>OZ024743.1:191053891-191086391 GCA_964016885.1 Eledone cirrhosa
TACTGGTGTTGGTACAAAAGCAAGCACTATATGCACAGGCCGCGTGTTTATATTTGAATAAAACGAGGAAGTTGCGTTTACATATAGAAGATATTTATTGTGTATCGACCTGTTACGCACGTTTCGTAGAGGATTGGCTCAAGTTCCTCCATAGGAGTTATGGACAACGACTCTACTATCGATCTGCTCTTCACACTGGAGATGTGACAAACACATTTTTTCTAATATATATATAAACATATATATATATATGTGAGTGTGCTTGTGTGTGTGTGTGTATATATATATATATATATGTATGTGTGTGTGTGTGTGTGTGTGTGTGTGTGTGTGTGTGTGTGTGTGCGTGTGTGTATGTTTATTACTCGAAGCACTTGGATCATTTGAAATTTGGAAATATGGGAATTCGAAACCCTGATAAACATTGTAATAACATTCTATCGCTTTAAATAATAGCTTTAGAAATTAAGTAAATACCTAACAGACAGGAGAAGGTGACCAGCAGGCACAACGGACAATCGAACTTCGTATCTCTTGAATTTTCGATATAGGCTTACCTTTGCTTAGTAAATTTTACCAGATTTTTTAAAGTTATATATATCAATAAACTGTTACATTTATTATCGGCATTTGAAACCCCCGTAGTTTCAAATATATACTTTTTTTCTTGAAAACACAACTGTGCTTTAGTCTTACCTCATTTTCATTGAGGATCCTTTATTTGAAAGGAGGGAAATTTACATAAAACTAAGAAAATATATTTGAAGAATAGGTTGAGATACGTTTGATTTGTTACTATCAAAGATATATTTTAGTTGAACGTGATTTTCATTAATTGGAGCATGACCGATTTTATATCATGATTGCATGCATGATATTCCAGTAAAAATATCTGATAAAAAATGACGCAAGCTTTCTTAAAGGAAAAGCTAGTTTAATATGTCTTCTCTTTTATTGAGAATTCAAAGCTTTTTTCTGACTGCAAACATATTATCATGTTTCCAGGTAACGTTTTAAACTTTTGATGGTTATTTCCTTGTATTCTGTTTCAAGGAGTGTCTCTACTAGTTTTGATTATGATGGTTTGGAAGATGATTATTATTTATTTAAATTAGTGTGAACTACCAATCCTAACATCGATAGAGATTTTACAATTATCTAATTATGTAAAGGAATAAAACCCTAACGAAAACAAGTTTTGCACACAAATCTTTCCCGAAATAAAAGAGATGAAGTAACATTAATTAAAATGAATCAGAAAAATAAAATCAATACCCGTTTTTAAATTTCAAACATTCATCATAGAACTATATATATAAAATTGTAACACGTAACCTTGGTTTATGCAGCAATATATTTTGCACTAATCGTTTTCAAAACCTAACCATGTTTCACGTTTTTCCATTGCTTTAATCTCAGGTGTCAGATTGTGTGCGGTTTAGTGTCGGGGAGACGAGGGGTCGTGTTGCTACATTCTTGTAGTGAGGAAGAAGCTATATTTGGGATTTGTGTAACTAGAAATAAATAACCATATAAATCATGAACTGTCGTATGAATATATGATAAAGACAAGCTAAGGATCAAGGTTTTATCGATTGGTATGGTTTCTTCAAGTTTGTGGAAGTTTTGTATCGAATTCTGTCAGTTTGCAAGGATAATGATTGAGATGACAAAATCGAATACAGGGTAACTCAAAAGCAACTAGCCCCGCGCACATTTTGTGTCACTGTATATTCATATTCTAACCGATCAACCTTAAATTTCAGGACGTGGCAGAGACAGCAAGACCCCAATGGGATTTCCAGCATCAGATGTTCTGTGTGAAGCATTACTATAATTGTGAGTTGTACAAGCAGGCCCGGGAACAATTCCATGCATTTATTTTTTGAACGGACAAATATCCCTTAAGAAGCTAATATACAAAACTGGGTAAAGAGGTTTGAGACAGTAGATAACCTCTGCACATTGTCTGAGGACCATTCTTTTACTCGGGCGCTGCTGACAAGGTTCGGGGTTCTGTTGGACACAGCCCAAAACGATCACTGTGTATGAGAAGCCAATCCTTGTGCCTCACCACAGACAATTGCAGAGGGGTTGGCAAAGAGGATTTTAAGACGTACCCCTACAAAGTACATATTAGACAAAACCTTAGTGTAACTGATAAGATCAAGTGAAAAGCTATGGCTGAGAAAATGCTGGAAAAGATGGAAAACAACCCAAGTTCTCTGAATCTGCTGGGGATCTCTGATGAAACCCACTTTCACTTAGAGGGGGAAGATCAACTCTAAGAACAATGAGTTCCGGGGTGGGGTCAATAACCCATTGAATTGAATGTGTAACCCCTCCACTCGGCTGAATGTACTATCTGGGTTTCCATTTATGAGAAAGAGAGATTATTAGCCCATTCTCTTAAACGAAAATGGTGTCACTAACACAGTCACAACAGAACGCTATATTGTGGTCTTGGAAAACCATATACTCATCTCTAATGAATAAGTCCTCGTTCCAGCAAGAGGAAACAAGCCTTCTCATTTCCAATGTGCCGCTAGAAAGACTGAAATTTATCATTAGGAAGCGGTTGATTAGTTTGAAGATTTGTTTTGTGTGGCCCACACAACTCTGATTAAACCACCCAGATTTCTGTCTTTGGAGTTATCTGAATAAGACGTTAAATGTCAAGATCTGTTTGTATATACGTTATGCTAAACCTCAGCATGCGCATGGAAAAGAGCTTGGATTGAAATGGGAATCTCTTGGAATATGCGCAGCAACTTGGGACTCAAATATCAGGAGATAGTGTAATTTTATATGGTGTATGTACTGGGTTTGGACTAATTATATTCGGATTTTCATCAGTTTCTATCACAAAAATTAATAATGCAGACAAAAATAAGTTGGAACTTTTGACGTTATGAAACGATTTATTACAAAGATTACTCATATGGTAATTATTCAGAATCACACATACATACCTTTATTTCCTTTGCAATAACGCCAATGGCGGGATTAAATTGGTCTCCACATTAGCATATTTGTGCAAAAGTTCATATACAGTATTTTGAAATAATTTGGAAACCTAACACAATATATTCGTGTCATTATATTTTAGAATCTGATATTAACTTGATAAGATCACGAAACATGTTTCAATATTAAGCGCTATGGAATACCAAAATTCTCAAGTCAGCAATATTGTTTAAATTTCAGAACGGATCAATAACCGGTTTATCTGCTTCAACATTTTTAGGAAACTTTCATTACACCAAGCTATTGAAGAAATAGTTCTTGAATTTATAAATCATTTTGAAAGAATAGGTTTTAGATATTGAATTACAAATGCAAAACTATTTGAAGTGATTTCTTTTCTATTGTGTTCAAACTATGTGAAACACGCCTTTCTCTGTTCATAAAAAGAGAAACATGAGATGAAAGGGATCCTTTTTCCTCAAGCTTATCTTGATATTGTGTTGTTTTAAAAAGAACATACGTTAGATAATTTCTAGTACAACTTACTTGCTGAATATATTTGATATATTTGACACACGAGAAACGATACCCTTTTCTTAAAATGCAAAGCCACAGTTAGGAACGTCCTAGGGAATTAACATTATTTGGGCTTAGATGGGATAAAATCAAATTACGGGATGGCTGTAAAAAGAAATCATACATATTCATTTATATTCCCATCAGGCTTCACTCTCCTGTCATTTCTTCATGCACACATTCTTACACACAGACATACATATGTATACATACATACACACATATCAACAATAAATATATATATGAATGTATATATATATATATATATATATATATATATATATATATATATATATATATATATATATATATATATGTATATATTATATATATATATGTATATATTATATATATATATATATATATATGTATCTATTATATATATATATATATATATATATATATATATATATATATATATATATATATATATATATACGTTATGCGAATTATTCACTAAAGGTATATTGATTTCTCAATGCTTTGTGAAAAATCTCTTACTAGAATTCAATATGAAGTGAGGAATACAAATCGATTCATTAAGTTTATTATAAGACTTATTTGTTATAATTCCAACCTTCCTAACGTGTCAAGAATACGAAAATTAAAAAGTTTCCTTAATTTGACTGCTTGTGCATGTTTCTGGTTTATAGAATTCATGAATCTAACAGTTTTCTCATCTTGGAAAGTGTTATTTCATTGCTATATGGAGCAGCTACAAGGCTTTAAATCCCAGCGAATGAAAGCATTTGAAATTGTTTCCTGCTATATATATACACGCAAAAAAGTAAAGCAGTGATGAGGTTATTTATATTGGGTGCTGGTGTTCTTATTCAGATTTAGTAGAATTATATTGTTGAGTCATTCATCACAAATTCAGCAAAGTTTGATTTGGTAAAATAACGGGTTAAGAGAGCAGCTCTCCCGAAGAATCTATGCTAAGAGTGCGAAAATTTGCTGTGGCTTTTCCCAATCGGTGGGTTATGGATCACACTCTACTACATACTGACTCGTGGGTGCACTCGTAACATAATATGGTGAATAAAAACATATCTTAATCAATTGAAATTGCACCAGTAATAATAATAATAAATATTGCTTTAATGTCAATTCTTGTCAAGAAAGGAAAGGAAGATGACTTATGCATTCAAGGGGGTTAAAAATTAAATAGAAACATTCAGTGGTAATTGTCGCTAATCATAAGTAGGAATCATGAAAACTCGAAAGTTGTTTCGTCAGTGTTATTTGTAATTAGATGTGAAACTTCAATGGACTAAAATTTATTTTCGGTTTACTGAATTATGTTATCCGTCACTTAGCTATAATGTTCGTTTGTGCAGAAGGCATTTCCAGGAAATGTACTGATAGTTTCACAACACTTCATTGGTAACGCGATAGATTTGATTACCTTGCAATTCCTTCGGCTGCCTTCAAACTTAAATTTTCGGAATCAAAAGACGAAATTAAAACAAACGATAGGAATTTAGACGAAAGAATTACTTTAGAACGGAAATCGTTTGAAACCTACTTCGGCCAATTGTATAGTATTCACACTTTCATATTCTATTTACGATGTTTAAATGTTTATCTATATTTTCTGTCTCGGGTGTTTATCATCCGTGTTTAAGTAAATACATTTGTATATAACGCATTACAAACAGCAATAAAGAAGGTTTAGTCAACTCTTAAATCAAATACTTGAGTTCCAGCTTGATAGTTTAGCAAAATAAAAGTCATATCTAAAATGGTAGCAGATATAGTGAAAATAAAGGCCTCAATGCATTTGGCATTAAACAAAGCTGCAAATACAGAGTAAAAATATTAGATTATAGTTACATATTATGAAACTTACAAACGAGTAGGGATGTCGAGTGGCAGAATAATTAGTGTGTCAGACAAATTCCTCTCCTTCCGTTTGTATATTTGTGTATATATACATACATTCCCACATACTCATGCATTGCATATGTATATATATTTATGTGCGTGTGTGCGTGTGTGTGTGCGCGTGTATGTGCGTGTGTGTGCGTGTGTGTGTGTACAAGCGGCCACTCGGCCTTTGCTCCGGTCTGTAAGGTGTGCTCAAATCAATTCATAAAGGAGCTATTGCCATCTGTCGTTGTCTCAATTTTCCTAAGATAAAAATATATTAAAAGGTATTTAGATATGTATAAGATAATTATTTTTAATATTTAGAATATCTAAATACAGAAAGTAATAAAGAAAATGATATTAAAATGTATTCTACGAAAATTATAAACCATGTGCAGAACTTCGGTATATATATACAGTTTTTAACTTTTTTTCTTTGGAGAATATATGAAGAGTTTGTGGAGTCTTCCTCGGCTGGAATAACCTATATATAATTGACATTGTGAGAAACAACCTCTTCTAGATGGAGACCGACAACCTGCAGGATTTAACCTTGTTTTTTTTTTTCAAGGATTGCTCTTTCGCACAGCCACTAATCATGGGAATGGTGGAATAGAAATTGTGGAACACGAAATTAATTAAGCATACAAAGCTGTCCACAACAGTACAAAATGATGAAGGATCAAAATATCCTTCATTATCAAAACATCCTTCATTATCAATTCTATAAATTCAAACGACTGAGATGTCCTTATATAACTCTATAACTCCGAGTTTTGACATCCCTTCCCGCTTCTGTTATTCACACTAAAGTAATCTCCGAGTTTGAGAAAATCCGATGGTCCATTCCTCGCCCGCCATTTCGTTTTCGGAAAAAAGGCAATTGCAAGCATATTGGAGATCAGATTAGTTAGAAATACAAAACATAGGTAAAAATAATTCTTCATGATCCTCATATATATATATATGCGAGAAAACCACAAACCCTCCAGCTCAATTCTACTTTTGAAAAGCAGGAACTGCGAAACCGGTAAAGGAACCAAATAAATATTTTTAAAAAGACTCCATTTGCATTTTCGATTTCATCTTTTTTCCCTATGGCGGGATGGGGAAAATAGAGAATACTATCAAGTGGCCAGGAGGGAAGCTAGGAGATAAGTGTACCTTGCAAGAAGGGAAGCAGAGGAAAGAAAGTTCAAGCATGTTCTACAACACGAGGACCAAAAACGTGAGGTGTTCAGGAGTGCTAGACAATGTGTCCAGGAAAACCGTGATATTGTCGAGAAGTGTGTCCGTAATGATGATGTTATACTTACCATCACTGATACTGATAAGAAGGTAGCTTGGTAGTCTCACTACGAGAGGCTACTAAATGAGGAGAATAAGTGGGAAAAAGAGTCTCCCCCAAATCGATCCAATAGAGGGACCAGAGTGCAAGGTGAAGGTAGTATAATAAGTAAGGCAATCAAGGATATGAAGACAGGCAAAGCAGCTGGGCCTTCGGAGATAGTTGCTGAAATGCTGAAAGCCTCTGGATCGGTGGGACACACTATGGTCTCCCGGATAGTAAATCAAGTCATACAGAAACAGCATCATTAACTGCTACAAGGATAAAGGAGATATCCTAGATAGGGGAAACTATAGAGGCATTAAATTAATTGACCAGGTCATGAAGGTCACTGAAAAGGTTATAGCGCAATTAATCAGAGAACGAATTGATCTAGATGAAATGCAGTTTGGGTTTGTGTCAGGTAAAAGTACCACAGACGCTTTTTTCCTTGTAGGACAACTACAGGAGAAGCACCTAGCTAAAAGTAAACCCCTATACTTAACTTTTGTTGACTTGGAGAACGCCTTTGACAGAGTCCCCCGCTCCATTATCTGGTGGGCTCTTAGAAAACTAGGTGTTGATGAATGGCTCGTGAGAGCTATACAAGCCATGTATAAAGAAACAGTCAGCAAGGTTAGAATTAACAACGAATATAATGAAGTATTTAGCGTAAAAGTCGGTGTTCATCAGGGCTCTGTCTTTAGTCCCCTCCTATTTATTATTGCCCTTCAGGTAATAACAGAGGGGTTCAAGACTGGCTGCCCATGGGAACTTCTATACGAAGATGATCTAATGCTCATAGCTGAACCAATGGCTGAACTAGAGAATAAATTCCAAACATGGCCTAGAATCAAAAGGCCTTAAAGTTAACTTGTCTAAAATTAAAGTTCTAGTTTGTAGGAAGGAAAACAGAGCACTCGTCCCCTCTGGGAAACGGCCATGCTCAGTGTGTAGGAAAGGAGTAGGAAGAAACTCCATTTTATGTCCGAAATGCAAAGTATGGGTGCATAAATGATGTAGTGGGATCACAGGTAAACTAACTAAGAACATAGATTTTATATGTGGCCGCTACTCAGGTGCAATAAGTAGTAGCAAGTGCCCACAGGATACTAGCTCCTTCCATTGCCCTGATGGTTCTATAGAAATAGTGGACACCTTCCGTTACCTGGGTGACAAAATCAGCAGTGATGAAAGTACAGTAACTAGAGTCAGAACGGGATGGAAAAAGTTCTGAGAGCTTATACCACTATTGGCCGCTAAAGGTTTCTCCCTAAGCATAAAAGGCAGACTGTATGATGCCTGCATACGAACAACAATGTTACATGGCAGTGAGACATGGGCATTATGTGCAGAGGATCTGCGCAGACTGGAGAGGAACGAAGCATGCATGCTCCGTTGGATGTGTAATAGTAATATACGTGAACGGCAAAGCATAAATGAACTGAGAAATTAGGAATAAGAGGGATCAGATGCTGTTTACTCGAGAGAAGACTTCGTAGGTATGGTCACGTGAGGCTCATGAAAGACGACAGCTGTATAAAAATATGCAGGGCGATCAAAATAGATGGAAGCTACGGAGTAGGCAGACCCAGAAAAACCTGGGACGATTTGATAAATTCCGACCTTACACACTTACACCTCTCCAAGACAATGTCACTGGACCGAGATCTTTGGCGCTACGCAGTAATACAGAAGACTTGCCTTGCCTAAGTACAAAGCGAACCTACAGTCAGTAGGCACCTCCTAACCAAAAATACACCCCCATCCAGCTACCCCTACCCCACCCCATCTACACCACCCCTTTCTCTGTAAAGTTATGTTGATGCCACAACATCCAGTCCTTAATAAATGAGGTCGTGTAGGTGTCATAACAACAAAAAACACAGTCCACGCTGTAATGTGGCCGTGTAGGTAACAGGGTAAACACCTCCCAGTCCACACTGTAAACGTGGTTGGTAGGAAGGGCATCCAGCCGAAGAAAACCCGCCAGACAGTCCTATACGAGCAAATCAACCAATCTTGCCTCACGTGGGACAATTCCAGTCTAAACCCATGCTAGCGTAGAAGAAAGCCGTTAAACGATGATGATGATGATGATGATGATATATATATATATATATATATATATATATATATATATATATATATATATATATATATATATATATATATAAATTAGGATTGGTGTTCTGAAATAGCGATGTATACATGAATGTATGCATATTATATTTGGTAATATACCGTATGTTTAATTAAAGCATTTTGAAGACCTTGCGCTATCATTTTAAAGTAGTAACTATGTCACTTACTTCTTTTTTCAGCAAAGGAAGGATAGAAGCTGAAAGATTCTGTTTCACACTCTTTGTGTTCCTCAGAGCAACGTACTACCCGATCTCTGCGAAAATTATGTAATTAATGTCCTCAGATTCGTCTTGATTCTACGAAGCAGATTTTCCTAGGAAAATCTGCTTCATAGAATCAAGACGAATCTGAGGACCTTGCGATTTTCAGAGTCAGCCTCGATCATCACATCGATCGTGCCTCGAGCTGGTCGCCAGAGAAACGATTGTAATATTTCCAATAAATTTCATTCGTCGCAGCACTGATTCTCTTTTTTTCTAGGATATATATATATTTATTTATAATATATATATATGTATCCCCACAATCTATCTTATTTCTCATTCTTTCTCCTGATGAAGGACATTCCTGCTATTTCAAGCGTTAACCTAATATATCCCTTCTTTATACTGTACCGATTGTGTTGTTATTTCTGTTTACCTTTTACATATATATATATATATACACACATGTGTGTGTGGGTGTGTTTAACGTGTATGTTTATATGCCACGAATTAAGTAACAGAGGAACTCAATTCCTGCAGACACTCATATAACTAATATGTAGAGTTACAACTGCAGCTTACAGCATTCCATTATTCAGGTTCCTTTTACTTGTTCTCATGTTAGTATATTTCTGAATAGTTCATGTGTTTACGCGTGCAACTGTGTGCGTGTATGTATGTATGTGTATTTGCGTCATTGTGTGTGTGCGCGCGCGTGTGTATGTGTGAATATTGTATGGAGCCATGTTCCAACAGTACATGAGCCTATTAAAGATATTGTTCGTCTGTTAAATATAGGTTCAATAACCTCTCTTCCTCACTCTCTTCCTCTTTCCCCATTTCTATACATTCATATACTCATACTCTCTCTTTTGTTCACTTGATTGAAACCCACAATTACTTGAACCATGCTGACATCATAAAAGCTTCACTGTCGTAAAAAACAGCTGGGGTCCAGCAATACAATGAAATTGTTAATAATTCTATATATTTTTCAATTACTATTAGTGACATATGTTCTGCTGATTCATTGGCCTTTATCACAATGGCGTTATTAAATGACCTTAATTTTAGCTTTGATATAGGCGATACAATATATCAATTTTAAAGATATCAACGAGAATCCAACAAGTTTCAATCATATCTCAGGAAAGCAGTCGTATACGTTTTCATTCAGGATGAAATAGATTTAGACTGAAATGAGTAGGCCTCGTTGGTTATGTCTTTGAAGAAATAGACCACTACTCAATTGGATTGTGGTTGCAGGTTCTTGCCATTGTTAGGCATTGCAACAATTAGAATAATTATCGTTGTAACTCGGACAGTTTTTGCTATTCCTTATTAGGGGCTTATTTTGATACAAACAGTATATCTATCTATCTATCTATCTATCTATCTATCTATCTATCTATCTATCTATCTATCTATCTATCTATCTATCAAAATCTAGCTGTCGTCTGTTCTACAGTGTGGATGTCATTCACTTCGCACAGAAGTTTTGTTCAAATTTATTGAGGAAATTTTGTGAGTTCAAACTTAATTTTGATACAATTGTGTAGCTTGACCCTCCGTCTGAACTGTCAGGCGGTGGGTCAGCTCATCTTTACCCCTCCTAGAGGTGAAAAACCTGTTTTAAAAAAATTTTGTGTAAAAAATTTCAATCGTCTAACAGAAATGTTAAACGCAGCGAACGAAAATAGTGGTGGGGGGACATCGGTAAGAGTTGTAAGCTCGCACGCTTTAGTCCTCCCTTCCTTCCCAACTAACGTCATAGAGAAGGAAGGAAAAATTAAAATAAAAACGGACGAATCTGCGGAGAAAAAATTAAATGACGAAAACATAAATCTGGACTTGGATTCCAACAACGAAAAAAAAAAAATTTGAAAAATTGCATGACAATACTAATAACACAAACAAAGACACAACAAACAAAAAAATAACAGTTGAAAATAACACCATATCAGAAAACAAAGCAGACGACAAGATTTCATTTGCACAGAAAACAAAGAAATCTTTGACTTATATAGCGGAAAACATTTCAGATGTGGTACGAAGGATCACGGACGCCAAACAATACATAAGTGAAGGTGAGAATGGTATTTTATCGGTAAAAATGCCTCAAGAATTCACGAAAGACATTGAAAGCCGAACGGTCAAGTTTCGGACCATCAACAACAGTACAAAAAAACCTGAACAGCCTTCTCAAGCAGATATCAAAACAGTACTCACAGAAGTACTGAATGAAACAACTTTCATAAGAAAAGACAGACTGTATGGAAGCCTAGCAATTATCATGAAGAACGAATCGGCGGCAAAAAAATGTGCTTTGTCACCGATTCGTTCGAAAAATTTCACCTTTTATCCATCTTATATGGGGAAAAGAACTCAACGCATATGGCTGGATGCAATGATGCCAGATGTGGACTACTGCTGGCTCATAGCTGGTTTCATCGATCCAGTGAATGACAACGTGATTTCCATTGGGAAAACCACAGGCAATGCGTTCAGTGGAACAGGTATAGAGCTGGTAGTACAAATGAAGCCTGAACGCATCGCCCAAATACCCGACAGAATCCTATTAGAGGACCACGGGTATATAAACATTAGCGTGGAGGGGAGAAGGCCGTCCTGCCATATCTGTGCAGGCAGAGGGCACCTGAAGGCCGCTTGTCCCCAACTCAACAAAAAGAAAACCCTGCTACCAACACCAGCTCCACCACCACCACCACAACAGATAAACAAACAACAAAACTCAGTCCCACCCAACCCGTCCCTCAGTAAAACCACAACACCACCACAACACAAACAGTCACAACACATTACCCCAAAACAAAATACAGGCCCACCCAACCTCTCACTCAATAAAACAACACAACCACCGCAGACACAACACACAACACAGTCTAACATAGTGACATCCATCTCCCCCACAAAGAAAACCAACACGGAAACATTACCAGCAAACATACCTCTTCCCTCCAACACTGAAGATAACCCAACGAATTCGGAGGAAGAAACGGAGTCCTTCAGACAGATTAAAAGGAAAAAAAGAAAACATGTGCAAAACACACAAGGACAAACAACCCCCACCCAAATCGCAACACAATCCAACAAAACAGAAAACACCCCTCCAGCAACAAACAAAACCAAACCTGCCCCTCCCCTCTTCGAAACACTCACACCATCGGAAAAAAAGACATTACACTATACTTACATCAACAGAAACAACAATAAATTAAATGAACTCATATACAATAATCCTTCGGTACAAACCGAAGGTGTAAACTTTGTTTCGTCAGAAAACCACCCACATTTAAAACTAATAAAAATCCCAATGAACCTCTACCAAAAACTAAAAAAGGATTTTAAGGAGGACGTAGGACCACCCTCTGTCAAACCCATAAACCGCGTCCTACTAAAAAGCTTTCCCCCTCCCCTTCCCCTCCCCAACACAACTCCAAACACCCCAACCCCACCACACACTGACGACCCCACACCACCACAAGACACCCCTTCACCCAACACCCCCGACCCCATGGAAGTCGTGCAACCCGAACCCCGGGAAGCGGAAAGGTAGGTCTCTACACTCTCCTTTGGCTCTGCCGCCCACATGGATGTGTTAAGAGTAGGATGTTTGAATGCACGTGGCCTGGGCTCAACTTGGAAGCAAGCAAAGCTTCTAAATGACCTCAGGTCATGTAGTATAAATGTAATGGTTATCTGTGAGACTCGAATCAGCGTCGTGCGGCAGCTGGCCCCCACCTTCGATGACTTTGAGGTGCATGCATCTCTCTGTCAACCTGGAGGTGGGGGTGGGGTTGTCGTACTGCTGCAAAAACATCTGGGTCTTGCCGTACAGGTTGTGCACTCGGACCCGGAGGGTCGTTTGTTGGTGCTAGACGTTGGCAGTAGTGAAAGTGCGGCCTTGAGACTGGTCGCCGTCTACTCCCCTTTCGGAGCTGAACGGCCCGACTTCTTCCAGCGTTTGGAGACTTTTCTGGGAACGTCGCGTTCCCTGCTTCTAGCGGGGGATTGGAATGACATCCTGGATGCACGTTGGGACTATGCAGGAGCATGTCCTAATAGAGGGGGGTGTAACAGCCTCAAGGGGTTACTCGACCGTTTTAACTTGGTCGATAGATATCGACTAGATTTTCCAACTGTGCCTACCTGGACTTGGAGAAACCACAGTGGTCAATCTAGATCGTACTTAGATAGATTCTTAGTTAGAAGTAAGGATAGGGACATATTAAGCTGTCCAGAAATGCGCACGGTTGGCTACACGGATCACAAATTAGTGACCTGCGTGGTCAATCTCGAGAAAACACATAGACAGGGTCCCGGTTACTGGAAACTTAATTTGTCTTTACCGGCAAAAGAGACTTACAGAAACCGGATTAGCAGATTAGTTAAGGAGAGGTTGACGGGTGCAATCGTCAACAACCGATGGTGGGCATCTCTCAAAAGAGAGATTAGAACAGAATCAATAAGTTATAGCAAGATGTTAGCTGCCGATAGGAATAGAAACGAGAAAGAATTAACAGGTAAATTAGAAGAGGCAATCAAGAGCGAAGATGTGGCCAGAGTGCTGGCATCGAGGACGGCCTTGAACCAGTTTTTCGATGCAAAGCACGAAGGCTGCGTCATTCGAAGTAAAATACGTGCTCTAGGTAATGAGGGGGCCAAAGCCGTTGGATGGGCCCGCGTGACAGAAGCTAAGAGTGGAAATCGATCCACCATCCGGTCGTTGCAAGACGAAGATGGACGAGTGATCCGGGAGCCTAAGCAGATGTGCGAGGCCTTTCAAAAGCACTTTGCCCGATTGTTCGGGGGAGGCGAGGGTCCGGGCCGGGGCGTGGATTTCGGTCCATACCTCGACGGCCTGCCGCGTCTCTCGAACGAAGAGGCAGAGTCCTGCGAGGGACCAATCTCGGCTGATGAGATCGGAGATGCGCTGAGCCAATGCAGCAGACGCAAATCTCCAGGTCTCGATGGTATACCTTACGAACTTTATTTAGCAATGCCGGTCTTCTTCTCCGAACTCCTCGAAGCGGTCTACTGCAATTGGCAGCAGAACGGGAGAATTCCTTGTTCTGTAGCCAAGGGCGTAGTCACGCTGGTGAGGAAGGACGAGAAAAAGGGGGATAGTATAAATAATTTTCGGCCCATAACCCTGCTAAACACAGAGTTAAAGATTTTGGCCAAGGTGTTAGCAAAGAGGTTGGCGCTTGTCGTGGGTGGCCTGGTGGGAGATGCGCAGACATGTGCTATCCCATCCAAGTCCATTCACGATAACCTCCACCTCATGCGATACATCATAGAGAGGGTTGGCAACAAACCCGGCTTCGGTGGGGCCCTGATCAACTTGGATCAGTCTAAGGCCTTCGATAGGGTCGACCATGGTTACCTGGATGCGGTGCTAGCGGCGGCTGGGTTCGGTCCTGTTTTCAGAGGCTGGATCACTGCCCTACATAGCAACCACATCTGTTCTAGGATCAAGGTGAACGGCTACCTTTCGAAGCCGTTCGAAATCACACGATCCATTCGACAGGGGTGCCCTCTCTCCTCCCTTCTGTACGTATTGACTCTCGAGCCTTTACTGAGGAAGTTGGAGTTGTTGCAGGGTATCCCCCTGGAACCAGGATTGAGCAAAGCGGTGTCGGCCTACGCCGATGACGTAACAGTAATGGTATCAACCGACTCGGAGATCGAGGCGATCGGTACCTTACTGGAGGAGTACGAAAGGTTGTCAGGAGCGAAACTGAACCGGGAAAAATCCATCGGGCTGCAACTCGAAACGTGGAGAGGCAAACCGATGCCTCCTGACGGTGTCGTCGGACACTGGACGGAGGGCCCGGTAAAGTTGCTTGGGGTCTGGTTTGGACCGGACCTCCAGGTGGAAAAGAACTGGAACGAGGTTACGAACAAGGTGTTTGCACTAACCCAGAAATGGGCCAAGTGTAAGCTGTCCCTAAAAGGCCGGGCGGAGGTGGCGAACATTTACATAGCGTCCGTCACTTACTACCGCCTGACTGTCGTGCCTTGCCCTAAGGAAACACTCACCACCATGGAACGCATGCTCTTCCAATTTCTTTGGAAGAAGCGTCCTCCTATGGTGAGAAGATCCATCTGCTGCCAACAACCTTCGAAAGGAGGGCTGGGGATGCCGTGGTTGATGATGCGTAGGCACGCATTAAGGCTACGGCACCTACAGGTATTCCTCACTGGTCAACCGGTGTGGGCTCCGTTCGTGAAACGAGCCTTTCCGAGACTCGTCTCACTCACCGAGCTACAGTCCTGGGTCAAGCAAAGATCCGGAAAACTGGGAGACTGGCACACTGAGTGTGCTCAGGCGCTCAGGGCTCTCTGGCAAGCGGGCCGGGCCATCGGTGGAGAATCCACCTCATCATTCTATAGAGGGCTGGTGGCTAGCAGGGGCGATGACACCCTTGGAGAGTCGCTGGACATGGAGGAAGACGAACTGGCCAGCCTGTTCGGTAGGACTTTCGGCCCAGGACCAATGGACAACTTCCAGAAGTCACTGGCCTGGCAGTGCTACCGAGGGGCTCTACCCGTTCGAGAGAGGCTCTACAGACACGGGCGCCCGGGCAGGGATCCCTCAAAAAAGATTTGCCCTAGATGCGTGCGTCACGAAGAAACCGTGGCGCACGCATTGGTGCAATGTCCTGGCGTGGCTGATCTGTGGGGCTACGCCGAACAACTGCTGTCGCGGGTGGCGCCGATTAAATTGACCGCCGAGTCCGTGATGACAATCAAACCGCCTCCCCTCTTCACAAAGGAAGCAAAGGCGGTTTTTCTGTGCGTAATAGCCATGTTGAAAGAGGTTGTTTGGTGGACACGATTGAAAGGTCTGAGGTCAGGCAACTTCCTCTCTGGCCATAGTCTGGTCTACTTCTTCCGATATCACTTCGGAAGAAGGATAAGAATGGAGAGAGAGGTGCTTGGCCACAGGCAGTTTTATGAAAGGTGGGTGATAGTGGCGAGAATGGCTCGTGTAAATGGGCCTTCTCTGTATACCATCCTGTAGGTAAAGAAGTAAAGGAGAGGGGAGCACCTTCTCCATGTGCTCCCCGGGCAAAGGATTGCACACTTTTTCGGGGGTGTGTGCAACCCCCATCACGTCCCCTCCCCTTTGAGGTTATTTTCGATTATTTTCATGTTACACCCTTTTTACTCGATTATATGTAAACTCCCCCTTTGTATTTGTCCCTTCTTTTTATGCCTTTATGGTAAATAAAGAAATCTATCTATCTATCTATCTATATATATATATATATATATATATATATATATATATATATATATAATGAAAAATTGAACAGGGACAGAACAGAGAGGCAGTACGACAAATGTTTATTAAATTCACGCTCAGGAGAGTGGGGGGTAGGTGGAGGACGACGTTTCGGGCATAAGCCCTTCTTCAGGTGAGAGTTCAAAAGGTGTGTAGGGGAGTGGTGGAGAGACATATAGCGAAAGGAAACGGTGCGAATGAAAAATTAACAAATAAAGACAAAAATATAAAAATAATAAATAAAAATAAAGCATGATCAAAATACAAGGAATGAGAACATTTAAAAATAAAGGCATGATCAAAATAAACTGAAATTAAAAGGGGGGTAAACAGGTGGTGGAAGGGTGTGGGGTGAGTAGAGGTGGAGGCGGGTGGAGTGGGGAGAGGGAGACGGGGTGTCCGAGCGGGGAGGGCTGAAGGTGGTGTGTGTGGTTAGGTGTGCGTGTGTGTGTGTGTGTGTGTATGTGAAAGTGAGGGTTGGGGGAAGAACGGGGTTGCATGTTCAGGAAGGTGTGTGTGGGGGGTGTTTTTGTGTGTCGGAGGGTCTGTGCGTGTGTGGATAGGGGGTGGGGGGAGAGGAATCAGGGGGCTGAGGGTGTAAATATGTGGTGGGAAGCACGTGTGTGTGGTTTAAGCGTGTTGTGGGTGTGGGTGGCGTGTGGATAAAAAAAATCGTTTTGGGATGTGTGTGTGGGTGAGTTATATAGGTGATGGTGTTAGAGGATAGTTGAAAGTGGTAAGTTACACGGATGTATGGAGATTTTGGTTGGAAGTCGAACGCGTGTGGGTAATCCAAGAAGCGGTGGTCGGAAGAGGAGAGATGTGGGGTGCGCGCGCAACAGGAAGTGGTCAGCAGTGGAAGTGCTGTGGTCAGTTGGTGCTGAGACAGTGGTCGGAAGGGCATAGCAGCAGTCAGCGGAATGGTAGGGAGGCGAGGATGGGTAGGTGTGAGAGTTGGAGTGAGGAGGTGTGTGTGTGTGTGTGTGTGTGTGTGTGTGTGTGTGTGTGTGTGTGTGTGTATTAGTAGGGGTGTTAGTGGGATGAGTGAGTGTGGAGTGGGGAGAGAAGGGTGTGTGAGGTTCTATGGAGGGAGTGTGGTGTACTGGTGTGTGTGTGGTTTGGTGAGGAGGTGTTAGTGGGTGTTAGTAGACGGGAGGTGGGGAGGGGTGGAATGCAGGTGTGAGTGGGGTTTAGTGGGGGTAGGGTGTGTAGAGTTGGTGGTGTACGAGGGTGTGTGGGTACGTGTGCGTGGGGTTGGAGGGTGTTAGTGATGTTAGTTGCGTGTGGGGTGGGAGGTGTAAGTGTGTGCGTGTGATAAGGAGGGGGGAGGAGGAGAAGAGGGGAGGGAAGGGATGTTAGTATGTTAGTTGGGGAAAGGTGGTCAGATGAGGGGTGGAGTGGAGGTGTTAGTATTGTTAGTGTGGGGTGGGCGGTGAAAAGGAGGGGTGTGTTAGTGGTGTTAGTGGGGGATAAGTGGGGGAGGGGCGCGGTCGAACGCTAAAGGAATAAGGGTGGGGAGTTCAGGCCGGGGGGAGTGTGGGTCTGTAAGATGAAGATAGTACGTTGTTCGACCGTGAGGCGATGGGCGGGTGTTCCGTGGCACTGGAGTAGGCCACAGACTGTGAGATGGTGTGCGGAGTGTCCAGGGCCACCAAAGTGGCGGGCGATGGGGGAACTGCCCCCGAGACGAATGTCCCGGAGGTGCTCCGTGACTCGGTCCGCCAGGCGGCGTCCCGTCTGTCCGACATAAGTCGCGCTGCACCTCGTGCAACGAAGTCCGTAGACTAGGTTGGAGGAGGTGCAGCGGAAGGCATGCCGGACCGAGAGAGGGTGGCCATGGGACCCTGGAAGGTGGTGGTGTTGGTGATGTGGGGACAGGTGTTGCAGCGGGGTCTAGAAGAGGGGAAGAAACCGGGGGAAACGGAGCGTGGGTTGGGGGGTAGGGAGCTGTGGACGAGGAGGGTGCGGAGATTGCGTGCGCGTATGAAGGAGGGGAGTGGTGGGGTTGGGAAGATGTGGGAGGTGGAGGGGTCGGACTGGAGGTGTCGGAAGAGGCGGCGGATGGTGCGGTGGAGGGGTAGGTGGAGGGGTGGTAGGTGATGGGGAAGGGGAGACGGTGGGTGGGTGTGCGGTGGCGTGGGGTGAGGGTGGTAGAGCGGGGGATAGCACGGGCGCGGGTGAGAGCGGTGTGGACGAGAGAGGGGGGGTAACCTCTGCGGATGAAATGGCTGACTAGGGAAAGGGCTTGGGACTCGAAGTCAGCATCTCGGCTACAGAGGCGGCGGATCCTGAGAAGTTGGGAGTAGGGAATGGAGAGTTTAGTGTGGGTGGGGTGGGAAGAGGTGAAGTCGAGGTAAGAGTGGGAGTCGGTGGGTTTGAAGAAGGCGGAGGTGACGAGGGAGTGGTGGGAGGGGTCGAAGGCGACGGAGATGTCCAAGAAGTGGACGTGGGTGGTGGAGATAGAGGTGGTGAAGTGGAGGGAGGGGTGGAAGGAGCAGAAGAAGGAGAGAAAGGAGTCGAGCTGTACTCGGGTGAGGGTCGTGGCTCCGATACAGTCGTCAATGTAACGACCGTACAGTTCGGGCGTGGGGCCGGTGTACTGGGCAAAGATTTGGGCCTCAACATGGCCAACAAAAAGGTTGGCATAGTTCGGGCCCATTCTTGTGCCCATGGCTACCCCCGTGACCTGTTGGTAAAACTCACCCGAGAAGGAGAAACAATTTAGGGTGAGGACCAGCTCGGCGAGGCGAAGGAGGGTGGGGGTGGAGGGAATGGGGGAGGGGCGAAGGTCGAGGTAGTGTTTGAGGGCGCGAAGGCCGTCGGCGTGGGGGATGACGGTATAGAGGGACTTGATGTCTAGGGTGAAGAGGAATGGCTGAGGGCCGGGTAGGTAGGTGAAGGAGTCGAAAAGGCGCAGGGCGTGGTTGGTGTCAGAGATGTGGGAGGGGAGGGTGGTGACAAGGGGGGCGAGGAGGGAGTCGAGAAAGGCGGAGATGAGTTCGGTGGGGCAGTTGCAAGCGGAGACGATGGGGCGGCCGGGGTTGTCGGGTTTGTGGAGTTTGGGGAGGAAGTAGATGGTGGGGGTGCGGGGTGTGCGGACGATAAGATGGGAAGCGGTGGGGGGGAGTAGGGAGAAGGCGATAAGGTCTTTGATGGTGGAGGAGACTTGTTGTTGGTAGAGGGGGGTGGGATCGGAGGGTAGAGGGTGGTAAAAGAGGGGGTTACAGAGCTGCCTGAGGGCTTCGGCCTTGTAGAGGTCCGCGCGCCATACCACCACGGCGCCTCCCTTGTCCGCCGGTTTGATGACGATGTCATCTCGGCTACGGAGGGAGCGGAGAGCGAGGAGTTCGCCCCGTGAGATGTTGTGCCGTTTGGAACGGTGGCGGAAGTCGAAACGATTTACTGCGCTACGGCTGGCATCGACGAAGGCGTCCAGGGTGCTAAATTGCCCTGGGGTCGGCGTCCAAGAAGATGGTCGTCGGCCCAGGGCGAGAAACGGGTCTGGGGCGTCCGGAGCCGGTGGCGTTCGGCTGAAATGTGCCTGTAGCTTAGTGCGTCGCACGAATCGCTCGACTTCCGTTCGGGTGCGGAACTCGTCGCTGAGCGGAGTGTGGGGTATGAAGCGAAGGCCTCTACTAAGGAGTGAGCGCTCCGGTGCGGAGAGGGGGAGGTCAGGGGGTATGGTGACAACAAGGGGTGGGGTTTGGGTGTTAGGGGAGGGAAGGGGGGGTGTTGTGAGGGGTGGAGATTGGGTGGGGGTGACGGTCGGGGGAGAGGTGGGGAGTGGTGGGCGTATGGGGATGGGCGGGTGGTGGTGGATGGGGGGGAGGAGTGAGTGTAGCTTGCGGGCTTTGGTGGAGCTGAGGAACGAGAAGAGGTTGTGGTTGAGTTTGTGGATGAAGGAGAGGATGGCTTGGGCGAGGAGGGGGTGGCAGGTGGAGTAAAGGCGGAGGAGGGTGGGGGTCAGTTGGTGGTCAAGTAGGCGGAGGGTGGAACGGGAGGCGCGGATGGAGTTGCGCATCAGAAGGCGTGAGGATCGGGTGAGGATACGTTGCGCGGAGAGGGAAGCAGCGGGGGAGGGGTGGAAGTGTAGACGGAAGCCAAGGGGGATAAGGTGGAGGCGGAGGCAGTGGCTGAGGAAATGGATGTGGCTGGAGTGCCGGGTTTTGGCGAAGAGAAGGTAGGAGAGTTGAAGGGCGGAGGGGAGATAGCAGGGCGGAAGGAGGGGGGGTGAGGAAAAGTTTGAGGCGATTGTGGAGTTGGTGGAGAAAGGATCTCAGGTTGGGCATGATGGGCGTTGGGTGAAAGCAGGGGGAGGGATGAGAGGGCAGGGGTGTGAAGCGGGGTGGAGTGAACGAAGGGGTGAGTGCGAAGGATAGGCAGAGACGGGGAAGGGAAAAAGAACCAGAAAAACGTAGGGAGGGGGGGAGTAAACACCGGAAAATTAAAGACAAAAAATCATAAAGGTAATAACAGGCGATCGTGAACAAAAATTCATAGAAATATCATACAGGTAATGACACAGGCGATCGTGAACAAAAAATCATGGAATACAATTGTAGGAACACAGGCAAAGAATCATATACGGAAAAAAAAGGGGTACGGTAACAAAATCAAACAGAGGTAATGCGTGGAAGGAAAGACAAAGTGTGGGAAGGTGTGTAAAGTTCGGAGAAAGGTCACGGCGGATTAGTTCGGGGTTGAGCCGGTTGTTAAGTTAAGTTCCAAGGATGGAGGCCGTATGAGCGTGTGTTTTGTATAATGAAAAATTGAACAGGGACAGAACAGAGAGGCAGTACGACAAATGTTTATTAAATTCACGCTCAGGAGAGTGGGGGGTAGGTGGAGGACGACGTTTCGGGCATAAGCCCTTCTTCAGGTGAGAGTTCAAAAGGTGTGTAGGGGAGTGGTGGAGAGACATATAGCGAAAGGAAACGGTGCGAATGAAAAATTAACAAATAAAGACAAAAATATAAAAATAATAAATAAAAATAAAGCATGATCAAAATACAAGGAATGAGAACATTTAAAAATAAAGGCATGATCAAAATAAACTGAAATTAAAAGGGGGGTAAACAGGTGGTGGAAGGGTGTGGGGTGAGTAGAGGTGGAGGCGGGTGGAGTGGGGAGAGGGAGACGGGGTGTCCGAGCGGGGAGGGCTGAAGGTGGTGTGTGTGGTTAGGTGTGCGTGTGTGTGTGTGTGTGTGTATGTGAAAGTGAGGGTTGGGGGAAGAACGGGGTTGCATGTTCAGGAAGGTGTGTATGGGGGGTGTTTTTGTGTGTCGGAGGGTCTGTGCGTGTGTGGATAGGGGGGTGGGGGGAGAGGAATCAGGGGGCTGAGGGTGTAAATATGTGGTGGGAAGCACGTGTGTGTGGTTTAAGCGTGTTGTGGGTGTGGGTGGCGTGTGGATAAAAAAAATCGTTTTGGGATGTGTGTGTGGGTGAGTTATATAGGTGATGGTGTTAGAGGATAGTTGAAAGTGGTAAGTTACACGGATGTATGGAGATTTTGGTTGGAAGTCGAACGCGTGTGGGTAATCCAAGAAGCGGTGGTCGGAAGAGGAGAGATGTGGGGTGCGCGCGCAACAGGAAGTGGTCAGCAGTGGAAGTGCTGTGGTCAGTTGGTGCTGAGACAGTGGTCGGAAGGGCATAGCAGCAGTCAGCGGAATGGTAGGGAGGCGAGGATGGGTAGGTGTGAGAGTTGGAGTGAGGAGGGGGTGTGTGTGTGTGTGTGTGTGTGTGTGTGTGTGTGTGTGTGTGTGTGTGTGTGTGTGTGTATTAGTAGGGGTGTTAGTGGGATGAGTGAGTGTGGAGTGGGGAGAGAAGGGTGTGTGTGGTTCTATGGAGGGAGTAGGACTAGAACTGTTTCATTCGGGAGAAATCATCAGGAAGCCCTGATGATTTCTCCCGAATGAAACAGTTCTAGTCTTGTAGAAGCCTTTTCTATATTAAATATTTATGTTCTGTTTTGTATTGAGTACCTTACTTACTGTGGTTACCCACAGAGACTACTTTGAATTTCTAACTCAATATACACCTTTGATATATATATATATATATATATATATATCAAATAAAGAAAAAAATGTTAAATATTTATGCTCTGTTTTGTATTGAGTACCTTACTTACTGTGGTTACCCACAGAGACTACTTTGAATTTCTAACTCAATATACAGCTTTGATAAAATGTTAAACAAATTTTAAAAAATTCACTGTACTTACTATATGTGCCTTTACCACGGTTTCAGATCCCAAACAAATAGATAATCCAAGCGGATTTCCATTAAGAAAGAGATCATCGTCAGAAGGCTTTTCTCTCTCGGAGAATATACAATTCCCGAGTTCAAATTACAAACTGACGCCATACAAAACTGCCTCAGAATGAGAGTAAATGAATGATGAAACAATTTTGTCTAATACCGTGTGCAAAGACAGAAAGCAAGGTGGACAGGTCAATCTCTGGCTACTAAAAGTAGCAGCCGTTCAAATGACCATATGTTTCTCTACTGTTGGGGAGGATAATAATAAAAGTATATGTTCCTACATGTAAATAATACACATACAGATACAAGTATAGACCGACCGTATGCTAGTGGGGTTCAATAGCAAGTTAAAAAATTAACATTAACAAGCCAGAACATATAAAATCAAGGGAAAGCAAATAAAGAAAACATTTTAAAATAAATTTCAAAAAAGTCACTGTACTTACTATATGTGCCTTTACCGCGGTTTCAGATCCCAAACAAATAGAAAATCCAAGCGGATTTCCATTGAGAGAGAGATCATCGTCAGAAGGCTTTTGAAACCGCGGTAAAGGCACATATAGAAAGTACAGTGAATCTTTTGAAATTTACTTTAAATTTTTTTCTTTATTTGCTTTCCCTTGATTTTATATGTTCTGGCTTGTTAATTTATTAACTTGCTATTGACCACACTGGCATACGGTTGAACTATACCTGTATCCCTATCTGTATTATTTACATGTAGGAACACATACTTTTATTATATATATATATATATATATATATATATATATATATATATATATATACATATATATGTATATTGTTATACTTTGGGAGGGTCATGTTGCCAATAAGAAACACACGCACCAGTTGCTTTCACTTCAATTTATTATATATTTATAAATTTATAAATTTACAAATCTACAAACTTATAAATTATAAATTTTTGGTTGGTTGGTTGGTTCCACAACCAGATAGTTGTTTATATATAGTCATAGTCCTTTCTTATTGGCAACATGACCCTCCCAAAGTATAACAATATCGGTTTCAACACACGATTTCAGATAAAGAATCTTGCTAAACAAATTCAGAAACGATATATATGTATATATATATATATATATAGTGGTAGAACACTGGAAGGTAATATCCGTAGTGGTTAGAGCACTCAGTCCATGGAACGAGTTAGGTAGAAGTGGTTACACAACATTTAGTTCACCATACCGAGAACAATTGTTTCACCTTAGCGGATCCCCACCTCGTAATGGGTATGGTTATACGGAACAGGAAAGACAACCGTACGAACGCGCATGCGCAGAAACCGGTCACCTCACACAGGCAATGCTAAAATATGTGCGAGGGGTGTAAGGGAGATAACTGCAAAAGTCCGAAAAGTTTTTAGTTGATAAGAAAAAATATTGATGTTGTTACAATAATTCATTCAATCCGGAGCTTTGTAGTTATGCAAAAGGTGTTTCAAGACGTGTGGACAACGTGTGAAAAATTCATTTCTCGTGTTTAGGCAATCGCTATTACATAATCTCTTTAGAATATTTATTCGTTCGTCAATACACAGTCCACACGACGGATTTCCCCTTGCGTATGGCTTGGACTTAGTGATGGCTTTCCATTGAATGGAGTAGTCTATACTTGAGTCCTTGAGCGACCACACGTGGCTCGCGAGTTTCATGGATGAACGTCTGTCCGGGTACCTAAAGGTCGACTGATGGTTCAGGAAACGTTCCTTAAATCGGCCCTCCGCCATGCCCACATAGGATTTGACCTCCTGTGGTTTGTTTGGTCGGTTGGAAGTGACCACAGCTTCATAAATTACAGCTGGTGTGTTGCACTGCTGTTGAAGGGGGCAAGCTTCGGGCTTACGGCATGAGCACCCTGGTGGGGAGTTGCTCCTAGGGCTGCTGGTGATGTGGGCCTTCATGGTCTTAACGCAGGAGTATCCTAGTTTTACTTTGTGTCGGTTAAAGATGGAGCGGTATTTTTGACCTATAGGAAAGTGTCTATCTAAAAGGGATAGAAATGTTTCCCTACATTGGGTTTAACGTTGAGTGAGAAGGGAGGCGACAAGCAGATAGTTTGTCTATTGTTGCGCTTTCTTTTCTACTGCTGTTGTTGATAGTGGGAGAGTAAGTGATAGGTTGTGAGAAGCCGCTGTTAGCTAATGCCGAGTTATAGTAGGGTGCCGCCCTGTCAAAGAGAGCCTTATTAGAGGAGAGGTTTGAGATTCTAGTACTGATATTATTTACGAAGTTTCTAAAACCAGTGGGAGGGTGGCATGAGTCCTTGTGAATGTAATTGAGTTTTTCGTTTAGCTTATGGAAGGGTCTGTGGGTGTGTGTGCGAAGGTCTAAATATAATGTCTAAAAAATCTACGTTAGAGAGGTTGGTAGCTACTGTTATCCTAACTCCTAACTCATTGAAGGTAGAAGCTAAGTCTTTTTTAAACCGGTCGAGGTCGTGACCACTTCTATGGCTCCATCGTCGCGGTATATTCCCGTGTGGAAGTCCGGGAATCTAACACGTAATATGTCTAAAATAAATAGGCCAACCAAGTCACATACGTCAGCACTGTCAAACGATCCCATGGAGACGTCGAATAGGTTTGAAGTTGTAACTTCTTTGCCCAGGCTACTCCGTCGTTGAAGAGGAGGGTTTTCCGGCAGTGAGCGATGATTTCCCTGTCTAAACCATGGTGTAAGTGGTAGAGAAGTCCAACGCTTTCTTTAACAGTGTCTCTGAGATCGACGGGAAAAAATCGACAATGTCAAACTGTGTGAACTTCGCCTTTTTGGATTTTAAGGAGTTAAACCACTTAATTACGGAGTCGCTGTTCTCCCACTGGGGCAGGTTGGACTTGGTCCTAATGGTCTTAACTATGTTTCTATGTATGGCCTTACTGACTAGTCCCATATCTGTGCGTGCCGGGTTTATTAGTCTACATGTGGGGTTAGAAGTAAAGTCTACCTTGTGATCTTTCAGGGTGAAGAACGCCTCCCGCTTAGCTAGAGATTGTAGTTTCTTATCTACCTAAAGGGCAGCGGCAAGTTCTTTGGCTTCTGTATCAATGTCGTGGTAGGCCATAGAGTTAGCTTTCTTATATTTGGAAGTAATAGTGTTATGGGCCAGGTGGCGGAAAGTGGTGTTGTTGACTTCGTAAATATTATTAGTTTTGTCGGACCTTCTTGCCTTAGTCGCTAACATTTCTTTTCGCAAACACACTAACACCTTTCAAACTAAACTCAGAAAGGATATTAAGAAATTTAGGTCTTCTAATAACACATTCGTTCTTTCCGACAAAACTAATAAGGTGAAACAATTGTTCTCGATATGGTGAACTAACTGTTGTGTAACCACTTATATATATATATATATATATATATATATATATATATATATGTACTTATATTCATATATATATACTCATATATATTGTATAAATGCATGTATAGATAACCATGTATATGTATGTATATATATATATGCCATAGGTGTATATATATATATATATATGAATGAAAAATGGCGAATATATATATATACACTTATATTGGAGAAAATTCCATACAAATCAAAGATCATTGGTAAAAATATTAAATGTTATGATGCACAGAAATCTATTTACAATATAGCTTTATTTCTTGAATCAATCTAAACAAATATTTCTATATTTGGTAAATCAAATAGTGTTAAGATTAGGACAAATAATTTTACCAGTTTCTACTGTTTAATTCCCAAAATGAGTTTACCACATCTAATTCAGTTTGGAGATTTTGCGAATATTTAGTAAAATAGTTATTTCCTATCTAAAGAATACCATCATGTAACATTTGTGTAGATGAGGCTGGTGGGGGGGATATGACATTTCAGGATCCGGGATTCCATTGAATTATGTCTTTCTGGATTTGTATGATCAAATTTCTAAGTTTTGGTTTGTTCTAGTCACTAGTGTTCTGTAGTGTGTGTGTGGATGTGTGTGTGTGTGGTTGTGGTGGTGATGAGGTTGATGAGTTAACGACACTGACGAAAGATGAAATTCCTGAAAGACAAGGGTCTAGAATTTTTCATAGAACTACTGTGGCATCTGTGACAAGATCCCAGATTAGAACACACATAGTGAGATTTATATATATTTATATTACATAACGTATCATGTGTGCCTTTATATGCACTTTTATTATGGAACACTCTATGTTAGAGCTATTTTATATATATATTTATTCAACAGTGCACTCTGGCTAATCTAATGCGTGACACCTCAGCAAACTCAGTTTTAACATAGTGCCGGATTTTCCAAGAGTTTGTGAGGGAGATTTGATGCAGTACGCAGGCAATACAGGAACCAATAAAACTATAATTACTCACACAGATCTACATACACATACACCCATTGCTATTTCATACGTTTCTATGCATTTGATATAACTGCAATAATTATAATATATTGATGTTGACATGCGATGCAACGCGGGCTGGGGAATGTTTGCTTAGATAAATGCTTTTATGGGGGTAGTTGGATAAAATGCAGTGGTTAAAATGCTTTCATAAATACTTTTGTTCATTTTAATCTATGTAAATATTGGTTTAAGAATGAATATCTACGTGTACATTGGTATATATATATCTGTGTGCGTCTTTGTGTGTCTTTGTGTGTCTTTGTGTATCTGTGTACGTATATATGAATATATAGAGAAATACAAATCTAGAAAGACATGTATATATATATATATATATGGGGGGGGGGGCGTATGTGTGTTTGAATATGTGTGTGCGTGTGCGCGCTTGTGTGTATACATATAATGCGGATATTTGTATGAGTATGTGTATGGATGCTGTGTTGCCTGCTTAGAAATGGATCTCAGAAATAGTGCATTTTTAAGAGTGCTTTGCGTAATAAAAGATACATTCAAAGTTGTACAGGAAGTAACATTCACAGCTAGTTTGTTTTCAACCCATTAATTGATATAAGGTTCAATATTTAACAAACTTAATCACACATACATATCTTCCATATATATATATATATATACAAATATTATATATATATATATACAGGGAGAGAGAGAGAGAGAGGGAGAGAGAGAGAGAGAGAGAGAGAGTGAGAGAGAGAGAGAGAGAGAGAGAGAGGGAGAGAGAGAGAGAGAGAGTGAGAGAGAGAGAGAGAGAGAGAGAGAGGAGAGAGAGAGAGAGAGAGAGAGAGAGAGACGAACATATATGCAAGCGCATATCTTTTAACTCTTATGGTATGGTGCAAATGAAATTATGCTTTACAGCGTGTTCTGTTGGTTTAATTCAGGAACTCAAGCATAATTCCTTCCGCAAGGAGACTTTGATAGATTATTTGGTTGGATTGCACGTGTAATGCTTCTTTCTGTAATTCTCTATGTATGTATGCTCATATATATATATATATATATATATATATATAGTGCAGATGTAACTTCATGTACAGTCGATTACTATGAATTATAGGTTCTAAAATCTGGTAAACTATCTCTATGAACGCAAAAATGTGGTCAGGGGAGCTAGAGGGAATCGAACAATATATCATTCATATATATTGTAACCATTGAGCTAAACATGTTTTGACTTCAATACCCTCTTTATTACAATGTTACTACTTACAGTTTTTTGTAAACAACATTGTATGTAAAGCATCGAACTTTATATATATATATATATATATATATATATATATGGGGTGGGATATGGGAACCAAACGTATCTCTTCGAGCTGGTTGCTTCTGGCAGGACACGCTGGAAGAAGTGTTTCAGGAATCTGTCATTTCTTATCTCATGGTTTTGACTCTCTTTTTTACATTCTCCCCTCTCTCCTTTTTTATCGCTCAATTTGTAGTTATATATCAACCAGACATTTTGCTCTGTACATAATAATTAGTTATCCACCGCGCTAAGATTCCTACAATTTTCTGAAATTCTCATATATATATATATACAGTGAATCTTCGCTTATCCGGACGGTCAAAACCATACAGTTAAAAAAATATCCGGATAAGTGAATTCTAAAATCCTATTGTTACATAATGCTCGTCGTTTCTAATGTTTTGGCTTCTTTTAGTCAAAATAAAAGACAAATGCTAAGTAAAGAAAGTTTATTAGAATAACAAAAGAACAGCTAGCATTTATGAGAAAATTAATTAAACAAACATAAGAATAACTAAAAACTTGGTAAAACTGAATTGAGTCAAACCATAACAAGTTAGTACTTTTTTAAAAAAGAATAAATAGAAGATTGTTTTCGCGACGAAGCTCGTCGTTCCGCTACCATTTCCACGCAACAGCTGAACGGTCAACCACCCCGCTCATGTTTATCGCACGTAAAAATGGAATCATTGACGTGTCCCCTTTTCCGATCAAATCCCGCAGGAATTGTTTTCTGTAAATCCGCTTTAGTGTGTCCAAAACTTCCTGGTCCATTGGCTGAATAAGTGACGTAACGTCCGCCGGAAGAAATGCTGCCCGAATCTGTCCGTCTGCCGAAATCAAGTCCTCCTCATCCGGAGGTAGTATAGAAATAGCCGTCTGGTAAATCGAATTTCGGAAAAGCAATATCCGGATAAGCGAAGGTGCACTGTATATATATATATATATATATATATATATATATACTACCATCAACTCACCATCCTGCAGATCACTTATCTGTGTTTTATATTATATTATATATAGGGATAATTGTTTGTAGTGCCTAGTAAAGTCAACATTTGTATGCCACACAATCTGTATGGTATTCTCAGTCGTTTTAAGAAGTCTTCAAGTTTCAATGGAATTGGCCCTAATGCCTCGATTACATCTGATATCACTTTCACATTAGCCTCTTGCATTCCAAATACTCTTGCAGCTCCATTTTCAATTCAGAGTACATGGTTATATTTCAATCTCCTTACTTGCCGTATTCGTATTATTTGGTATGGCCACGTCGATGATCTGACAGTATTTGTCTTTCTTGTTCAATACAACAAAGTCCGATCCGATCGGTGATGCTCAATTATTTTATCTGTTTGAAAAATATCGTTGCTTCCCCATCCTCTTGCATTACTTTACAAGACACATACCAGTCCTCTATGACTTCATATTGGTATGACACAAAAAGCAATGAAGGTATATACAGACATTACCATAGTGTCGCTTGTATTCTTTTTGCGTAAGGCTTTCACATCCACGTATCAATTCTTCTCTGATCATGTTGAGTACGAGCATTTGGAAATCCCAAATTCCATTACCGATATAACTGCAACATATCTAGACTGTTTTAACCAATGAGTCTATTTGCTTTTCAGAGTTCCCAAACATTTCAGGTCGACCATAAAAATATGGTATATGAATGGCCCTTGATTTCCACATGATCAAAAAACATTTTTATTTTTCTGAGTGTGAGTGTTATAGATATCAGTGCTATAACAAATAGTAATGGTGAGAATGAGTCCCCTTAGCAGAAGCCTCTTTTAATTTCTACTTCTCCTAAAAAGACGTTGATTGAGTGATGGTGGTAACAGAGATGTTAGCGAGAGTGATAATGATAGTGATGATGATAATACCAGTAATACTGATGATGATGATGGTGATAGTGTCGGTAATGATAATGACAAAGTCAAGCTTTAACCTAGCGAGAAAGGTTATATAGAGACGGTGTCTCAATAGTGGGTGTGGAAGAAAGCTACACAAACCAATCCCATAGAATTATAATACAAAACAATAGTGAAATAATTAACGACATAAATGAGGCTAGAACCATTCACAGTGAAAGTCCGTCACTAGGTAAATTTGGAGCCCCTCGCAATAGGGAAATTGATCTGGCACCGGACAGTCATTACCAAGCAGCAGATCGCACACACAATCTGCGCGCAACTAGACACAAATAGACGAAGGAAGAGTACGCTACAGTGATTGAATGTCAGGAAAAAGCAAAACCGGAAGGAAGACATGGTGTATGACGACACAATGTGGACTACTTCTGGATAGTAAAGAGCATGTTTGAGGCGTCTGAAAATAAACTAATGAATCAGGTGAGAGTGATTAGGAGATAGGGATGGTTAACTGAGGTAGAAATATCACGGATTAGTGAATGCTTAAATGAACCTGTAGATAAACAAAAAAGGGATGTTAGAACAGAAACTAACACCGTCTCTACTGTTGAAGGCAGAGAGAATAATGGGCTACAAGACCAGAGAAATTGTGATGGGAATGTAAGGGTTTCTGAAGAGGAATGTTATTCATTGAACACTGATATGGCTGAGGATGAGTCATTCGGATGATGAGTCGCTTGAGTTACGTGTACGGGCTGATGAATTTGAAGAATGCCCCAGAAGAAAATTATTCCCAATGAATATGAGGAGGGTAGATAGGAAGATGATAATTAGAATTACAAAAAAATGCTGTCATACAACACATCAAGAAAGAAGACAAAGCAAAATTATCCGAGCTGTTGCACTGCTTGTAGTGAAGCAAATGCGACTGACAAACGCTAATGAGAGTTGGGCAAAAGAACATTGGTGGAAAAGACACCTTGAAAATGCCATAATGTGGTTGAGGCAGAATCTAAGTAAAATTGAGCAATTGTTTAGAGGAAAGTGGAAAATTGGAAAAAGGCTGATCGAGAAGCAGTAGACAAGACATATCAAATATGGAGGAATGGATTCCATACAGTAATAGAGTAGCTAAAATAGAGAATTCTTTCGAACAGCCAGAAGGTAAAGAGATATCAGAATAGTAATAAAAGTTTCGGGGAGAATAGATTGTTCCAAAATAATTGTTTCTACTTTTGGCACAAGGCCAGCAATTACCCAGTGCATTACTGGTACTTTATTTTATCGACCCCGTAAGGATGAAAGGCAAAGTTAACCTCGGCGGGATTTGAACTCAGAATGGCAAGGGCCGTAACTCTATACGTCAAAGCATGGCGTCCGACCCTCTACCGATACTGCCAATCCAACGTTCCAAAATAATGCAAATAAATTCGTCCGCACATTGGAAGGAAACAATGGGAATGGGAAGGATGTTATCCCTAATGTTGATAAACCCAAGGATTTCTGGAATGGGATATGGGGCGATAGTATAAGGTTTAGAAAGGATGCCAAGGGGATAGGCACAAGTCAGAATTGCAAGTAGGAAATATACAAAGAGTTTTTACCATAAGCACAGTCAATGTGAAGGATCAAGTAGCCAAGATTTCAAACTGGAAAGCACCCAGATGTAATCCATGGCTTTTTGCTGAAAGGATGCAATGCAGTTCATGAAAGACTGGCAACACAATTGAATGAATGATGAATGTGTCCAGAGTGGTCGAGTCCACACCCGGATATTTACAGGGAGGTCAACACTTGTGATAAAAGATAGAAGAGGAAAGATGTGGGAATTTAGCGCCTTATAGCGTGCCTGAACATAATATGGAAGGTTCTCATAGCAATGTTTTCGAGGAAGACATATGATTTTCTGTCACAGGAAGGAATACTACCAAGGGAACATCTAGGATGTAGGAACAGGTCCCAGGCCAGAAAGAATCACCTAATTATTGATAAGACAGTTTTGACGCATTGTAAGAAACATCATACAAACATATCTATTGCCTGGATTGACTTTATGAAAGTCATATGACTTGGTGCCTCGTTCTTGGATTGGTAAATGACTGTGGATGATTGGTATTACTGACAATATCACAATGTGTCTGCTGATAGTGTGCCTGAGTGGAAAACCAAGTGATTATTATTATTAATATTCATATTCTGTGAAGACGTGTTGTGAAGTCCCGACGGCTTTGTTTATGTTAAGTTGTTAAAATTGTGATGGTGGAAATAACTGTGTTGTTAACTCTGAATA
>OZ024743.1:191088891-191098891 GCA_964016885.1 Eledone cirrhosa
ACAATCAGGCACGATCTTTTTTCTTTGTCAACAACCACCAGGTCAGCTCTATTGTGTTCCAGTTTCTTGTCCGTCTGTATCCTAAAATCCCACAGCACCTTCACCTGATCGTTTTCTATCACCGACTCTGGCTTATGCTCATACCACTTCTCATTATTATTATTATCATCATGATCATCATCATCATGATCATCATCATCATCATCATCATTGTTGTTATTATTGATATTAATGTGTGTGTTTATACACACACATGCACACACACAAACACATGCACACACACACACACACACACATACATATATAGACACCCACAGAAATATCCATAATATGTATATATATTTATATGCAGAGAGTGAAAGAGAACGAGAGAGGTGGAGGGAAAATTTGACAGGAAATAAAATTGAAAAATACATTTTATTTTAATTTTTGTTACTTAAATCTGAATGAAGTTGAAAAACGATACAAAACAAACACTTATTTGAAATGAGAAATAAAACGTGAGTGTAAAACATAATATAGAGATAAAGCTTAAAAGACATATTGCAATTTCAATAAATATATAAACATAAATATTTTTAATGACAAAGCTGCACAAATCTTGAACGCTTTAAGCAAATAATAATATGTTGTTTTTCGTAATATTACACATGCAATACGTGTAATTTCAGACTATGAATATTTGTCAGTTTTGATGCCATATTTCTGAATAAAATATATTTTGAGACCCTTTTTCATTTATTGTTTCCCTCATTTCATGTTGTTAAAATTATTTAAGTTATATAAATGTCAGCGTCCTGGCCATTTCTTTATAAATACATCAATATTCACCGTCTTCTTGTTATTTTCAGTGTTATGTCATTGGTATAACCGACGGTTAATCTATTGGCGTTAGTTGTTGTTGGTTGGCACCAAATTAGCTGTAGTTAGTTTCGATGAAGGCAGCAGCGTGCAGAGCTCTTATGATGCCATGGGCAAATCTTGATTGTATGCCCCATAAACTCAAGTATAAGGCCGAATATACTGAGAAATATTATGAGAAAGGAAAACATATTCAATATATAAATACAGATGAAACATGACATAAACGTTTTATTCGATTTTAATATAAATCAAAGATGCCCCCATCCAAAGAATGCCCTGGGCCAACGCACATTGCTCCCCCCCCCCCACACACACACCACAGCACGCTACTGGATGAAGTTGATATTTGGTGAAATTACTTCCTTGCCAAGCATCCCATACATAGGGGAATGTATGTTTTTGTACATCTATTTACAAAGATGGAATTAAGTATACAAACTCAGAACATACGGAATTTGTGAGATAATTAACTTTTTTATAGTCGATCGAAAAGATCCCGTATCTTATTAGTTTACTGAGTGGGGTCGTCCTCGGCAAATCGGACATTGTTTCCATTAGACTTTCCATTGCGGGTACTATCTACCGGTCCCAATTCTTAGCAGAAAGAACAAACTGAAATTAAGTGCATTGCTCAATGACATATCACATCACCCGGTCGGGGAATCGGTCAGCCGAGGCATATCAAATAGCTCAATGTATTAAAATCTTAATATGCGATTCAGCATATTGCATAAGACAGCAAGACAGATAAGTATGCATTAATCCCTTTCACTATCATGAAAAGTTAATTTTGAAATTCAATAATTACTCTTAAGTGTAGTCGCTCCTTCATGGCAAACTTGGACCAGCTGTAAATGTATGAGATTTCATTACAGATTAAACAACGAGTGATCTCTAAGCTTTAGTAATTCAAAGTAAAATTCCATGCATCTTAGTTGCAATACCATTTGGGACCATCTCTTTTGCAAAGGTGGCGCGCAACGTAGAAACAGTCCTGATCTGAGGAGGAGATGGCGGTCAGACAAATGAGAGGGTAGAACTCATACTCCTCCCCGACCTCTCACAGCTGGACATGGAGTATGAGGCGGCTGAGAAGTGGAAAACGGTTGTCAACAAAAATAACAAACGCAAAAACACCACAGCTTCTCCCTCCAAAAGCGAAGGCAAAGAAACAGGGATAAAGGCTGCAGTGAGACTTGCAGCAACACTACCACCATCACCATCACCACCACAAGCATCACCAGCAACAACAACCACACCAGCACCAGCATCACCAAAAACACCAACATCGCAAACAAAACGAAGCACACACATCCAACAGCAACAAGAAAACAGCAACAAAATCAACATCCCGCTAAAAAAGTACACAGCCATAAATATCACACACAAAGGATTAATGGAACATATAAAACAACACACAGACATTACGGACTCAAATTACTACACCCCACCAACACCAAGAACATTACCCAAAAACATTACAATTGACGAAATTCAACTGGAAGACTATAAACAATTAAAGCAAAAATTCCCCAACGCAGTTGGAGTTTCAGGGGTTCGCTCTCCAAAAGAATATATATTGATATCATCATGGAGACACCCATGACCAGCCGGAGAGACGTTTCTACTGTCCCTTCCCCACAGAATCAAGGTAAGGGATCCTTTCTCCCTTACCATGTTTCCTCATCCAGCATAACCGTACTAAAAATAGGCAGTATAAATATACGTGGCCTGGGGTCATCTTGGAAGCAGGGTCACCGGCTCAACGACCTCAGGTCACTAAACATAGATGTGGTGGCCATAAGCGAGACCAGAATCTCCGAAACATGGGCCTTCGCACCGATCTTCGGCGGCTACGATGTGTACGCATCTCCCAGTCGGCCGTGATCGGGGGGAGGGGTTGCCGTCTTTTTTCGGAGAGGCTTGGATTTCGCCATACGGGCCATCTTCGTGGACCCAGACGGTAAGTCGGTGGTGTTGGACGTGACCGGTAGCGAAGGCAATGCTTTCAGGCTAGTAGCCGTCTACGCCCCAACTGGGACTGGACGGCCAGATTTCTTCAGACGTCTAGAGACCTTTCTTGGAACGTCCCGTTCTTTAGTGTTAGTGGGCGACTGGAACGGTATCTTGGATGTACACTGGGATTTGTGGGGCTAGTGAATAGGAGAGGAGGGTGCAAGAGCCTCACCAACCTCCTCAGACGTTTTGAACTGTCTGACAGGTATCGACTGGATCACCCGAATGTGCCAATGTGAACATGGACAAACCGTATCGGGTCATCCAGATCGTATCTCGATAGGGTATTCTGCAGAGAACAAGATAAGGCTATTATAAGTTGTCCACAATTTAAAATAGTCGACTACACAGACCACAAATTTGTGATCTGTGAGATCGACATAGACAGATTTCATAGACAAGGGCCCGGTTACTGGAAGCTGAACGCGTATTTCCCGGCGCGCAAAGCCTACAGAGACCGGATTAGCGTATTAGTTAAGCGGGTGTTGACGGGAGGGGTCGTCAACAACAGGGGGTGGTTTGCCCTGAAAAGGGGAATTAAAGTAGAGTCGATTAGGTTTAGCATATGACTAGCGATAGAGGAAAATAGTGTAGAGGGAGAGCTAGTCAGAAAGCTAGAAGAGGCGTTTAGGACAGGCATCGCAACCGACATGCTTGCGGTTTGATTGGCACTCGACCAATTCTTCAACGCAAAACACGATGGCTGCGTTGTCAGAGCTAGAACGCGTGCTCTGAAACACGAGGGGATGAAAGCCGTCTAATGGGCCCGGGTGGCAGAGGCGCGACGTGGCAACAAAGCCACAATTCAGTCTTTGTCTGACCAAAACCGACGCGTGTTGCTCGAACCCGATCAGATGTGCGAGGCTTTTCAGCAGCACTTTGCTCAATTATTCGGGAGCAGCGGCGAGTCGGATCGGGGTATGGATTTCAGTGCATACCTCGACGGACTGCCTCAGCTCTCGACGACCACGGCAGAATGTTGCGAAAAGCCAATAACAGCTGGTGAAATACAGGAAGCGATGGCTAACTGCACGAGGGGTAAATGGCCAGATTTGGATGGTCTGCTCTACGAGCTTTATGCATTTATGCCAGACTTGTTCGGTGACCTCTTGGCAGACGTCTACTGCAACTGGCAGCAGAAGGGGAGCATTCCCAGTTTTGTGAGCCGGGGAGCGGTGGCACTGCTGAGAAAGGACCCGAACAAGGGGGATGTTATCGATAAATTTAGGCCCATAACCCTGCTAAACGCAGAGTTCAAGATTGTGGCCAAGGTGTTAGCAACGAAATTGGCGCTTGTCGTAGAGGGTCTGGTGGGAGAGGCGCAGTCATGCGTTATTCCGGACAGATCCATACAGGGCAACCTCCACCTCATTTGATACATCATAGAGAGGGTGGTTAAGGAACCTGGCACTGGTGAGGCCCTGCTCAACTTGGATCAATCCAAAGCATTCGATAGGGTCAACCATCGGTATCTGGCGGTGGTCCTCGAGGCAGTCGGTTTCGGGCCCGTTTTCAGGGGTTGGATCGCTGCGATGTACAGCGACATCTGCTCAGTTGTGAGTGTGAACGGTCAGCTGTTGCAGCCGTTCAGCATCATGCTTTCGGTCCGCCAGGGTTGTCCCCTCTCGTCCCTCTTGTACGTATTGGCTCTCGAGCCGTTACTGCACAAACTGGGGGCGAAGAGGAGCGTCCCATGTGAACTAGGATGCGGTAAATCTGAGTCGGATTACGCCGACGACATCACCGTGGTGGTGTCGAACACCAGACACGTCAAGATCCAGTCCTGGGTCAGGAAAAAACCGAGGGATAGCGCTTGGAAACTGGAATGTTTCTAGGCGCTCACAGCCCTCTGCTAGCTGGGCACCAGTATCGGTGGAACATCCACCTCAGCGTTCTATAGAGGATTAGTGGAGGGAAAGAGCGACGACATTCTCGGAGAAATCCTGGGACGTCGAAGAAAATCAGCTGTTTGCTCTCTTCCGGAGAACTTTCAGCCCAGGGCCTATGGATAACTTCCAGAAATCCCTGGCCTGGCAGTGCTACCGGGGAGCGCTGCCGGTTCGAGATAAGCTGTACAGGCACGGAAGTGCCGTCAGCCGAGCATGTCCGAGATGCGCGCAGAACGATGAAACCGTCCTGCACGCACTCGTTCAGTGCCCGAGCATTGTTGACTTGTGGAGCTATGTCGAACAGTTGCTGTCGCGTGTAGGATTGATCTGGTTATCGACTGAGTCCATTGTGCAGATGGTCTTGCCGTCTTCCTTCGAGGAGGAAGGGCAGATGGTTTTCATCTGCCTGGTGGCCATGGCGAAAGATATTGTGTGGTGGACAAGGTTAAAAGGGTTAAAGACAGACACTTTCCTCTTCGGTGGATCCCTGATTAACTTTTTCAAGTTTCACTTGAAGAGGAAAATCAGGGTGGAGAGGCAAGCGCTGTCTTCTAGCAAGTTTGTTGAAAGGTGGGTGAATGTAGCAAGAATGGTCCGGGTGAACGGGACCGCTCTTAATATACGCATGTAGTTTGAGGAATGGAAAAATTTAGAGAGGGCGCTTGTCTTGGTGGTCAGAGTGGCCATGGGATTTTGTGTGGTTTTCGCCACGAGTAACCCTCGGAGGTTTCCCCCCTATTGGGGAATTTTTCATTGATTGAATTTTCATTTTCATTGTTTATATATATATGTTTCTATGTCTTTTTTTCTTTTTCATTTGTTATATAAATAATAAAAAATATTTACACGCACAAAACCCACATCGTACCGTCCTGTACCGTCCTGTGCCGTCTGTAATGTTTATCTTGATGTCAGCCCTTGTGGCCAATGAAGAAATCATTATTATTATTATTATTATTATTATTATTATTAATATTATTATTATTATTTGAGTCTCAGTCATTGATGTTATTTAACTGGAAAGTTTGTTGGAATGAATAGCAAGCCGCTTCCGGCAGCCTCAGACATTAAGGACGCATCGGAGGGTTCTTGCTGTTCCCAGCAAGCATGCCTTTTGAATTGTTCCAAAAAACGGGACTGGACTAATCTTCTTTAACCATCCTTGGAAACTCCTTTAGATAGTACCCAGTGCTCCTATGACAATCGGATTTAAACTGGCAGTTCCAAATCCTTTTTAACTCCCACTTTAAATCGTGGTATCGGTTAATTTTCTCCCTCTCCTTCTCTGTATACTCTCGTGTCAAATGGGCAGGCTACATCTACAATCAGGCACGATCTTTTTTCCTTGTCCAAAACTATTAGGTCAGGCCTGTTGTGTTCTAATTTCTTTTCCGTCTGTATCCTAAAACCCATAGCACCTTCCCTATTGTTATATATATATTGATTTATATTAAAACTAACAGTTATTCACTAGGAAAAAATTGTACCACAGATTCTGAAACGTCTTTGTTACAAACTTGACCATGGTACTGGCTGAATACGTAACTATAAACCTTTTGCTTATTTTCTAGTACTATGCTGAGTTATTAATGCTAATGTTACGTTATTTGTATAGATTCTAAGATATCCTTGGTTTCCGTGGTAATGTTTGCTTTAATCTACAAATGAAGGCATTTCATCACAGTTTTATGTAAAACATATTTGTTAAGTTATATTCCAAACACTAGTTTATTAATGAAAGCGTAAATTATTTTACTAAACATCCTGATTAATGATCATAATGAAAACTACACAAATTGTGCATTTCATAAAAAATGTAGTAAAGGTAAACCTTTTTAGTATACACATAGGTACATCTGCCACATATGCCGGTAGATGGAGAAGAGAAATACTGTAAATTGATTTTCGAAACTAGTTAGATTTCTCATCAGATGTTGATTCGTTTCATCTAAATAATCACAAGGAAATACGTAACTGAGCGGCTTCTACAATCTAGAACTTATAATAGATTCTAATATGTGTTCTAATAAGATGCATACGAATTTGTATTTTATTAGAACACATATTAGAATGTTATTAAGAAATAGATGCTAAAGTTGTCAAGACATCTGATAGTTACATTATTTTTAAGTTATTTCGTTATGCATGACTTGTAATTCGTTTGTTCAAATGAAGGAAAATGATCAAATACTGAAAAAACAAAATTTGTTGAGTGAAAACAAGTTTCGTTTTTAATTTTAGGCAAAGCCAGCCGTTAACTCGCACGGAATGCAAATTAGGCTAATCAACCGATGTATACTTTATATTCTCAACAATTCTAGCTTGTAACAGAAAGGAAAGAAATACAGAATATTGTAGATTGATTTTCTCTCTGTTACGACTGGAACAAAAAGATGGCGTAATGAGGCTATTTGCTTGCAAACGAACCGAATATTAATAATATTGTTATTTTCCCTCAGGCGGTGGATTGACAGTATCAGTAGAGCGTCGGACACTCTGCTGTGCAGCATAGAGTTATCGACCTTTATGTTCTAAGTTCAAATCCAGCCGAGGGTAACTTTGCCTTTCTTCCTTACAGGGTCGATAAAACAAAGTACCAGTAATACAATGGGGTAATTGCTGGCCCTGTGCAAAAAGTAAAAACAATTATTATTATTCCCTCACAAATGCAGATCAATTACTGAAAATACGAAAACATCGTCAGTTAAAAGTTTTCCCCATATCTTGAGGTTTACTGTATATACAGTGTAGATATAACAGAAATTGCGTAAATGTGTAAATAAATATACAGGCGTGTAAACATGGCAAATATACGTAGTTCTGTGTAAGTTGAGAAAGTGATAAACACTTTAATTTTATTTTTGAACCTAGTCGAGTTACTCATCTGACATTATGTTTATCATCTAAACCAATGCAACGTAATCATCTTTTCACGTTACAGGTGAATATGTATATTTGGCATGCTTATATGTCTATTTACTAAAAACTGTGTCAAATTATATATATATATATATATATATATATATATATATATATATATATATATATATATATATATATATATATATAAACATGAGAAGAAAGAGGAAAACTGCGTGGTTGCACATGGGTTACATATTATAAAATTAGTCCCTCATCAGTGATTTGCCAACCATCATTGGTATTTCATTGCATTAAAGATCATATACCTCAGGTTGGTGCGAGCAATAACTAAAATAAGCTATTGGGACACGTGAATCGCGTAAAGCGAGTGAGACAAGTAAACAACATAGAAGGAAAAGCAAACCGAAGGTAGGAAAAAAGCAAGCAACATGATGGTTATCCGATCAGCATAAGCTGGGTGAATTTCATGAGCGGTCGGAAAACAGACCGTTCGACGTGAATGAGATGTGAGAAAGAAAGAATCCCACTACTAACGAACGGAAGGAAGTGAGAAGGGGAGACACAGAGAGTGAGTGAGTGGAAGTGCGAGGAAGAGGTCAGTCGAGAGAAAGGGTAACTGACAGAGGGGGCGAAATAAGGTGAGAGAAACAGAGAGAACGCGGGAGCAGAAAGAGAGAAACAGACAATCGCAGTCGAGGTAAATATGTATAAAAAACATTGGAAAAAAGAGGAAAACTGCGTGGTTGCACATGGGTTACATATTATAAAATTAGTCCCTCATCAGTGATTTGCCAACCATCATTGGTATTTCATCGCATTAAAAATCATATACCTCAGGTTGGTGCGAGCAATGTTACCTCTATTCTGTAAATATACCAATAGAATTTTGTTATGAAGCTTCCGAGTTATATGATTTCCTAACATATAATCAAATAAATATAGTTAATGAGCCTTTATATAAAAATCAAGCCAGAATAAATAAAAATTTAAACTGAAGGTCGCTTCGTATTTTCAATAATTTATCATTTTCTTCCGTTTGCACAAATGATTTACAACTAATACATTATAAAATAACCCTTATATGCAATGTAACTATCAGCTATCTGTAATTTATAATAAATATTTCAGAACAGCATGCAAGGAAGAAACTACATAGTTGTCGGACACCATGCTTTGAACAATAGAGTTACGTCCCTTTATGATCTGAGTTCAAATCCCGCCGAGGTTAACTTTGCCTTTCATCCTTACGGGGTCGATAAAATAAAGTACCAGTAATGTACTGATGATTTGCTGGCCTTGTGCGAAAAGTAGAAGCAATTGTTTTGTGTATTGTTGTGTAATGGCGGGGGATTGGCAGTATCGGTAGAGGGTCGGACGCCATGCTTTGACGCATAAAATTACGGCCCTTGCCATTCTGAGTTCAAATCCCGCCGAGGTTAACTTTGCCTTTCATTCTTACGGGGTCGATAAAATAAAGTACCAGTAAATCACTGGATAATTGCTGGCCTTGTGCCAAAAAGAAGAAACAATTATTTTGTGTATTGTTATGTAGGACTGGAACTGGGTTAGTATTCATTTCGTTATATTTTTCGAATGTTGCACATTTCCTCCTTAATTCCATGTTGTTTATTAATCACTTCACAACCAATACATATTAAGTCCAAACATTAGAGTCGTTAGGAAATACAAGCTACTATGTCATTTTATCAAGTTGTGGACACATAATATATAAGGACACGCAATAGGTGAAGAGATATTCTGATTGGACAATGTGTGATTATGTAGAATAAAAAATGAGAACACAAAATTATCTTTCACTTGCTTAATGAAGTAGCAGGTTATACACACAAACGCACATTCACACACACACACAAACACACACAAGCACACACAAACACAGATAAATATATGTGTGTGTGTGGTGTCTTTGTGTGCGTGTCTATCTATCTATATATATATATATATATATAGATATATGTTTCGCTTATATATATATAGATATATGTTTCGCTTATATATATATATAAATATATGTTTCGCTTATATATATATAGATATATGTTTCGCTTATATATATATAGATATATGTTTCGCTTATATATATATAGATATATGTTTCGCTTATATATATATAGATATATGTTTCGCTTATATATATATATAGATATATGTTTCGCATGTTTTCGCTTAAGTGAGTGTATATATATATATATATATATATATAGGTGTGTGTGCGTGTGTGTGTATGCGTGTGTGTGTGTGCATGTGTGTGTGCGTGTGTGCGTGCGTGTGAGTGCGTGTGTGTGTGTATACGTAATATACAGAATACTCTGATGGAAAGGAAGTGG
>OZ024743.1:191101391-191118891 GCA_964016885.1 Eledone cirrhosa
TGGTCGAAATTATCGGGAGCAAGGGCTTACTACAATGGAATGTCCCACTGCGGACTTTGTAATATGGAGCTATTCCATATTTTAAAGTACGATAAGATGCTGCTTAACGGCAAAATACAAAGATCAATTTTCTGTAGGAACAAAGCAGCTAGCGAGTTCACAAATTTCAAACCAGCATGATTCGACCCAGCAATCCCAAATTTCGAACTGAACCACCAGGATTTTAACGTACGGAATACATACCACCACTCAGTTATTAGCTGTTAACTAACCGACTGGTCACTAGATCATAAATCTCCTAACCTTTCTTTCACTCTCTCTCCCTAAAGCCACATCAACCCCAATAAGATAAGACAATCAGCAGGCTAAATATATACCACTCACACATATCAAAACCGCCTTCCCCATCCATCCTTAGCCTTTATGTCTCATCCTCGTATCTCTCACTTAATTTTTAATTTATTGTTTTTTTCTTTTATCTGTCATTTGTTACTACCTCCTATTCTCGACACGTATGTATGTATATATCTAATATTGCTTTTCATGTTAGTACTACCTCCATCCCCACATCCTTATACAGACACTTACTCACCACCACCAATATTATCAACTATCTTTTTCTGTACTTATATACTTTTACTTATTTTTTATTTCTTTATATTTGTTTACTTTTTACATCTGTAACTTATTTACCTATTTATCATTATATTTTATTATTGATGTTATTGTTTTGATTTTACGCTGTATCTCTCTATATATATATATAATTGCCATCTGTGAGCTCTCTAGAATTCTGAGGATTTGATCAGAGGTAAACATTGTATTTGAGGTCGAGTGACGCAACTTCGAATGATTAGCGGCCTCTAGACTCACCTGATCAATGAAACAATTGTTAATACTTGAAATAAAGGCCATATCTATGGAAACATCTTGTTGAGTCAAACAAAGCCGTACAACCTCTAACTGGATTACCTATAACGATAACTTGTTATCCCATATATATATATATTTAATATAGAAATGGCTTCTACCAGACTAGAACTGTTTCATTCGGGAGAAATCGTCAGGAAGCCCTGATATATATTAATATATTAATCTGAATGGATGCAGTAAAAACCAGTTAGACCATTATTCACCAGTGTACTCGATACTTGGGGTAGTAGAGTGGGTGATATGAAACATTCAGGACCGCGACGGCTGAGCTCTTACCATTTCAACAGCTAGATCCGAACTGAACCGCAGGTGTTCTGTCGGTGGAAATAGCTAACCTCAGCAGGGCTGGAATTGGGGAGTAAAATCCAAGTATGGGCAATCAGTCTATACGTAAAAAGCTGATTACAAAAGGTAGTGACTATAATCACTACCTTAAATTCATAGCAAAAGGCCTTCAAAACCTTTTGAAATAATCATACAATATATTGACTTTGCCTTTCATCCTTACGGGGTCGATAAAATAAAGTACCAGTAATGCACTGGATAATTGCTGGCCTTGTGCCTAAAGTAGAAACAATTATTAAATATACAATACTTAAATTCATATATAAATCACTGTTTCAGAGTTCCATCACCGATTTCTCATTGTTGCTGAGCCGGCAACCGATCTGTATGTTAATGAGTTTAAACAGCTCATGAATATAATTGGTATTCTATAAGAATCCAGTTTCTACAGCTCACAGCAAACACGTAGGGATATGTAACCTTGATAACCGCTAAACAGCGAACAATTATCGTCAGTTATATCCCTTTGTTTTTGATGAAGCTCAGTGTGTGACTATAGTCACTACCTTAAATTCATAGCGAAAGGCCTTCACATGTTTTTAAATAAACATACAGTATATTATTGAAAATACAATACGTACATTCATATATCCATCGATATTTCAGAGCTCCAACACAGATATATATATGTATATGTATATGTGTGAAGTAAGGCGATCACCACACAAACCAAAAATGCGGTACCGGGACTGTGCCTGGGGCACCTTGGTTTGTGTTTGAATTTCATCGGACGAGTAGGAGAAAATTGCTGAGGAGCGTGTGAAGTGGAGACGTTTGATCAAGTCAGGTAGTGAACACTTTGAAACTCGTCGGAGAGAACACCTTACACTGAAAAGGAAGACAATGAAAGGAGACTATTCTGAACAGTTGAACAACATCTGGTTTGCCAGCACTGTGGTCGAGTCTGCCTGAGTAAAGCTGGTTTGACTAGACACGAACAAAGTCATATCAGTAGACCTCATGTAGATTATGATCTGAAAAGGAATGTGCTAAGACGGGAGGTCTTAAAAGACACATGAGAACACACAGCCAGAACAGAGCAATGGAAAGTCCCAGAGGAGCCTACAGTTGCCAGAGGGTGCAAGTATTTGGCTGATTTACAGATCCACATCCGTGCCTCACATTTTTGAGCATTTTATCATGCGATGGCAATGCTCGAACACGAGTTTGCTGCCATCACACACACACACACACACACACACACACACACACACACACACACACACACACACACACACACACACACACACACACACACACACACACACACACACACATATATATATATATATATATAAATTTGAGACGACATAATTCTATTACTCCTACACATGTTTCTGGAATTATGCTATTTCAGAAAGTTGTATAACAGTTACACGGGGTATTGTATAATACTGATTATGACATAAAGAATAATTTAAAGAATGATTTGGAGCTTGTTCACTTTTTCTGTTCAATAGTTAGGCGGTGAAATATAATATTAATGTGTCTTTACCCATTGCACGCAGGTTTATATACCTTTGTGCCCTTTTTATTTATTGAATTACTTTTTTAACTTTCTAATCCTTTATTTCTTCATTGTTATCATTATTGTTCTGAAAGGGCGGTGAATTGGCAATATCGGTAGAGGGTCCGACGTCATGCTTTGACGCATAGAGTTACGGCCCTTGCCATTCTGAGTTCAAATCCCGCCGAAGTTAACTTTGCCTTTCATCCTTACTGGGTCGATAAAATAAAGTACCAGTAATATACTGGGCATTTTCTGGCCTTGTGCCAAAAGTAGAAACAATTATTGTTCTTTGGCGTATCTCTGTTTTTCATTATTCCTGTATCTTTGTCATTCTTCATAATTTTGCGCCTGCAAGGATTCACCTGACTTGTCTGTATAAAACATAGTCACGATGACCAAACTCATTTATAAAATTCCCCTTAAGAAGTGAACAAGCTGCGAGTAACGGGAAATTTGAAGTCATTATCAGGATTAAGTGATCCGTCATAATTATGAAATGCAGTGAGTGGGGAAAATCAGAGCAAGATGAAGTAATAATAATATGTGGTGGATTAAACATTGTATGTATTATACTGTACTCTTGCCATCGCATCTCATATTCGGATACACATGCACGAAAACTGAATTTAACCTCCCTAACTGAATTTACTTACTTCTGGAAAGAACCGATAGCAGAAGCACATTGAATTCTTAAAATCAGCAACACCCATAATTTTCCTATAGTATTTGTTCTTGTGAGTACATACACTAACACACACACGCACACACGCATGCGCGCGCACACACACACACACACATATATATATATATATATTACACCTACTATGAATTGTGAGAGATGTATCTCTTCAGAAGTAATAAATGAAACAAGTTCAAGGAAAAGTCTGTGAAAACCAGTCCAGAAATAGGGATATATTACACTAATGATAACTACATATTTACGGAAATCTCACAACTGGAACGACGGTTAATATGACGACATACAGAACGCTGTCAAATATTTCAAAATTCAACAGAGTATAACAAAAAATATATAAAAACGGGCTAATTCATTACAAATTTTATAGAAATTACATATTTCTATTATTACATATATTTGTCGAATCAAGAATTTAATATAGATACAAATAAATATTATTGAAGTTATACATAAATATGCACATATAACTATATACATACACACACTCACACACATACATATATATTTTGTGCGTGTATATATATATATAAAGAGAGAAAGAGAGAGAGAGAGAGAGAGAAAGAGAGAGAGAGAGAGAGAGAGAGAGAGAGAGAGAGAGAGAGAGAGAGAGAGAGAGAGAGAGGATGAGTGAGAGAGAGAGAGAGTGTGAGGCAGAGAGATAATCAGTTACAGCAGTGTCATAAGCAGGTTCTTAAAATTCGTTAGTTTGTTTAAACTAACTCATTCAGGCCATCATAATAAATAAATGGCTTCCATCTGTGGAGATTTTAGAACAGATAGGACAGTTCTAAGGGCAGGTAACCCAGGAATTATCCTACTTTGCAGTATTTCCTTGAAGACAAGGAAGCGCTACTTAAATATGTGGCCCGACTGCTTCAATCGTTGTCCTGGTGAAGTAAAATCTGTTCTGACAATGGTCTAGACCAGATTAATTTTATGGATTTTTCAAGTTAACCCTTGGCTCAATGTGAAAGACAAACTGCCTAACTTTCGGTTTTTTTAAAGATATCTCTCTATACATTGACAAAATTTAAGGCCTTTGTCTAATTATATTATAATATCGGGATTACTTGTCCAGAGAACTCTCTTACACTTTCGGTTGGAAGACAGTTTTATTTATTATGACAGGCTGAATGTGTTATGGTAAACAACTTCTTTACTTTTGTAAACGGAAAAGTTCATGTAATTATGTATGTAAATATGTATGAATTTATGTGTATGTTTATACATCTTTATGTATGTATATATATACAGTATATATATATTAGAATTGGTGCTCTGAAATAGTGATATAGATATGAATGTATATACAGTGTATTTTGCAATACACTGTATGCTTAATTAAAAGCATTTTGAAGACCATATGCTATTGTTTTAGAATAGTGACAATGTCACTTATTTAAATTTTCAGCAAACAGGGGAGATAAACTGACAGAGCTCTGTTTCGTACTTTTTGGTACTTATCAAAGTTCACTACCGCTCCTGTTTGCCGAAAGTTATGTGTGTTGGAAGCGTATGGTCATCAAAATGCTTTTAATTAAGCATACAGTGTATTGCAAAATACACTATATATACATTTATATATATATCGCTATTTCAGAGCACCAATGCTAATTTTCAATTTCTGTTGGACCGGCGACTGCTCTGTATAATCAGTTCCTGATTATTACTGGAATTCTATAAGAATCAAACACACATAACTTTCGGCAAACAGGATGGGTAGTGAACTTTGATAAGTACCAAAAAGTAAGAAACAGAGTTCTGTCAGTTTATCTCCCCTGTTTGCTGAAAATTTAAATAAGTGACATTGTCACTATTCTAAAACAATAGCATATGGTCTTCAAAATGCTTTTAATTAAGCATACAGTGTATTGCAAAATACACTGTATATATATATATATATATATATATATATATATATATATATATATATATATATATATATATATATTATAAGAAGGACGAGCGTTTAGATCTTCATTACATATATAAATGTAATTAAAATATAACACCTCGTCCTTGATTATTATTATTATTATTGTTGTTCTTCGAGTCTCAGTCATTGATGTTATTTAACTGGAAAGTTTGTTGGAATGAATATCAAGCCGTTACCTGCAGCCTCGGACATTCGGGATGTATCGGAGGGTTCTTGCTGTTCCCAGCAAGCATGCCTTTTGAAGTGTTCCAAAAAGCGGGGCTGGACTAATCTTCTTTAACCGTCCTTGGAAACTCTTTGAGATAGTACCTACTGCGCCTATGACAATCGGGACGACTTTGACTTCATGGCAGTTCCAAATCCTTTTTAACTCCCACTTTAAATCTTGGTATCGGTTAATTTCTCCCTCTCCTTTTCTTGCACTCTTGTGTCAAATGGGCAGGCTACGTCTACAATCAGGCATGATCTTTTTTCCTTGTCAGAAACCATCAGGTGAGGCCTATTGTGTTCTAACGTCTTGTCCGTCTGTATACTAAAAACCCATAGCAGCTTCACCTGATCGTTTTCTATCACTGACTCTGGCTTATGCTCATACCACTTCTCAAAATGTGGTAAATAGTTGTTTATTATTATTATTATTATTATTATTATTATTATTGAATGCTATGGTTGACGGAGGCTCGGCTCTGTAAGGTATTGTAAATTTTGAACGCTATAACAATTGTAAATTGTTTAAAGCTTTAACCAACTTGTAGACAAAAACACCCTCCTCCTCGTGAGAGGGTCTTTCTGCCCGTTATTTGGCCCTTCGGGGTTAAATAACTGCTTATTGGGGTTTTGTGCCCAATATTTATTTTAAACAAAAAAAACAACAACATGGCTACGAAAAAGAATTTTCATAGGTCACTCCCACTCATTCCATCTTCTTCTTCCTCATTCGTCACTACAGCAGTGAGAAGATTGTCTCTCTCCCTCCCTTCTTTAAATGTGTCTCTCTCCCTCCCTTCTCTTTCGCAAGCGACGACAGAAAAGAAAAGTCTCGTGCAAAGCGTGCAAGATTTCTCCACGACGACGACGACAACGACGAAACAGGTGTGCGGAAAATACGAAAACCCATTTCATTCGTCTGACGTCAGGAATAATAGCAGTAGCAGCCGTAATAACAACAGCAACAGTGACAATGAAAACAACAGTAGCAGCCGCAACAGCATCAGCAGCAGCAAAAACAACAACAACCACAGCAACAGCGGCGGCGGCAGTAGTCGTAGTACCTGCAGCAACAACAAAAGTAACAGCAGCTCTGACGACAACAACAACAACAGCAGCAAAGAAAAACCAATCTCGTTTGCAGGTATCGCGAAGAACCTGGAAACAATCCTCATAACAAATGAGGAGTTAGAGGAAGCGAAGAAGATGGTGATAAAAACTGGACACCGAGCAATCTGCAAGCCAGCGGAAAAATATTTCGAAACCCAACAGCACTGTACGGTCACGTACCGTACAGTAAGTACAAAATCCCGTAGGGTGGAAAGAGCCACAGAGGCTCAAATACAAAAAGCCTTGGGGTCTGTGTGGCAGCGGAAAACACACATCACCCGAGGCAAGAAATATGCCACCGTAGACGTACTTTTTGCCACACCCCAGGAGGCAAAGGCTCAATCCGTAGTGACACTAAGGAGCGAGGAAATGGTGTGGGTCCCTCCTACTGCGGGCAAAAAATTGTGACGGTCAAACTGACCCACGCTCCCCCACCCCCCCGGGATGGCCCCTTCTTGACTGGCCGCGTCTGTCCTCGTCGGAATCGAGGACAAAACAAGTCTACTGCAAGTACAGAAGAAAGTAAGAGAAGATTGGGTCGGCACCTCCATTGAGATGTTAATCCAAACCAACCAGGAGTGCATCGAAGCTATCCCGGATGTGATAGACTTCGATAACGGCACTCAACTGCCCATAAGTGTTGAGGGCAAACGCCCGAAATGCTTTCGCTGTGGATCGAAGATTCACCTCGGGGCCTTCTGCAACGAGAAGACCCTGAGTAAGGAGAAAACCCCTCTCCTTCCGAAACCGGCTCCACGGCTACCAGCAACAGGACAAGCGGAAACCAGGAACGATAGGTCCGTGGCACCCATACCCACGCCACGGAAATCAAAAACAGCAGCAGCAGTGGAAGTATTAACAACAACAACAACAGCAATACCAAATGCAGCTGCAACAGAGACTCCAGTGCAAACATCACCAACAACAACAAGTGAAAGAGTGGAGCTGGTACCCCTCTCCGACCTCACAGAATCAGACATGGAGTGTGAGGTGGGAGAGGGATGGCAAAAGGTTGTAAGAAGGCACAAACGCAGAAGCAGCGCATCGTCGCCTTTGAAAAGGGAGGAAAGAAATTAAAAAAGGGTAAAGTCTACTGCAAAGAGACTCACAGCAGCAACACCACCAACACCATCACCACCCACACTAGCACCACCATCACCACCGGCGACAACCCCACCGCTAACAACGACAACACCTTCAACACCACCACCACAAGCACCAACATCGCAAACACAACAACAAAACACACACACCCAGCAAAAACGACAAGAAAATAGCAGAACCACACCCCACCCCCAGAAAAACAAATGCACGGCAATAAATACACACAACAAGAAACTAATGACTTACATAATTGAACACACACACATTTCACAACACGACTACATAATACCAGCACCAATCAAAACGCCAACTAACATAAGACTGTTAAAAATAGCACAGAAACAATACACAAACATTAAAACGAAATTCCCCAACGCAGTTGGTGATTTCAGAGACCTAGGAGGAACTATCAACCGAAGAGTATATTCGGACATACTCATAGAAGAGCCGACGACCAGCCGAAGGGACAATTCAACGGTCCCTTCACCAGACGATCAAGTGAAAAGGGATGTAAAAAGCATCCCTCCTCTACAAAAAGTACGGTAAGTGGTCTTTCCCATCTTTTCCACTCTATTTTAAACATGACCTCACTCAGAATAGGCAGCATAAATGCGCGTGGCTTGGGGTCGTCATGGAAGCAGGGTCACCTGCTCAACGACCTCAGGTCACTAAACATAGATGTAGTGGCCATCAGGGAGACCAGAATCTCCGAAACATGGGCCTTCGCACCGATCTTCGGCGGCTACGATGTGTACGCATCTCTCAGCCGTCCTGGATCGGGGGGAGGAGTTGCTGTGCTTTTTCGGAGAGGTTTGGATCTCGCCATACGGGCCATCTTCCTGGACCCAGAGGGTAAGTTGGTGATGCTGGACGTGACCAACGGAGACGGGCAAGCTTTCAGGCTAGTGGCCGTCTATGCCCCGACAGGAGCAGGGCGGCCTGATTTCTTCCGGCGTCTGGAGACCTTTCTTAGTGTTAGTGGGCGACTGGAACGGGATCTTAGATGCACACTTTGACTGTATGGGATTAGCGGAAAGGGGTGGAGGGTGCAAGAGCCTCACCAACCTGCTCAGGCGTTTTGAACTGTCTGACAGGTACCGATTGGATTTCCCGAATGTGCCAATGTGGACTTGGACAAATCGCATAGGGTCATCCAGATCATATCTAGATAGAGTATTTTGTAGGGAAATAGATAGGTCTAGCATAGGCTGTCCACAATTCAAGATAGTCAGCTACACGGACCACAAATTCGTGATCTGTGTGCTTGACTTAGATAGGCTTCATAGACGAGGACCCGGCTACTGGAAGCTAAACGCGTCCTTAACAGCGCGCAAGGCCTACAGAGACCGGATTAGCGAACGGGGGCCATCGTCAAAAACAAGTGGTGGTTTGCTCTTAAAAGAGCGATTAGAATAGAATTCAATATGTTTAGTAAGGCTTTAGCAATAGAGAAAAATAGAGCAGACGGGGAATTAGTTAGAAAATTAGACGAGGCGCTTAGCAAAGGCATTGCGACCGACGTGCTTGCGGCGAAATTGGCCCTTGACCAATTCTTCAATGCAAAGCACGAAGGCTGCGTTGTCAGAGCAAGGGTGCGTGCTCTCAGACACGAGGGGACGAAAGCCGTTCAATGGGCCCGAGTGGCGGAGGCGCGTCGTGCAACAAAGTCACGATCCGGTCTTTGGTGGACCACGACGGGCGCATGCTACTCGATCCCGGGCAAATGTGTGAAGCTTTTCAGCGACACTTCGCTCAGCTGTTCGGGGGCAGCGGTGGGCCGGGTCGAGGGATGGACTTTAGTGTCTACCTTGACGGACTGCCGCGGCTCTCGGCCACTGAGGCAAAGTGTTGCGAAAAGCCGATAACAGCCGCTGAAGTAAGGGAGGCAATGATTGGCTGCACAAGGGGTAAATCGCCTGGTTTGGATGGTCTGCCCTATGAACTTTACGTACAGATGCTAGACTTGTTTGGACGCCTCTTGGCGGACGTCTACTGCAACTGGCAACAGAATGGCAGAATTCCCAGTTCTGTGAGCCGAGGAGCGGTGGCACTGTTGACAAAGGATCCGAACAAGGGGGATAACATAGATAATTTCCGGGCCATAACTCTGCTAAACACAGAGTTCAAGATTTTGGCCAAGGTGCTAGCAAAGAGGTTGGCGCTTGTCGTTGGTGGTCTGGTGGGAGAGGCACAGACATGCGCCATTCCCGACAGATCCATCCACGACAACCTCCACCTCATGCGATACATCGTAGAGAGGGTAGGGAACCTGGCACGGGTGGGTCCGTGATCAATTTAGATCAGTCGAAAGCTTTTGATAGGGTTGACCATCGTTACCTAGCGGCAGTCCTGAGGGCGGCTGGCTTTGGGCCCGTCTTCAGAGGCTGGATCGCTGCCATGCACAGCGACATCTGCTCTGTAGTGAGAGTGAACGGTCACCTTTCGGAACCGTTCAACATCATGCGCTCGGTCCGCAAAGGATGTCCCCTCTCGTCCCTATTGTACGTATTGACTCTCGAGCCATTACTGCACAAACTGGATACGTTTAGGGGGGTCCCGCGCGAACTAGGATGCGGAACATCCATGTCAGCATATGCGGACGATGTCACCGTAGTGGTGTCGAACGCCAAACACATCGAGGTGATCAGCACTACACTAAGAGAATGCGAAGCGGTGACTGGAGCAATGATCAACCGGGAAAAGTCAGTGGGCCTGCAGCTCGGCACCTGGAGAGGCAGGTCCATGCCGTCCAACAGCGTCGTCGGGCGCTGGACGGACGGACCGGTTAAATTGCTAGGGGTCTGGTTCGGTCCAGACCTCCAGACGGACAAAAACTGGGACGAGGTGACGAGCAGGGTGGCTTCTCTCACCCAGAAATGGGCCGAGAGAAAACTATCCCTGAAAGGTCGAGCGGAGGTGGCTAACGCGTACATCGCGTCCGTCATCTACTACCGCTTGACCGTCGTACCTTGTCCTAAGCCCCGCCTGACTGCGCTGGAGCGTTTGCTCTTTCGCCTCTTGTGGAAGGGACGCGCTCCGATGGTCGGCGGTCCATCTGCTGTCTACACCCGCTACGTGGAGGGCTGGGCATGCCGTGGCTGATGATGCGCAGACACGCGCTCAGGCTACGACATCTCCACCTCTTCCTCGACGGTGATAAGGTGTGGTCGCCGTTTGCTAGACACGTTTTTCCCAGCTCGTCTCCTTGACGGAGCTGCAGTCCTGGGTCAAGCGAAGACCGAGAGGGAGCGCTTGGAGACTGGAATGTCTTCAGGCGCTCACAGCCCTCGACCAATCGGGCAATGTGATCGGTGGAAACTCCACCTTGGCGTTCTATAGGGGATTAGTGGAGGGGAAGAGCGACGACGTACTTGGAGAAACTCTAGGCGTCGACGAAAATCAATTAGCCAATCTCTTTGGAAGGACTTTCGGGCTGGGGCCTATGGACAACTTCCAGAAATCCCTGGCCTGGCAGTGCTACCGGGGAGCTTTGCCAGTTCGGGATAAACTCTACAGGCATGGAGGTGCCGTCAGCGGGCATGTCCGAGATGCGCTAGGGCGACGAAACCGTCCTGCACGCACTCGTCCAGTGTCCGAGCATTGCTGACTTGTGGGTTTATGTCGAACACCTGCTGTCACGTGTAGGACGGATCCAGCTATCAGCTGAGTCCATCGTGAGGATTGCCCCGCCCTCTTCCTTTAGCTGGGAAGGGCAGGCAGTTTTTATCTGTCTGGTGGCCATGGCGAAAGAGATAGTATGGTGGACACGTTTGAAAGGGCTGAAGACGAGCACTTACCTCTTCGGTGATGCCCTGATTAACTTTTTCAAATTTCATTTGAAAAGGAAAATCAGGGTAGAGAGGGAAGTGCTCACTTCCCAGCATTTTGTTGAAAGTTGGGCGAGAGAAGCAAGTATGGCCCGAATGAATGGGCCTTCTCTGAGTATGTGTCTGTAAATTAAAGGTGGAAAACTGGGAGAGGGCACTTGCCCTGGTGGTCAGGGTCACTGTGGTCTTTTAATGGGCTTTCTTCACAAATGTCCCTCGGAAGTCTCCGCCCTATTGGGGAATTTTTCTTTGTTATTTTATTACATCCTCTGTTTTTTTTTACACGCAGAAATGCCCATTTGTACCGTCCTGTATTGTCCTGTACTGTCCTTAATGTTTACTTCATGTAAACCCTTGTGGTTAATAAAGAAAACATTATTATTATTATTATTATTACACTATGCCTAGGACAACACCATTACATCTACTGGAAACTATGCAACGAGTGCTCACTTTCGTTACAAATGTACGTTACAAACACTATATATATACAGACACAGACACACATCTATATATATATATATATATATATATATATATAATAATAATATTTATAGTTATTTATATAGTATAAACAACTATCATCATGAAGGTCAATAATTGCCTACTACCTTCTTACCAGTAAGAGAAATAGCTCAATGCATGAACATTGAGCTATTTCTCTTACTGGTAAGAGCAGGAAAATAAATAAATCATACAATTATCAATGTTGTCTTCAAATAATTTAATAGCTGACAATCGTTTCTTCCAAACTCTCATTTGGAGGAATCGGAGCATTATCAATGTTTGTACATGTAATTAACCTGCTATTCAGCTGAACAATAATATAGATAGATACATATTGATGTTGTGAATAACAGTTTCGTATTTACAGAGTGGAATCGATGTGACATATATTTTAAGATAATTGTACAAAAATTCAAATTTAAATTAAAAGCACAGATAATACAAGAGAATAGTCCATTAATTAAAGAGGCATTGTGAAAGGAGCTTTGAGAAAGAAAGAGTTCATTAGCAATACATATGCAGGTGTATAGAAAGTGCACATGCGTTAGACATATATATGAGAAGGAAATAAGCAAAGTTATGCATATGTAGATAAATACATACTGTATTTTATGCAAAAATGTAGTGTATTAAAATCTAATGTGGACGTAGTTTGTTGATAGTGTTTGAATGTGTGTGTGTTGAGGAGAATAAAGTTACTGCAGTCTCTCCCATTACATATGTTGAATTATATTTTAGTTAATGTTTATATTGAATGTTTAAGTTACTTGAAGCAATGGATTGTAAATTAGTCTTATTGTATTCATGTACATGGACTACATTAGTTCAACAGGTAGTTTTTTTTAACGGTTAAAATATCCGGAAGTGAGTAGGTGAGCTAATGCTTAAGGGAAGGTTACTAGCTAATTAAATTCAGTTAATCAAAATCTTTGCTCTAATACACATTACAATGTGATACAATAGAATATCTATGACATAATGCTAACATTTATACTTGATTTTAAATACAGTGTGTTTTATTATAATATATTAAAGGTCCCTTAAGATTGTTATCCATTCATTACTGGACAAGATATATGTTATGGGAAATAGCTGTTTATATGTTTAACTAGATATATCCCCCGTGTAACAATATACAGTATTGTTTAAAAATCAATCCCATGATAACTATTACAATATATATTTAAACATAAAGGCGGTGGATTGGCAGTATCAGTAGAGGGTCAGACGCCATGCTTTGACGCAAAGAGTTACGGCCTTTTCCATTATGAGTTCAAATCCCGCCGAGTTTAATTTTGCCTTTCATCCTTACGGGGTCGATAAAATAAAGTACCAGTAATACACTGAGTAATTGCTGGCCTCTACACGTATCTAAGTATGTTTCGAATATGACTTTCCATGTTAGCACTAAACCCACCACAGAATCCTTATGCGGAAATTTACTCACCACCAGCACTATCCTATTCTGTACTTATATGCTCTCACTTATCCTTATTTCTTTACATTTCTATTATTTCTCCATTTTCTTACTTTTCTACTGTAGCTTATTTCTTATCTTTTACTTTTTACATCTGGTACTTCTCTACCAATTTATCATATATATTTTATTATTGATGTTATTGTTTTGATTATGCGCTATTTTCTATATATATATCTTGCCTTGTATGAATTATTTTTGCATTCTGAGGATTTGATCAGAGGTAAATAATGTAATGGAGATCGAGTGACGCAACTTCGAGCGATTAGTGGCTTCTAGACTCACCTGATCAATGAAACAATTGTTAATACCTGAAATAAACCCCTTGTTGTACAGCCAACCATGTTACTCTTTATTCTTTCACTATATATATATATATATATATATATACATATACATGTGTGTGTGTGTGTGTGTGTGTGTGTGTGTGTGTGTGTGTATGTGTGTGTGTGTGTGTGACATCAGTAGTGGTACTATTATGTTTCCTCTCGTTGTATTGTAATGTCTATTATATTTTTCCATTGATGATATCACAGGTGTGTGATGAAAGAACTTTGATAGACTATATATATATATATTTATATCTAGAAGTGGTTACACAACAGTTAGTTCACCATACCAAGAACAATTGTTTCACCTTAGCGGATCCTCAGCTTGTAATCGATATATTTATATCTATATTTTTAACTGTTGGTCAATCAATGATAAACATTAATTTCCAGCTAAATTAACTATAGAAATAGATATACAGATGTGAAAACCAATCCAAATCAAACAGTGAGAGTGTTCATTTATATTTCTGGCGATATTATAACAATATGACCCTGCCCAAATATAACAATATATATATATATATAAACGGAAAAAATGAAACGAAATTTCATTTCCCAATTTTAGTACGGTTGTTACTTAAATATAAGTATGTACACGTACATACATATATGTATACAGACGTACAGTAGTATGTATATATATATACATACATGCACACATATGTATATGTACGTATGGATTCACCGGACATTTATTATAATGCTCGGTGTGTTTGTAAACAAACATCCCTTATTAAGCCGTAGTGTCTAGCAACCATCGTTGCTCGTTTGTTCAACACTGACAAAGGAACACTGTACTAGTTTCGAGTTTATTAGCTATCGTCAGCAACGTATACCTTCCTGCCAGATTGTTGAACGTATATACTTACCTTATGCATATTAACGGCTGAGTAGCCCAATTTTCATATCGAGTGGGTTAATCGGCCGGGTGCACCGAAAACGATAAACGGAACAAAATGAAACGACATTTCATTTCCTACTCTTAGTACGACTGTTACTTAAACAATCTGGCAGGAAGGTATACGTTGCTCACGATAGCTAATAAGCTTGAAACTAGTACAGCGTTCCTTTGTCAGTGGTCAACAAACGAGCAACGATGGCTGCTAGACACTACGGTTTAATACGGGATGTTTGTTTACAAACACACCGAGCATTATAATAAATGTTCGGTGAATCCATACGTACATATATATATATATGTGCATGTATATATATATATATATACATACTACTGTACGTCTGTATACATATACGTACGTACGTGTACATACTTATATATATATATATATATATATATATATATATATCTGTGTGTGTGTGTGTCTGTATCTGTGTCTGAATGGAGAGAGTAGAGGTTTAAAGGGATAAGCGATACATATAGTTAGTTGCCAAAAGGTTGTGCATTGTGCTCAATACTTGTGCCTACAGGGTTAAATATCGGAAGCGTTAATATTTAGTGGGCGAGAATATAAGCAGAGCGGTTACAAATGAAAGGATTACAAAGGAGAAAACAGACTGTTAGAACATGTTTATACAAAAGCACCTACGTACGTTTCGCCCGAAAAGGGCTTCTCAAGGCCATAAAAATCTAGAGATTGTTCAATACGAACACAGAAGGGCTTTTAAGATGATAATCACATCGAAGTTCATGTTCGATTCAAACAGACATGGTTGTTTGTATCACAGAGCAAGGGGAGTAACTCTGACCGGTTTTTGAATAAATGTCCCTAAATGGCTTATTATCCATTCACATGATAATTGTTTTCCACTAATATTTTATGGGTGCCACTCTACAACTGCTTAGTCAGGCCGGATCTAAGAGGCATACTTGGTGTACAGATGTTTAGTTATGCAACCTGCCCTCCGGCGCGTTACTGTTTGCTGCAGGGGACCCAGTTTATGGTGTTCAGGTATCAACCGGGGTCCAACCATAGAATGACAGCTGTATTCTGTGCCTGCAGTTTATCACAGATTCTGCTCTGCTGTTGATGATCTCTAGGGTTGCTCTTACGATATGGTAAAGTTCCATGAAGCAGAGCTGGTACTTCCTCTTGAAGTTGTACGGTGTTGCCCTGCTGACAATTTCCCAGTATGTGGAGAAGCTGATGTTGGAGTCTTTCAATGTTGTGATGTAGTTGGCGAGTGATGTAGAGTACTTTAGCTTCTTGTTTCTAAAAGAGTGGAGATGCGTTCGAATTCTAGTTTTGAACGAGCCAGAGGTGGCCCCAAACAACCATCTCTGTTTGAATCGAACATGAACTTCGATGTGATTATCATCTTAAAACCCTTCTGGTTTCTTTATTGAACACTCTCTAGATTTGTATGCCCTTGAGAAGTCCTTTTCGGGTGAAACGTACGCATGTTCTTTTGTATAAACATCTTCTAACAGTCTGTTTTCTCCTTTATAATCCTTTCATTTATATATATATACATTTATATATATATATATATATATATATATATATATATATATATATATATATATATATATATATATAGAGAGAGAGAGAGAGAGAGAGAGAGAGAGAGAGAGAGAGAGAGAGAGAGAGAGAGCGGTATGCATGGCATATGAATATAAAAATGTCCAGAAAATTGGTGTATCAAAGGCACACATACTCTAGAGGTTATATTCATCAATATTTAAAATTTCTGGATCTCTAACCATATAGTCGTTCCGACTGGATGTCAGCCTATGGCAAACCCATTAACACCAATCATCTAACTATATCATATGATTGATATTTTCAGGAAATATTTTATGGGTTTCTTTCATTCTTTCAATCTATTCCTAACTGGTTACTATTTCGGTTGGCTTTGCATACGTATCTGGGCGTAATCAACTTTCGTAGCATTAAACATACTGAAAATTCTGTTTATTTCTTTTGATCTGAAATCTTATTAGATTTTCTGGGTATATTTTTTATTGATTTATATAGTTTCACAAATATACTGCAATGAAATATACCGGTAAGATGATGTAGTTTTAGACTAGCATCAATATTCTAAATCCCAAATGTACTATTAACGTAATGTATAACATTAGGGTTACAACTGAACTTGCGGTATTAGATTCCATGTCAACGTCAAGGACAAACATATTATTTTCTATCAATGCTGAAAAGCTTCTTCTAACACGCCATATAGACTCACAAATACAAACCATTGACATACTCCTCTTTGATTTTTGATCATATTGTCCCTAGATATAAGGCTCGGAGCATATATTTAATTAAATATTTCACAGTTATATATGAAGTTTGAAAGTTTGCGAGAAAGGAAAGTACATATCAATATATGAATCATTGTATACATTATATACATTACATACATTTCTTCCTAAAGGGTACAGCTATGAGAAAGTTGTTCTTTTGTATATTTTACAACGCATTATATTTCTCCTCTCCCACTTTCCCCCATTTCTTTCTCCCTCTCTTAAATATTAAATAAAAATAGAATTACATGAATACACGAACTTATATTAGCTAGCTACGATTTCATTTTAGTTATGCTTA
>OZ024743.1:191123891-191248891 GCA_964016885.1 Eledone cirrhosa
TCGGAGAAAATGTGTCATCATGATCCCGACTATATTCTGATAATGTGAATAGAGATGTTTTCTCAGCAATTTCGGAACTTGGTCCGATTTGCTGTCAGAGCAGCAGCATCTTATAGAAGTTGTTATCGATATCTCTATTGATGATCCCTTTCTATCTTTCTCTTATTTTCCCGTGAGTAGGAAACACTCAATTGGGATTTTTTCTGCTACATGCGTTGCAGCTTTGCTTCTCACCGCACACCTCTAGTCTCATCACCTTTTGTCAATAATGTGGTTTGGACAAATAGCACCTTCCTTCGCCACACAACAATTCTAATCTGATTTTGTACTAGTTGGTCCATAACTAATTCTTTGTTCAATTCAAAATAGCAGCGTTAAAATACTACTAAACTTGGAAGCGTTTGAAATGCTCTTGTTATTGCTAATAAAGTCGCTTCTATGTTCCATTATGCCAACGCTTTTCCTACACATATGATTAAAATAGTTCTTTTCAAACATATTTCCTAAATATTCGCCTGTTTAAGGCTCTTGTTTTTCCTATCTATTGATTATTTTTTGAGTGGATTGTTTATCCCATTTTTGTTTTGGTAGACGTCACTTTTTCATTTCCAACGCTGTGTCACAGTATATTCAGAAACATCTGTTTAATGTGTCTTTTACGGCAAGAAACACTCCCTATTGCTTCAGAATATCTTTTGATCGCAAACTAATTCAACATATTGAATAAAACTACTTCATCACTAATTTAAAAAGAGTTTCAAATTTATGAAGTAGTTGTACGTTAGACAGTAAATGACCTAGATAATCCCACACAACTGTATAATATATGCGACAACAATACTAAGGCATTATTCATATACTTTCCATATATACTAATTTACACATTAGGATAAAAATATTGATGCCAAAATATTTTCTAAGGATTAACATTCATATTGAGACATACACGGCCAGCCCAGAGCTGAACACCAGCAACCATAACCCTCAACAATAGAGATAGAAGACACACAACCAAACGTATGATACAAAGTACAACCCCATTAAACAACGCTAATACATCTAAGTAGACAAAACTTTTCCCGTTGAATATAGCATATATAATGATTTCTAGTATAGTCACAAGGCCAGTAATTTTGGGGGGTGGGGGGAAAGTCGATTAAATCGACCCCAGTACGTTACTGATGCTTTATTTTATCGACCTCGTAAGGATGAAAGGCAACGTAAAGCATGGCGTCCGATCCTCTACCGATACTGTCAATCCACACACAAATAATACTCACTCACTTACAAACGCTCATAGAGACGTATACATCAACAGAATCATTTATTTAAATTCCACACATATTAAACGACAGTGAAAACACTTTAAATAATCACAATACCACAGAACAGGAGATTAGACATCATTAATACACTGCACAGGCCATAAAACCTTACTCCATATTTACCGTATAGAACATAGAAATAGATAAAAGCCAACCCCGACACCACGAATATTAATGTATATGTACAACTGTTGCCTAAATTTCATTCTCGCTATGTATCTGTCTGAAACGTTTGATCAGATGACAGCCACATTTTTTTCTTTTTTCTTTTTGTTCCATGGTGTCTTGACAGAGTTCTATTCCTGATAGGTTCTTCCACATGACAATAATACTATAAACATACCCCCGAAGCGATAGATTTCAACAACTTATTTGTTAGCTAAGCCGTAAATGTTTAACAATGGGGCAGAACATATTTATAATATCTACACCCAACTTTTCAAAAGTATAGAGTAGTAAGTTAAATGATGGTCTTATTAGTCTTAAACAGTAAAATGTCGCATATATATATATTATATATATATATAGAGAGAGAGGGGAGGCTCGATAAGGATTATATATATATATATATATATATATATATATATATATATATATATATATATATACATATATATACATATATATATATATATACATATATATATATATACACATATATACATATATATATATATATACATATATATATATATATATATATATATATATATATATATATATACATATACGCTTCGTTTTGATTATCTTCCATACTCCCCCAATACTTGTTGAAAATCAGTGCTGCGAAAACTGAAAGACTCTTCCTCCCAAGCAAGCCTGGGCAGTGCTGTCTACATGTGAATGGAGTTCCACTGAAACAGGTAGAGAAGTTCAAGTATATCAGGTGGTGTTCACGAGTGATGGAAGGCAAGAGGCTGAATTAAGTGCAAGGATTACAGAAGCCGGTCTAGCAATGCGCCAGCTTCAGCTTTCGGTAATCATAGGTAGCTGTAAAAGCCAAATTCATCATCTTCAACTGGGTATTCCTGCCACGCCCTATATATGGTGATGAATCCTGGGTAATGACTGAAAGAATATGATAGCGAAACCAACCAGCAGGAGAACCGAACAAGATGGTTAAGGATCCAGCCAAATCAGATGGAGATGGTTACTTCTGATAGGGTCGCTGGAAGGAGTGTTTGAGGATTGTGTCCCCATGGCCCTTTCAGGTGTAAGTGGGCGAAGAGGGAGAATATATATATATGTATATTTGTTATGTTTTTCCGGAGAAAAGGTAAATATATATATATATATATATATTATATATGATTTAATTAAAATCTACACAGGTTTATTCTAGAGTATACACATGGAGGTAGATTATGTTTTAAAGTCTACTGATAAAATCCACGAAGCCTATAAACCCATTTGGCAAGAATTAAAAATGAATTTGGGAAAATGTCCGTATGTTTTTTCATGAATAACAACATTGTGGCTGAACAAAAACCCTCATAGGCATGCTCTGCATTCGAAATACATACATGATATGGACTTATGTATTCTCTATCTCAAAAAAACACAGCAACAGATTGTGTGTGTGTGAGTTGTTTTTTTTTGCTGAAAAGATAGATGAAATATGTCTAAATCAGAGAAGCATATAAATATATAATAACGTATGCAAAAATTGCCGACGGGTAAAATACAAGTAAAGCCAACAGAAACTGTAGGAAAATATGTGAGTGAAGCTTTCTTGTATTAGTTGGTTTCATAAGTACACTACCCGTCCGTAAATATAACACCGTCCGTATATATAACACCCCTAGACCGAATATCATGAAAAATCTATTGTATTCTTATCTTTCGCAGTCACCTCCCCATCGATCCTAGGTGAGTTGCCACCCCATTGAGAATCTTTTCTACGCATGTCTATTTGAGTAATCGTTTTCCTTTTCCGTATTATCTCATTTAAACCGAGCTGATGATCCGTCAGAGGTAAAACAAATTGTTCACTGGGATGGTGAATTAACTGGTGTGGAACTACTTATATATATATATATATATATAAGCAAAAAAGTGTTGGTAAAATCCAGTACTTCAGTATGTGGATAGGGAGCACTCAACGAAGATATAAATTCCGGAGTTATAATAGTGACGAAACGTAAGTCAATTGCATGAACTCATAATCCTTTATTTACTGCTATATATATATTTCGATGATAGCCATTGTATGGCTATGACCTCATCAGGCAGTTAGTAAGTTCTTAGATATGCCAGTTCTGGGTTTTTGGTGATGATGGTTTTAGAGTCTTGGGACATATGAGCTTGTTAGGGATAATTTAATGTTGTCAGCAAGAATAATCTTAATTCTCATTGGTCAGTTTGTAGATGCTAGTAGGATTGGTATTTGACTTCAAAGAGGTCGGTGGTGTTGTAAAGTTCGAACCGTCAGGCAAGATGACAATAGTTCCATATGACCGATTTTCACAAAAAAGCATATTCAATTGTGGTTTATAGTATGAAATTCGATACTACAGGGCATTCTTAAATTGAGGAATTTAGGTGGGGTGGTAATACTGAAAAATATCGTTAGAGTCAAATACTTAGAAAGTTTACATATAAAAAGACTCATGTTGGTTGACTTGTACATACACTCACACCCATCCCCACAGACACACACATCTATACATACAAATGCATACAGATGCGTATATATATATATATGTATGTACACACAAGTGCGTATACATATACAAAAGAGGCCCCCAAATCCAAGTATATGGCAGACATAAAATGAGGTGGGTGTTATTTTTAAAGAAAAATTATTGTTTAGACTAGACAAAAGTAGAGTGTGATATATATCTTCACAGCAATAGCTTAGGGGCTTTTATATATATATATATATATATATATATATATATATATATATATATATATATATATATATATATATATATATATATATATATATATTGTTTTCACCGCACCAAATAATGACGTATTATCTTCGTTTTTTTCCGTTCTTTGCCAGGGAACGTTTCCACGAACCAAAGTATCGTCTTCCTGTCTTTCTTCGGTTGCAACGGTGTTTGAAATATTTACTTCTGCGTTCACAGATTGACTTTTTTAGTTTCAGAAGATTCCGTTAAGGGTGAAAGCAACGATTCTTTGCTTAAACTTTAATCTGTTATTTTAATAAATATATATATATATATATATATATACTAATTAATTCCTAATATTGCTGAGTAGAATATGCTTACCGTTGCGGATCTAAATTTATGATTTACTCCCATCTCCAATGCTTTCATTTTCCAGGATGTCTAGCAAGCTGGTTTTATAGAACAATTCTGAAATAGCTATTAATTGAGTTCCCTAATATCATAAAGTAATATAACATTTAACAGAGAAGATAGACGCAAATATATGCATATAAATATAATGTAAACAGTAAGTAAAAGATTAATAATTCACAATATAAATTTTGCATTTCAAATGAACCAAAATAATGATTTTTGCAAAATGTACATTAATACAGAAAATCGGATGTTTATTGTTAATTGTTTTTTTACAGGAAATATTTGGAATGTTTGCAAAATTTCTAATTAGTATAAATATTTTAATAATTTTGTTTACAAAATTCATTATGGATTTTCAAGAATATTCACTGCATAATTTTGTATGATTTTAATATGATTAATATGCTTTTGGTGAAATGTTAGATTGTGAGTTTTGACTAGACATCTAACTTCAAATCCCCAAACGTCGGTTATAATCAGTCTTTCTATTTTGCTCTTTGCTCATGTCAAGTATATTACACATCAAATATTATATAACGATCATATGTTTAATTCATTCATTCATATTCTAGTGATTTCAATATCTTTTGCTTCTCATTAGTTTACTCTGTAATCAAGAATAGTGATAAATTGTCCAGAAATTATTTGTTTTATTTTAAACGTTCTGCCTTTGAAGCGTTTTTTTGTTTGTTTGTTTGTTTTTTTGTAGTCAGATCCGTCTTTTCTAAACAGTAAGATGGCACATATTGATTTATCGGAATATAATTTGTTATTTTTACAATGAGCTCATTGACATTTCTAGTGTTAGCATTCCATTACAAAACACTTGTCTCATCTTCATTACAACGTTCAATATATGCTGTAATACAGCTACAGTAAAGCGCGTGAAGAATTGTTGCTACAATGCTTAAAGAACATTTACCAAGTTTGCAGTCCTTGTATCCTTAAATAAATTACAGAAGTTCAGAATAGTTGGGAGATAACATATTTGAATCCCTGAAGTTTAGATTGGATGTTTTTTCTTTGTTATATATCATATCTGAAATTAAACATTTTTGGGAGTTGTTTATATTTTCACTAATTCTGTCGACGGTTGTATGTCCTCTGGGTTACTAGTCAATGATCCATACAATTTCTTTATTTCACTCCACGAAATGAAAGGAGGAATATTTATACGTGCGAAATCAAACGTCCACTCTCAACAATTACTTGACCATTATTAGAGTTTAGCCATCTTGTGTTTATTCAACATATACTATACGACTTAATATTTTTTTATACAATATGTAACCCAATACAAACCCCCACCCCCAGTTGACATTATCCTATCAGCATAGACCAATTTCTAAACAGTGTTTGGCTGTTTTCTGTTGAACATTCAATCCATCTGGAATGTTCCTATACTTATCGTTTTGCATCAAAGTGTTTTATCAAACTCTTAAGTGGCAGTTAGGCGTATTTCTAAAAATAATAGCAGAATATATCTTACGCAGCACCCTACCGTCTAATGATTAATTGTATTAAGCCCACAGATTTATTTCTATTCCTCATCATATACGGATCGGAGAACGTTGCGTTTACAAGCTAATGATAAAAATATAAATGCGCAATCTCCTAAATCTGCTTTTTATTTTCACCAGGTTTTCCAATGTATTCATCATTGCTTTTAAACCAAGTGATATCTCACACAGAATCAATTTACTGTACTTCATTTACATCATATGAAATCAGAGAAAAGAACTACACTAAACAGTTGTTTTATTTATTTGAAAACTTTTATATCTCAACTCAATTATTTATCAATTTATTTACTTTTGCTGCATCAGCTCAAATTTATTGATTTCAAATATATAAATGTAATTATTGTAGCCTGACACATAGCTATTTTATTTGCCTTCTTCACTGAAGAGTGACGTTGAATTAAATCTCTCATATTGTAGTGAGATTCCTCTATTTTCATTCAGCACATTGTCGAATTATAAAAACAATGATAATAAGCAGCAAGAATATTGACGACTCCATACATAATGTAACTGGTCCTTTTTCTCTTTTTTTTTAATTCTAAATGCCCTTTAAGCACATCGATTCAATTCATTGTTAGGATATTACTGCACCAATGCGCATCAAGTAAATAGAAGTTGTCGATTCTTTACAATTTCTTCTCATAGACCAGTATTGATGTAGTAAATCTGATCACAAGAGTAAATCTTTGAATATGATAGAATATAGCACGTAGACAATGTAGCAAACACTCCATTTAATTAACTCCGGCATCTAATTGCCAAATTAGGTGATTATCTCGGGAAGATATTAATTAGCAATTAATTTCAATTAACCGACAGATGTCAAATTATTTCCTTCAACTAAATAGTTCTCATTTGTAGTAATTCAATCAAATCAAGAATTATTTACATCACATGTTTAAACAAGAAACAGGTTACGGAATTTTAAATTCGACCTTCAATATTGACCTTCCTTCTAGAGTATAATTACATGAGTACGCGAGAAACAAAGTAATTATCGAAATAATGGCTGTATTTCTTTATAGTGATGAAACCCCAATTTAATGGTTACTATGGAAATTACAGAAGATATGCTTTTATACAATATTTTTAAGGCAAGTTAATCTGGTGAAAACCAGCTAAGCATTACACTTAAATGATAAATTGAATTTCTTTTCAGACACTTTTCTTTGCAGAACAAGATATCGTACAAAGCAATGGCAAATAGGTTGAATTTGGAAGGCAGAGAGCTTAAGCCACACTGTTTGTTGCGTGGAAGACAGGACGTGGATGTAGATCAATTTTCCTTAATCCCATCATTGTTGAAATGAGGAAGTGAGGTACATGCTCAAAGGAAATGAAGCTATATAATTACCCATGATAATGAAAGTTGTTTTACTGATGTTATTGTTTTTTGTGCTGTTTTGTCATACGTCGTTTTTTTTAATATAAAATGTCCAATATATCTTTCTAGTTTTTAGAATGCACATTAAACTCTGAGAGAGATTTCAGTTGTTATATCTAGAAAATATTTCTAAAGATCGTTTGAGAATAGTTGCTTTAGTAGTATTCCAGTGCTGAAAATGTTTGTGAAATTCATAATATCCTGATTATTCAGCAATAAAATAGTTCTTCAACCGGAAAAAACCATTAAGATGCAATTTTAACTTGTCACACGTATGTAGTTACAATAAGAGAATATTGTGTGACCCAATATATTCAGAAATAGTGATAGTAAATATGCGACTTCATCTTCATGTGTAGACAGGTAATATAGTTCTGTGTTTTCTTAATATACATAAGTAATGCCGTTAGATTGAAGCTATTTTAAGAAACTAGTATATATATATATATATATATATATATATATATATATGATAATAATGGAGCTGCGGCGTTGCAAATGGGTTACATATAAAAAAGTGAGTCCTTCATCAGTGACCCTCCAACCGTCCCAGGCATTTCATCGCTTTAAGGGCCATATACCTCAGGTTGGTGCGAACAACGGCTAAAAAAAGTCGTTGGGACACGTAAATAAAGAGAACGTTAGGGTGAACAAACAAAATGGTTTAAGCAACAGAAAGTGAGAGGAAAGAGACAAGTCCCAGATTTCTATGAATATAAACTCGATAAAATCGTGAACTAGAGAATAAAGACCATCAGACCTGGTTGAAATGTGAGCAAGGAAGGAATTTCGCACAGGTCTAACGAGAGGAAGAAGAAGGGGTCTGGTCTGCGAATTCGGTAAACATAAGTTCTGTGAAGACGGAGACGAGAGAGAGAGAGAAAAAAAATTCATACCGGCTTGGCCAAGAGTGCGCGAGAAAAGAAATCGGACAGGTCAAGCGGGAAGAAAGAGGAGTGGAGGAGAGGTAGTGACAGGGTATGAGTGAGTGAAAGTTGAGGAAGAGGCTAACAGAGAGAGAGACTGCTAGAAAGGGTAAAGATACAAAGAGAGAAACAGACGGGTGGCAGCAAATATATATATATATATATATATATATATATATATATATATATATATATATAAGCAAAGAGTTATTTAATTTGTTGGTTATTCAACAAATTTATTTATAACAGATTCGAAGCACTCTACACTATTCTTCTGGAGTATAATATCAATAATATTAATAAATGGAAACTATCTTTATAAAACCATATTTATTTTATTATATATATTTTAAGGGCACCACCATTTTGGTACGCGCTCATCAGATAAAATAGAAAAGATGTTTTATAAAGAGTCACCTATCCAAAGAACATATACAAGATAGGATTATACCAGTACTTAAGCATAAATCACACCTTAAACTATGGAACAGTACAAATGAAGTAATAGATTGGTTTGCAGACACTAAATTAAAACAGGAAAAAATTTATACAAATGGATATTGCTAATTACTACTCCTCAATTACCCCCAACTTACTTAATAAGGCACCTATTTAAGCTTCAAAACATACTGACTAATCTAGTGATGAAATAAATATCATTTTAACCGCACGTAAAACCCTAATTCAATTTAATAACAATCTCTGGACAAGGTCTGATAGACAGAACAATTTTGATATCACAATGGGATCATCTGACTCAGCCCAAGTAACCGACCGCGTTGAAATATTTATTCTTAATGAACTACATAGAAAAATTCCCAGGGATGGCCGGAGGTTTATATCGTGGCGATATTTTAATTATAGTTGAAAACCATAGAAAAAGCGAACTTAATAAGAAAAGGAGAATTATCATAGAATCTTTTAATAATTATAACCTTAAATTAGAAATTGAGAATAATAATAAAACTGTTAACTTCTTAGATGTCACTTTAAACCTTAGCTCAGGTCTATATTACCCTTTCCATAAGATTAATGAAAACCTAAACTATGTAAGCTTCCATTCTAACCACCCTAGAAATGTCAAAAATGCTATTGTCAATAGTGTCCAACAACGAATTTCACGCATTTCAGCTAATAAAATTATTTTTTTTAAACTAAGGCAGAATATTACAATGATGCTTTACATAGAGCTGGCTACATGAATACAGTTAAATACTTAGATATCGATAACATGCAAAATCATCCTAAAATTTACTATAATAATAAAAATAAGCAATTTAACATAAATAGTAAATCAAACAAAAGAACTAGAACTAGAAATATTATTTGGTACTCTCCCCCAATCTCATTAGGAGTTAAAACACCTGTAGCAAACCTATTTTTCAAAGCATTAGATAAGTGTAAATGTAGAAACGAATTAAATTGCTCTTTACAGAATAATTGTCTAGATAAAAACTTAGTATATAAATGCTTAGTAAAAACTAGAGATAAAATATATAACTATATAGGAGCCACTTTCAGATTTAAGGAACGTTGGTATAATCGCAAACATACATTTAATAGATCAGACAAAAAATTTTCAACATCACTTTCACATATAATTTGGTTCTTAAAAGACAATAATATTGACTATTCGATCACTTGGGGAACGATTTCGAAAGGACCCGCATACCGAAATATGGCTCTCTCAAGAATTTGTCAGTTGTGTATAGAGGAATTATTTCATATACTTACTAATCAAAACTCTATTAATAAAAAGAAGGAATTATTCAACTCTTGCAAACATCACCAAACTGAAACATTCAGAATTATCTATAATCTACAGAAAATATTATCTATATCTCACTTGTTTACATTTTATACGTCTTCACTATGCTTTGTTGATTTTTTGTGTGTTTATTTTTAAATAATTTTTTTTTTTAAATGATATTTTGAAATACATCTTTTTAGTTTTAATGATGTTTCTGAATATACATTTGATGTCTGTAATATTTCATCCTAATAGGCTATATAGACATTAACATATGTATAGATGTAAGTAATGCTATCTAAATACATATATAAAAGCATTTTTATCTTAGAAAATATGTAATATAGGATACTTAAAATCATATATAAAATAATATATAAAATTTTTCTACATATATTTTGCATATATCTTAATTGACTATTTTTTAAAGTAAATTCTAGAATAAACGACAAATGTAACTTAACTATTTTAACTAAGAAATATTGGAATTATCTTTTCGTTTATAATGTAACACGTTCAAACATTTCTTCTAAGTAACAACTAAACTTCACATAAATATTAAATTTTCTGTATAACTTCGTTAACTTGGTAAATTTTGTAAATGTATTTCTATCTTGATGGAACTACAAAATACTTTTCTATAATAAAATCAGAACTACTTCCTTTTTCTTAAATATATAATTTATCGAAACCCTTAACATATATAAAAAAATATTTAAATTATCTATCTATTGATAAAAACAACATATATACTCACCAAATTTATTTATATTAAATATTTTTATAAATAACGTGTTGTAATATAATAAAATAAAATATATATACAACCTTAATTCTTCATAAAATATACTTATAAATATTATCTATATAATATTAAAACTCAATATTAGAATAGATCCATAATTAGTAGTATCTCAATTTTTTTAATTTGTTAAACTGGTATTCTACCACTTGAAGATATTTACAATTCTTATATAGATACTCCCAAAATATATAATTATGTAATTAAATAAATATAATTATTTCACTCTCTTTTCACCATCACTGATATGATCCATACAATTATATTTTAATAATAATAGTCTATTTCTAACTATAATATATTTTAAGGAATATTTAAATACACCCTAATATTAATATTAACCTCTCTCTATTCTTCCTTTAAACAAACTATCCTAATAATTATTTAAATTTACCTAGCGTCTAAATATAGCGATCTTTTTCAACGTTATATTAGTGTCATTAACATATTAATCCGAAGATTTGAAATTTCTTTCACTATTCAAACAGTACTTAAAACGGTTAGTTCTTGTTTTTGATATGTCACTATCTATAAAACAATTTTTGTATTTTATCTGATAAGTGCGTACCAACATTTTGGTGCCCTTGAAATATATATAATCAAATAAGTATAGGTTTTATAAAGATAGTTTCCGTTTATTAATATTATATATATACATATATAATAGGAGGTGGTAAAATACCAGGTGGATTATAACCCGCCAGAGTACTCGATATTTGGGGCAATAGAGGGTGTAATATGAAAAGATTCAGGAGCACAGCCGTCGGGGTCCAAAATATGTTCATATATATATATATATATACATACATATACACGCACACACACACACACACATATATATATATATATATATATATTGAGGGGGTGTATGTAAATGTATGCGTGTATATGAATTTTAGACCTACCTTCTTTCTTTCCACTCTATTACTCTGTGCACGTTCCCTAGTAGCCACACACACAAGATAATCATTCAAAAGCACACATCCCCACCCCTCACCCCGAGTTTCGCCTTACTATATTGTCTCTGTACACTGATCAAACTCCAAAGTCACAAGACTTAATGCTTAGCCGTGATAAATATATTTATATACATATAAACAGGATGGTGTAGGGCCGAATAAAGGAGAGACACAAAACAATAAACTAGTCACTGAGGAGATGACAGAATGAGTGACGAAAGAGCATCTTTGACAATATATATACGTATATGTATGTATGTATAACAAGTATAAGTTTATATATATATATATATATATATATATAAGTATGTATGTATACGTACATACATATATGTATACAGACGTACAGTAGCATGCATATATATATATATACATACATCTGGCAGAAGGGTATACGGTGCTGATGATAGCTAACAAGCTTGAAACTAGTACATCGTTCCTGTGTCAGTGTTGAACAAAAAGGTGACGTGGTTGCCTTAACACCGTACGGCATAAATTCAGGCTGTTCAGTTTGTTTACAAACGAACAAAGCGGGCGTTGTAATAAGCGTCCGCTAAACTGATACGTGCATATATGTATGTGTACCTGTATGTGTATATATATATATATATATATATATATATATATATATATATATATATATATATATATGCATGCTACTGTACGTCTGTATACATATATGTATGTACGTATACATACATACTTACATTTAAGTAAGTGCCGTACTAAGAGTGAGAAATGAAATTTCGTTTTCATTTTATTACAACTTATATATATATATATATTTATTTATTTATTAAAATAACAGATTAAAGTTTAAGCAAAGAATCGCTGCTTTCACCCTTAACGGGGTCTTCTGAAACTAAGAAAGTCAATCTGTAAACGCAGAACTGGATATTTCAAAAAACGTTGCAACCGGAGGAAGACAGGAAGGCGATATATTGGTTCGTGGAAACTTCGCTGGCAAAGAACGGGAAAAAACGAATATAATACGTCATTAATAGGAGCGGTGAAAAACAATTACGCGCAAAGACAGAACCACCTTTATGGTATAAAAGAGGTCGTAGACTAATCTTCTCTTAGGTGGTGCATAGAGACGTTCTCTCGCTATGAACGAAAAAACGAAGATAATACGTCATATGTGGATCGTGGAGAACAATAGCACGCAAAGACAAAACCACGTAAATGGTATAGCAGAAGTCGTAGACTAAAATTCTACCTAGAAGACCGAATGAATCTCTGCTACAGAGTTAAGAACAAAGTAAATAAATACAATACGGAAGTAATAGAAATAAATAAATACATACACGCTAATAAATACGTACATGCACAAGCATACGCAAAAACTTACCATAGGTATACAAAACCACGCACATATAAATATGTGTGTGTGTATGCGTGTATACAAATAAATAAATAAGTATATAAACGTATATAAATAAATAAATACGTATATAACAAGCGCACACACATGCCTACATGTAAATACACGAATGTTCGGAAACGTAAGTCAACCAAAACGTGAAGTACACATATACACACACCCTACATACGTACGAACCTGCATACTAACACAGATGCAAAACTCCCGTATACACATAGCCAAACCATATGTACCAGAATATAAAATTATACGCCATAACAATCAAAAATACGTACGCTAAGGTATACGTACCTTCACAAAACATACGGGTAATAAATACATACCTATGCAAATAAGTAAATGTATAAACAAAACATGTACTTAGCTCCCACATCAAGACGTAAAATATCCACGTATAGATCGTACTATCCGTTAGGGTATAACGTGGGGCTGTAATACAGGAAAGTTTTGTGCAATTTATGTTTACAAGCCGAAATTGCCTCAGATTTTTTGTTTAAGATGTTGTCTGTGGCGTAGAGTATTTCCAAGGCCTCGGCGGCGCAGAGGTCACTTGGTATTTTATTTACGTTATACGATCTAGCCCTAGCTAGGATCTCCCAGTCTTCAATTTATTATTATTACTATATATATATATATATATATATATATATATATATAACGGCGATGAATTAGTTTTGCGAGCTTTTTGATATGAAATCGTGTGTCGAAACAAATATTGTTATACTTGGGGAGGGTCATATTTGTGTAATAATATTGCCAGAATTAATAACAGAACACACTGAGAACACATTTTAAGAAAGCCCACTGTACTAATAGGAAATGTATCATATGTAAAGTAAACCCCTGGATAAACTGTAAAACTAGAAACGTAGTCTATAGCATAAGATGTACAGAGGGTACTTGCAGAAACATGACAACAACATACATAGGCGAGAGAGCTCGTAGCATAGGTGAAAGGATAGACCAACACTGGGGGGAACTAAAAGGACGAAAAAACGGTTCAGTACTATACGAACATGCCAGACAACAACAACACGACGGTAACATAGACAACATAGAAATTAGAATAATATCTAAACATAGAAATGACCCAGCAGATAGGCAAATCAGAGAGGCCAGCGAAATAGAACTTAGAAGGCCAAGGCTAAACAGAAAAAATGAATGGAATAACAACAACACCCAAACAAACAACACTGACCTAAGAGAAGTATAAATAAATAAATAAATAAATACATACACAAGCACAATAACAACCAACGCATATAAACACACACTAGTAAACTAAGATAGAATAAAATAACCAATACACAGTCACCCAAACACGATCACACATAAAACAAAACACTATACCCACACGCAAACGCATGCGCGGAGAAGACAAAAAAAACAACAAATAAATAAATAAATAACAGACTAAATAAAGATGGCGTAGGCATACAATGCAACGGGAGGAAACATAATACCACCACTGAGAAAGTTGTAGATGTGCAACGAAAGAACTTTCTTAGACAATATATATCGGTTTGTGTCTATATTGTATCTGTATTTTTGACCGTTGGTCAGCCAATGGTAACATTGAGGACCGAATAAATTAAATTAACCGATATAAAGGACACAGAAGCGAAAACCAACCAAACAGTGAGTGTGTTCTGTTATTAATTCTGGCAATATTATTACACAAATATGACCCTCCCCAAGTATAACAATATATATATATATATATATATATATATATATATATATATATATATATAAAAGAAGATGAAATCGAAAATGCAACTGGAGTCTTGTTTTTTTTTAAATATATATATTTATTTGGTTCCTTTACCGGTTTCGCAGTTCTTATGCTTTTCAAAAGTAGAGTTGAAGTGGATAGTCTGTGGTTTTTCTCACATCTAGTCGGTCTTTGAATGTTACTTCTTTTATATGGAAAAAAGTGGCTCGAAAGGCCAGGTTTTTAGAGAAGTAATTTGATTGGTTGGTCAATAATTATAATAAATTTCGCGCCAGTTCGCGTTACAAAGTTCTTCAAACAAAGGGGGGGGGGCTCAGCTTGTTTTTCATATATGAGTGTTTGAATTTCTTTTTACTTTAAAAAAAAGGGGCTCACGAAGAATTTTATGACAAGCAAAAGATAATGGTCAATAGAAATGGGATGAGAGAATTGTTCTGGTTCAGTGAATATGGTTAGTTCGCTGGGGTGTCAGAATTCAGATTTTCTATTGATATAAAGAAAGTAAAAATATGTATGTTTATTTGTGTGCTTGTGTGTGTGTGTGTTTGAATTTCTTTTTACTTAAAAAAAGAGGGCTCACAAAGGCTTCTTTTTAATAAACGTAATTTGATTAGATATAAATGAAATTATGGCTGTTACGTGAGCAAGTTTTCATTAAATTTCGCGCCCGCATTTGGAAATGTATTCTGTATATATATATATATTTTGTATATATATATATATATATATATATATATATGTGTGTGTGAGTGTGTGTGTGTGTGTATTTATACACTTATATATTTATAATCTTTCTTTCTTCTTTCATCAGCCTCACTTTCATATTTCTTATATTTTTGTTTTCCAATCCACATTTATTAAAAATACCAGGATTTTTTCATTCTGATGACTGAAAGCAGATTTGCTTGCTTTCAAGAAACCACTGGTAAATGAAATAATTATCTTGTTGTTTATTACATAACTAAATATATATATATATATATATATATATATATATATATATATATATATGTGTGTGTGTGTGTGTGTGTGTGTGTGTGTGTGTGTGTGTGTGTGTTCGCTCTACGTGGCTGAATACTCTGGATCTGGTAATATACAGATCTGACTGATCTGCCAGTCTGCTAATATGCAAATCAGGCCAATCAGTCGCAGTATAATTTAGTAAATAGCATATATTTCAACTAGCTCAGACATTTGGCTGGTGAACACTGAGCTATACTGATGAAGGTTGATACGCAGAAACATTAGTGTCTGCAGTTCTATTTACATGCCAACACCAGAGCAAGAATGAAGGGTTCATTCTATTGACATGGCTTTAGAAATGAGGTTATTTGCATAATTGTAAATGAATCGAATGTTATTAATGTTCGAAAAACTCACATTACATATATATATATATATATATATATATATATATATATATATATATATATATATGCAATGATATTAAATAAATGGAAACTATATTTATAAAACCATATTTATTCTATTATATTTATTTCACGGGTACCAAAATGTGGTACGCTTTCATCAGATAAAATACAAAGTTTGTTTTATAAATTTTGACATAACCAAGAAAAGATACCTTAACGGTTCAAGTTTTCCTTGGATAGTGAAAGGATAAGAGAAGAAAAGTGAGATATTTCAAATTATTAAGATGAGTATGCAAATGAGATTGAGGTATAAGGCTGAAAATACGTTATTTTAGACGCTATGCAGAATTTAAATAATTAGAATATATGTATGTATAAGTAGGAAGAAAAAAAGGAAGAATAGCTTGTATTTAAAAGGATTAACAATTTGGGGGAATGGTGGAATATGATTCCAGAATTTAAATTTATTTAGCTATATTATTATATATATTGTATATATAATCAATTAGATTATATGAAAAATTATGGTTGTAAGTATATTTTATCTTATTACATTACAATAGGTTATAATTATATAAATATCTATATAGATTAATAATTGTGCATGTATAAATATTATAGAAATAGAAATAATTTACAATTATTAGTTGTTTACATTTCTAATATGAGTTACGAAGGAAGTTGATTTTGCCTTTTACATAAAAAAACAGGTGGTTCTAGTTGTAAGAGGAGAACATTTTGTAGATATAATTTATCGTACATATTATATTATAATGTTTATGTTTGCACTATTGAAAAGGGAAAGATAACTCCAATCTTGTTTGTTAACCGTTAAATTTGATGAATGATTTACTCAGAAAATATATAGAGAAAATTATATATTATTTCGTGTGAGATTAATTATTTTAGTCGAAAGATGTGTGAAAGTTTGAAGATCAAAAGGAGAGGAAAAACGTAATGTGCATTTCGAAGAACTATTGTAAAGAGGATACATTTTCAGAATGTCAATTAAAGATTATTAATCTACATCTAAAAGAATATTAGGAAAATAATGTCAGAAGTAAAAAATATTGTCAGAAGTAAAGAATATTGCCAGTAGTAAAAGATATTAAAGAATATATATTAAACAAATTAAAAACTTAATGTCAAAAAGATAAAAATAGTAGATATATTAAGAAATTAAGAAGGAAGATCATTTAAAAAATTAACATTTAAATTTTTAAAGAAAATATGATCATTTTGAAGGTGTATAGATATAGTCAAGTGTAATGAATATCATAAATTAAAAATACTTCTGAAAGTGGAATTTTGGCGATATCTGCAAGAAGAAAATAATTCTGCTTTAAGATTAATAGAGTTTTGACAGTTAATTATATAAAAAAATGTCCTCGATACACAAGTTACAGCAGAATCTTGAGATAGCCATATTTCGGTATGCAGATGCTTTCGAAATCGTTCCCCAAGATATTGAATAGTCTATATTGTTGTCTTGTAAGCTCCAAATTAAATGTGAAAATTAAGTGGAAGATTTGTTTTCGGATCTCTTAAATGTGTGTTAATGGTTACACCAGCGTTCTTTGAATTTTGTAGAAGTGGCACCAATATAGTTAAATACTTTGTTTCTGGTTTTAACTGTGCATTTATAAATTATGTTTTTGTCTAAGCAATTATTTTGTAAAGGGCAGTTTGATTTAATTCTACAGTCACATTTTCTGGAGTTGTTGTTAGGAACGGTACTATTATTCTGAATATTGTTGTTCGAAATATTATTATTGCTATTTTGGTTAGTTTGGTTAGAGTTTAAATTTAAGTTTCTATTCTATTTATATTTTGTGCTATTTTCATAGTAGTAGAGTAGGATAGTTTTATAGTGTGTCTGTTAAAAATAGAGTGATATCTGTGGGCTTTAGGAACAGATTTATCTAGTGCTTTAAAGAATAGCTTTGCTAAAGGTGTTTTAAGACTTAATGAGAATGGGAGAGAGTACCAAATAATATTTCTAGTTCTAGTTTGTTGTTTGGTGTTTAAGTCAAATTGTTTATTATTATTATAATTAATTCTAGGAGGATTTGTCATGTTATTGTTATCTATGTATTCCTTCTTCCTACTCATACATATATCCTAATTATTTTAATTCTGCATAGCGTCTAAAATAACGTTTTTCAGCCCTATACCTCAGCCTCATTTGCATACTCATCTTAATAATTTGAAATATCTAACTTTTCTTCTCTTTTGCTGATATATATATATATATATATATATATATATATATATATATATATATATATATATATATATATATATATATATATATATATATGTACATACATATATAAGAGCTAGATTCCCGCCGCTCGAATACTGGCACCTGTATACATTATATGTATGTATAATATATATACTGACACCTGTATAACATTATATGTGTGTATAATATATAAATGTGTGTGTGTGTGTATGTGTGAATGTATCTATTTGTGTATGTATATATTTATGTAAGCAGTTCACAAAGAGGTACGTGATCCTATGTATGTGCCAAGTGAAAATGAAGCCATAACCAGATTTTTATCTTGTTTGATCCTTCAAACCTATTATCACATTGTTTCCATTTGCAAGTATTCGGTCTTTCCCGCAGGCAATGAATCTACATCATCCAATGGGTTATTTATGTTTTTATGAAGAAAATATTGAATGATTTGTGAACGATTTGACTGATATTTCTAGCAAGTACAGCCAGTCTTAGAAACCACTTCCTCTCATCGTGTGGATGCGACTGACATCTAGAATATATTCCTTGTATCATTACGTTACTATCGTATAAATGCGACTGACTACTTCATCCTGAAATATTTTATTCCTTAACGTACTTATGTATGCTCTCAATTAATATCCAACCCTCTTGAGAAAATTGCACTTCCATATGGAAATTTATTATCTCTGCTCTGAGGAAACAGCCTTATTAATATCATATATACAAGTACTTTTCCGTGCTTCATACATCATTTGTGACATTAACTATCCGTCTGCCATATTACTTAATTCTCAGCGTTATATGTGCAACAGATTTTATTATATAAAACGTCTGGTATATATCAAACTAGATTTATATGAAGGTCCATTGCAATATCATGTGCCTATAAACGGAAAGCGTTACATCTAATACAAAATGGGTATCGGGAAAACTAAACACAATTAGATAAATAATTAACATATTGTATAGCTTGTTTAATTGTAACCTTCTACATGAATGTGTTTACTTATATAAGCTCTGTAATTAATACTGCAGTGTTATATGTTATTTTGTGTAATATTCTCTAATCTATTTCTCATAAATTCATACAGTATTTTATGAGTATTGATTCCCGAAATTTCAAGTATCGTATCAACTTACACCTCCATAGTTAAGTGATTACAAACAAATATTGACATCTGTCTACCATAGCTACAAGGCTCATTAACGTTCCAACCTATATTTATAAATATAAACTATAACATGTTCCAGTCTCAAAACAGATATGTTGTTAAATATACTCACATGTTTGTAGAGAATGCTACATAAACCATTAAAGGCTCATTTTCTTTATTAAATAAGCACTGGAATTAAGTATTTTCACGTTGTTGGAATCAAGTAAAGTCATTTCTGCGTTTGATGGTTTATCCAATTACTGGTTAGAGTAGGTTCCAGAAAAGAAATGTCCATTTGTCAGTCAATCGATCTGTGAAAATTCTATTTATTTTTACAAAGCAATCGATATTTAAAATATATATGTTCAATTGGTATAAAAGTGTATATTATTTGAAATTCATTTTGGAAGTGAACATCAAACCTAGCAAAGTTGTGACTGGGATTTCGTCCGGGTATTTAGCTCGTTTTGTCCCTACGTATACTGAGAATATTTCGAATAAACACTTAAAGCATGGTAGAGTCTATCATTTTTTAACAGAGTGGTGTGACATACTTTAGATTTTGATGCATCCACTTAGACGACGTCTCTAACATCTCGTATGTGAATGCCTCAGAAGGAGGATCATGTGCAGACAAATATATTTAGCGCAAGACCTATTTCAGCTATAAACAATTATCTTCCTTAAAAATAAATTACAGATGTTTCTGTGTTAACTTTCCTCGGGAACAGCAAATGTATGAATGTTACTTTTTTAGTATATTTTCTTTATAACATTCCAATACATATTTCTGACCTTGCTTCATTGTAAGAAAATAAATGTTTCTAATTTTGGGACAAGGCCAGCAATTATCCCAGTGTATTACTGGTACTTTATTTTATCGACACCGTAAGTATGAACGGAAAAGTTAAGCTCGGCGGGATTTGAACTCAGAATGGCAAGAGCCGTAACTCTATGCGTCAATATTTATATATATATATGGGGGCGGATGAGTGTGTGTGCGTGTGTAAGTGCGTGTATGTGTTGATGTCTGTGTGTTTCTGTATTTGAGTTTCACGACATGGAGAGTACAGATTAATAGATGTTTACATTTCATATCCATTATTTAATGTAAATATGCTGCCAATAGTGATTACATTTTGTATTATGTGTCCGAAGTAATATATATTCAACATTTATATTTCTTGAAAAAAACCTGCTATAATAATCATCTTTCTTATATATTGTTCAGAGCAAAAACATTTTACTATAGTTTCACTATTTTGTTTTATATAGTGTAGTTAAGTATGGTATAATTAATAACATGCATTATTTTCTATTATTCTTTTAGTTATTGCAACATTAAACTGTGAAAGTGTGGGTGAATTGGACATATTATTTATTTCAAATCAGTACTTATTTATCGCCCTTATTTCGAAACACTCTGAAATAACACCAATTTCAGAAACAATATCTATAATAATAGTAGCTCTGGAAATGCAAATAAAACATACGAACAGATACATAAACTAGCCACAGGACTTACAGATATATTAAGGCCTACAAAAAATAACGCTACTAGGTACCGCACACATTACGAAGAGTACTCTCAATACAATAGAACAAACACCACCAAAAACCAAACTGCACATACCCAAGGCGCACAGAGTTGAGCTCGGCAATGCAGTGATAACGCACAAAATAATAATAATAAAGATGAAAATAAACTCAGCGCAGTTTATTCATTCGGGCCATGCTCACCTCTCTCAGCCATCTTTCAACAAACTGCTCGACGAGTGCGTGCATGATGGTTTCGTCGCCCTGTGCGTATCTCGGACAGGTCCGGCTGACAGTACTTCCATGTTTGTGGAGTTTATTCCGGACTAGCAAAGCATCTCGGTAGCACTGACAGGCCAGGGATTTCTGGAAATTATCCATGGGCCCCGACCCGAACGTTCTCCGCAAGAGATTGGCTAGTTGATTTTCGTCGATTCCAGATACCCGCAAGAGAGTGGCAAATTGATTTCCATCAATACCAGTGGCTCCCCAAGCACGTTGTCGCTCTTAACCTCCACTAACCCACTATAGAACGCCAACGTAAGGTTTCCATAGATCGTAGTGCCCGATGAGCTGAGGGCTGTGAGCGCCTGAAGACTGTAGCTCAGTCAAGGAGACGAGCTGGGGAAAACCGCGTCTAGCAAACGGCGACCACACCTTTTCACCCTCAAGGAAGAGCTGCAGATTTCGTAGCTTCAGCGCATGATTGCCCTTCATCAGCCAGGGTATTCCCAGCCCTCCACGTAGCGGATGTTGACAACAGATGGACTGCCTGACCACCGGAGCGCGTCCCATCCACAAAATACGAAAGAGCAAATATCTACGTCCGTTGACCTGAGGTGGCTGAGCAGGTGACCCTGCTTCCATGACGACCCCATGCCATGTGCATTTACGCTGCCTATTCTGAGTAAGGCCATGTTGAAAAAAGAGTAGGCAAAATTGGGAAAGATCACTTGCCTTAGTCCTTTGGAGTAAAGACGGTTTCTCGGTCCTTCTGGCTGGTTGTGGCCCTCTCCGTAAGGATGAGTTTGTATATCCACCTGGAGAGGGTTTCACAGAAATCTTCAATGACGTTGGCGTATTTTCCTTTTAAGAGGGTATATGTCTTTTGTGAGATGCGTGTTATTTTTGAGCCCACACGGCTCCCTGAGCCTTTTGTACCAGGGACTCCGAGGCCCACCCGACCCGGCGTGTCGTTACGCTAATTGAACGGCATGATACCATACATAGACATCGGGGTTCTATGATGTTTGATGTAGGAGTGAGGCTGATCCAGTGTCCATTTTATTTATCATTTATCTGGCCTCATCTATTTCCTCGTGTGTCACCGTAACCGTTTCATTTTTTTTTTTTTTTTTGCAGCTCTCACAAAAGCGACGTTGGGTCTTGCGCTGCTATTGCTGTTGTTGTTATTCTTATTGTTGCTGTTGATTTCTGTGGTTATTGTTGTTCCTGTCATTGCTCTTGCCAATTTCGTGGCTTAATACCAGAACAGAACGCTATTGAAGCATTTCTCATCTATGTGGATGTAAATACGTCTCATAATTGGGTGTTGTATTAGAAGACTACAGCAATACAAAAGGGACACCATTATATCCTCTGATCTTTACGATCTGAGTTCAAATCCGGCCGAGGTTAACTTTGCCTTTCATTATTACGGGGTCGATAAAATAAAGTACCAGTAATGTACTGGGTAATTGCTGGCCTTGTGCCTAAAATAGAAAAAATTATATCCTCTGATATTGCAATCAGCTTACTGTAAAATAGAAAGATCTATTAACTTGCTTCTGGGTGATTTAGTTGAACGAATATTTGGCAGAGGATAAAATCTTTACAATTTGTAGTTCTAGATATATTACATAGCGACAGTGTAATTAAATGTGTACTAATGACCTAGTAGTTAATGCAACCATGATTATCATCGACATCAAGGTGATAATGATAGTTTTCTTTGATGTAATATATAATATACATTCTGTATATGACGATACTATATTTAGGGGTAATAGGTTTGGCATAGAGTGAGAATTTACTTTGAGAATTTTATATTAGATACATTTTTGATGAACTCAATGATAAAATATATTTTGAATATTGGAATGCGGGGGAGGATTCCTGGAAAAATAATAAAAGTAACTATATGAGAAATAATGATAGAGTTTGAATTTATTATCAGCATAGAAATGTATAGGATGATGGATAGTTATAGTAAAAATGATTTCTTTAATGGGAATGTATGTTTTTGAATATTCCCTTAATTTTACAAATAATTTTATATATTGGAACTGCGTATTTCATTTATTTTTTGTCTTATTTTTCATTTATGTATGTATTATTCATTTATGTATGTGTGCACTATCATACGAAATAAGTAATAAATTAGTATCACAGAAAATATGATTCCACTGTCTATTTTGATCATATATATATATATATATATATATATATATATATATATAAATGCCACCTAATAAACAAAATCAAAAGATGTAAATTCAAATCACAAACTACCTGCTATTTATTTACCCAAAGAGAGCAACATTTGAAACATTGAAACAATGTTTATTTATAACATCTTTTGTACAATTATATCAAAGAAATCGTGTTTAAAAAATTAAATATTTTTTAGAGTAAATGTTTACGAAATTCATCGACAAACTATAATTGAGTATACCCAAAAATATATTGATTATTTATATATTTATAACAAAATGTTTTAATATTTTATTTGAAACACAAAAATAATAATACACATACAGACAGAAAACATGAGTGAAATAACTGACACATTTACGGGTGCGCGGACTCATAATGTATATATATATATATATATATATATATACATACATTATGAGTCCATGCAGATATGTCATGAACAATAGTTACCAAAGTACGCTTTACTATTATGTCAATAAATTGTCTACTGTTGAAAGTTTAGATTCCAATAGTATTTGATGTTTAACTGTCATAACTTAATGTACAGACCTTGTTCTGGTCGTTGTTAATATCGTTTAATTACATGAACAGGAAATGACAATCATGTGTCCACATTAGAGTCAATAAAATCAGTATATATGCTCCGGTTATATAGAAGATTATTTATGAGATCACTTATTTCCAGAGAAAGGATATGGTAAACAGTTAATTAAATTAAATTAATATACAGGGTGAGTCATATGCAACCAGGAATACAATATCACAGACAACGTTTTAACACCCGTCTATTTGTGTTTGATCATCTATGGTTATATTTTCTAATTATTTTTGTTTGATGTATTTGAATCAGAAGTTTAGCATTATCATTTTGAATATAAATGTTGGACTGCCCGCTTAATTATGACTCACGTTATATATATATATATAAAAGACGTAAAATAAGAAAATCCTTTAAAAAAATGTTTTTCAAAAAAGTTTTACTTACTTAAATTTTCACTCCAACTAATTAGTTTCTGCAATGGGATAAAGACAGTTACGTAATCTAACTGTCGAGAATTCATTGCGTCATCAGGGAGTCTATTCTCAGCTAAGTCTCCAGGCAATGCGCGGACACTGGCGGCTCATATAAAAATAATAATAATTCGGTAGATGGAACAGCTAGCGAGGACTGAATTCCATGCACTGAAATCCTCACTGCCTCTAGTCAAATGGCCGATTCTAAAGAATCAATCACGGGACACAGAGGCTAGTCAGAAGGAATGGGATGGTAAGATGACAGACGCCTACTAACACCCCCCAAAAAAAATTTTTTTAGAAGTGGTTTTGGCAGGTTTGCTCGACAAATCAGTGATTTGGAGATAAATATAGATAATTTAATATATCAACTAACATAAGCGCACAGATGCACGCCTATACCAGCAAATACACAGGTTATGTCATAGTACCTAGGTGGTTCAATGCAGGAGGATGCAGAACAATAATATAAAAGACGTAAAATAAGAAAATCCTTTAAAAAAATTTTTTTTAAAATATGTTTACTTACTTACTTAAATTTTCACTCCAACTAAATAGTTTCTGCAATAGGATAAAGATAGTTACGTAAGCTCGCCAAACAATCACTTCATCTTTGCTCCCGCGGGCCGAACAAGAAATATTGTATACTCTGAGGCTCTAACAATGTAATTTATCTATTTTCTGTTACTTGGAATTTCCATTATGGTTGTACAAATTATTGCAAAGTTTGTTAAAAAATGTGTTCTCTGTTCAGCCTTTATTGTTGTAACTATCAATTTTCTTTAACGTACTGGCTGCTGAACTGGGGAATCCTATAAACTATCAAACCCAACATCAGAGAACTTAACCCCCCCCCCCACCCACCTCCGCTGACTTGAGAGGGCGTGCGGTATCTTTGCACTGGAGAGGAGGGGTGATTCATGAAAAGATAAAATGCCGGTATACCTAGCCGGAGCCAGCCGGACGACCAGGTAGTATATATATATATATATATATATATATATATATATATATATATAAGAAAATGAGGGATTTTTAATGAAAACAACGAGGCGTCCTACACGAGTGAAAGTATAAGGAAAACAAATCGAAAATGCGACTGGAGACTTTTTAAGAATATATATATATACATATATATATATATATATATATATATATATATATACATGTGTGTGTGGGGGGGGGGTATGTGAGGGTGATGGGGAGTGTAAGATGTGTGGGTGTAAAGTGTGTGTGCGTATTAAATTGAGCATTATGCATCTGAAGTATTATATAAATACTTTTCTGCAGAGAAACAGTTTATGAATTAACCAAATCACCGAAGAATGAGTGTGTATACATACGTATTTATGTACACATGTAAACTTCGTTTATTTGCTCATTTCTTCGTAGACAGGAAAAGATGATTAGCGAACCCCTTTTTACTTCGAATTACTATTTTCATAAGCTGTGTATCTCTCTGACAACCAACAAAATATGTATTACTGAAAATTTTATAAACCAATAAAATATGTAACGGTGAGCCAATTTACATGTGATTAGCGAGCGGTTTAATATATATATATATATATTGACTACCTGTATGAGAGGTAATTATATGCAAAATATTTCGTTCATTTCTGTGATTCTACTATAAGCGATAATGCATATGACACCGGGATTTACATATTTCCTTGTGTTCGTTTAGATAATATTCATATGTTCTAAATATACATATTCTCGAAAAGCTAAGGATCGCTTCTAGATATGTATTACTTTTCAATTTACATAGAAATATGTCAAATTGACGATTTATTCAATGTATAAATTTATATAGATATTCAGTCAGTTTCGGATACTTCTAAACTGTAGATATACAGATATAAATTCGTCTTTCTATTTAGCTGCTTCATGCACAATTTAATATATATCAAATTAACTATTAACACCCGTGAGGTGAGGTGTCTGTTTCAGCAGGTGTCGCTGGCCATTTCCTCGGGAATGTGTTTGAGGTTTTGCCCGCGTGGTGCAGTCCCAATACCACCGCCCCTAGGCATCAGATCCGGCTGGATTCCCAAACGAGACTAGTCAAGCTCATGGATGTTATCAAAGCATCTTGCTTGAGATCAAATCCTGTGTCTTCTTGCCAGTTGGATTTGCCCATGAAATCTGTCCAGCAATTCTTTCCTGGGACATTCTAACCATATACTCGTAGTATTGGAGCTGTGAACTCTTAATTGGTAGAAGTAGTGGTTTTACCTGGAGTGGCTCTCTGATCTCCGTGCTACACACTCTGTTGATTAACGTTACACCACCAAAGTCCCTTCGGAGGATCACCATTTCAGCCGCATTTATTCGAATTTTTTTTCTTTCAGACATTACCTACTATTCATGACCGTAGGTAAGAGTTGGCTCGAACACCGAATTGAACATAGCAAGTTTGAATTTTATGTCTACCTTGGCGGTTCCGAGATTATGACCAGATTGGTGACCATCAAAAAACATTGCCATATGGCTAAACACGACAAAGGCAATCATACCAGCATCCTCCTTAGCGCTGGTTAACAAGGGACGCGTTCAGGCCTTTCGTAGAACGGTCTGTTCGAAAAATATATTGCACTCTCTATTTCACACTGTAAAACCTGGCGATGGGTCTGCGACTTCTCTTGGTAGGCGCGGGATGGACGCACAAAGATTGCATATCCCGAGACCCACAGCGGGTCCGTAAGTTTGTTTTAATGGAGTAATTTTTTTCAGAAGCTGACACGAATCTATCTTCCTAATTGCGTAGCTGCACTAGTGCGCAGAGTCCTATGCGCCAGACACAAATAGAAGCATGCAAAGGACGTTTATATGCAAAACCCATACAGCTATCAGTAAAGATTATATAACCTTTGACCACTTCCATGCATAGATGTGCTGTTATGGAAACATTCAATAGTTAATTCTAAAACCCGTAACCTACAACTGAGAACATAAGTACATACATGGTAACTGCCAACTCGTTTTCTAGATGATGATAATACATTGTATCTATACCCACAAATTGATCTATGTAAGGTTAGTTATAAATATATATACATATATATATATATATATATATATATATATATATACATACACATACATATATGTATATATACATACATATACTCATATACATACATATATATATATACATACATACATATATATATACATACATATATATACACATATATATGCATACATACAAACATATACATATATACTTATATATATATATATGTATATACACATACATATACATATATACATACATATACATATATACACACATACATATATATATATACACATATACATACATATATACATATACACACATACATACATATATATATATATACATGGTGGCTGCCAACTCGTTTTCGAGTACGGTCACTACTTTATATCCATCTATGAGAACCCCTACCAATGCGCTGAACGAGTGTGACTTTTTAGTCCAGCCAGCAACTTGAACACTCTGGTACAAACACTACATTTGTGACAATTATTGACACATAGTGCTGGGCCCATGGTACCATGTGACGACAAGTGCAGTGAGATCGCCAGATATAAAGCAATGCCTGTGACGCGAAGCTTTTATAGTCAGCAAAAGCACTGAACAAAGCCAGTCCCACTCTCTTAAGATCTCCTTTGCTTTTTGACAGGTTTTGTTTTTAGTCCTGCAGGATGTACAAAGTCACCCTCCTCACCAAGAAACCTTGGTAGGGTCGCCAGTTTAGTCGCCAACGACCCGACCATGGGACAGGTTGTACTGGGATACATGTTACCAGTAACACCAACTGGTGACCTGACATATATACATACATACATACATACATATATACATACATACACACATATACACATATACATACATATATATATATATACATATATACATACATATACATATATATATACATATATACATATACATACATATATACATATATACATATATACACATATATACATATACATATATACATACATACACATGTATATACATACATACTCATATATACATATATACATATACACATACATATATATATATACACATATACATATATATACATATACATATATACATACATATATATATGGTGGCTGCCAACTCGTTTTCGAGTACGGCCACTACTTTATATCCATGTAGGAGAACCCCTACCGATGCACAAGTGACTTTTTAGTCCAGTCAGCGACTTGAAAGCTCTGGTACAAACACTACAATTGTGACAAATATTGACACATAGTGCTGGGCCTATGGTACCATGTGACGACAAGTGCAGAGAGATCTCCAGATATAAAGCAATGACTGTGCCTTGAAGCTTTTATAGTGAGCAAAGGCACTGCACAAAGCCAGTCACACTCTCTTAACCAAGATGATATTTACCAAAAAGAATAACAAGTCAACATCATTGGATACCATCAGGGTTGCAGGTGTTATATCAGAGTTTTCCTTCTCATAGAATTCTGCCTTGACAAAGGCTAAGGGTTCATCTCTCCCGGTGATTTTGGATGGCTATTGACTCTGAAGAGCTCCTTTGCCATTTGACAGGTTTTGTTTTTCGTCCTGCAGGATGTCCAAAGTCACCCTCCTCACCAAGAAACCTTGGTGGGGTTGCCAGTTTAGTCGCCAACGACCCGACCATGAGACAGGTTGTACTGGGATACATGTTACCAGTAGCACCAACTGGTGACCTGACATATACATACATACATACATGATGGCTGCCCCCTCGTTATCGAGTATGGCCATTGCACGAGTAGAAAAAAAAATCAGCAGAGATGTTAGCGTCTTTCAGAGATGCTTTCAAGGAATCCTTATACCTCTTTTTTGGTTTATGTGGCGGTCGTTTCCCTTTAACCAACTCTCCATAAAAGAGTTGTTTTGGTATTCTAGAATCCCTCATCCTGGCAAGGTGACCACTCCAACGGAGTCGTTGCACAAGAGCTTCTATACTGTCACACATAGAGCTTTCCAAAATATCGACATCCCTGATGAGGTCCCTCCAGTGAACGCCATGGATCCGTCTGAAACGCATCTGATGGAAACGCTCCAATTGCTTAAGGTGGTGTCGATATGTGACCCAGGCCTCGCAGGCATAAAGAAGACAAGAGAGCACACATGCCCTGTACACCTTTACCTTTGTCCTCCTGCATATGTCTCGCCGACCCCAGAGTCGCCTTTCTAGCTTTCCGAAAGCATCACTGGCTTTCCTATTCCTAAGTGAGATTTCACTGTCAATGTTGCTGTATCGATTGACAGTGCTTCTCAGGTAGACAAACTGATCAACCACTCCAAGTCGTTTGCCATACATCTAGATGTTTGGTTCAGTGTACTGCTTACCAGGGGCAGGTTGGTACATGACGACGGTTTTCTTCAGACTGACAGTCAGACCTAGGGCAGTGCAAGCGTCAGAAAATGCATTCAAAATGTGCTGCATATCACTCTCTGGAGCTGTCTAGCTGAGAAGATCATATCAGTAGTGCCGCGTCCAGCACGAAAACCAGATTGACTTTCAGGAAGAACACAATCTGCAATGTGTGTCAGCAGAAGGTCCAGAAGCACCCTACATAAAACTTTCCCTACGACAGAAAGCAATGATATACCTCTGTAGTTCCCACAATCGTTCCTGTTACCCTTTCCCTTGTACAAGACCACCATTACTGCATCTCTCCAGTCCTCAGGTACGGATTCATTAGCCCATATCCTGCCAAACAAAGAGTGAAGATGTTGCAGGAGTCTCTCACCACCATATTGTAGGAGCTCAGCATGTATGCCATCCATACCTGGAGATCTTCCACTGTTCAGCTTCGAAATAGCCACTGCAACCTCCACAAGCGTCGGAGGTTCTGCGAGAGCTACTTTCACAGGACTTTCTGGAATGAGATTGAGGAAATCTTCACTGACGACAGACGGCTGATTCAAAAGATCATCAAAGTGCTCTCGCCACCTTCGTAGAATTCCCTGTGAGTCACGAAGAAGTTCTTTGCCATCCTTGCTGCGAAGCGGTGTCACCAGAGAAGAAGACGGTCCATAAACCTCACGCAAGAGACTGTACAACAGCTTTGTGTTATTGGAATCAGAAACCGTTTGTATCTCACCAGCCTTCTCACTCCACCACTGATCCTTCATCTGAGAAAGACTCCGCCTAACACGTGATTTTACATCCCAGAGTTCCTCATGCAACGTATTCCTCTCCTGTGGTTTTGCCGTCAAGTAGCGTGACAGAGCACGCCTCTTATCAGCCAACAAGTCTTCTATATGTACATCATTCTCATCAAACCAGTCCTGATGTTTACTCTGCGCCAATCCCAGAACACGTCTTCCTACATCATAAACCGACTTTTTAAGGGTCGGCCAATCCTCACCAAGATCTGCAGCCTGCATCTCTTCTTCCAATGTCCTATTCGCAGTTTTATCCTTAAGACGAGCAGCATTCAATCTTTTGGGCAGAGCAACACCAGGAGCCCGGATTTTACGTTTAGTGATTAGTTTCACTTTTGCGCGTACCAGGCGGTGGTCCGTCCAGCACTCAGCTCCACGAAGAACACGAACACACTGCACATCCTGTCTGTCACGCATCCTGACTAGGACGTAGTCCAAAAGATGCCATTCCTTAGATGCAGGATGCATCCATGTGGTCTTGAATTTGTTCATTTGTTGGAACATGGTGTTGGTAACACACAGATCCAGCTCCTCACACATCTGCAGCAGGAGCATACCATTGCTGTTACACTTTCCCACCCCATGCCTTCCGATTACATTCCATGTGTTAAAATCCCTACCCACTCTAGCATTAAAGTCACCAAGCACGATGGCTTTGTCTGCCTGAGGGATATTTCTTAAAACACCTTTCAAGGCATGGTAAAAGGACACCTTTTCCTCATCAACAGAACTCATAGTTGGAGCATACACACTCACCAGGGTAGAATATCTTCCCTTGTCCAGCGGAACTCTCATGGTCTCATGGACATAAGACGCTCACTAATCCCTACTGGGAATTCTTCTAATTTGTTCACAAGCACAGTCTTAACAGCAAATCCTACCCCAGCCTCTCTTCTGGTTCCTTCATCTCTTCCTTTCCAGAAGAATGTATATTCTCCACAAAATTCCGCAAGATGACCATCTCCAGCTAGCCTCGTCTCAGATAAAGCCACGATGTCAAGATCTAACGTCGAAGCTCCTTTGCAACAAGAGCGGTCCTTCGTTCAGGACGCCCCAAGGAATCCCTGTCAAGCAGCGTCCGTACGTTCCAGCAGCCAAGACTAAATGCCTTGTTTGGCTCTATTACAATGACACGATAACGAGCGGGCCCAGGCTGTGATAACCTGGGGCCCCTGCCCTTATTGCCAATGATCTTTTTTGTTCCAGAACCTAAATTGTCAATTATCTCTTTTATATTGTTCTGGAACATCATTGAATTGGAAAAAAAAAGAAAAAAAAATTAATAATAATAGTAATAATAATAATAATAATAATAATAATAATAATAATAATTTGAATTTTTAACATATTTAAATCATTTGTGAAATAACAACTCTTAGTACAAATGCTACGTAAAGCACCCGGCTTGAGCCCCCAAAAATTCGGACCCATAATATATTGTTATAAGGCTCAAATATTCAAATATTCAACTTTGTATTGTACACTGTATATCCAAAAAAGAAAATGGCTATAAATGGAAGAAGAACCCCCCCCTCCTCCTCTGTCTACACTATATAGAACAGCCAAACTCACCAACACCAGAAACTAGATACACCACCCACCCCATCACCTGTGTACACTAAACCACGACCGCTCACTACGGCCATCATTACAACCATTATCCCATCACCGCCGCCACCACCCCTTCACTCCTTCACTGCTACCACCGCTACAGCACCATCACTTCAGTAATACGGTCACATCACCGCCACCACTGCCTCGGTATCGACATCACCACCACCACTGTCTCAGTATCGCTACCGCCGCCAGTCGCCCACTTCTTTTAGCTGGCTGCTGCCACCACATTATAGAATCCCTACTGCTAAAAAAGAGGAAGGCATCAAAATATATAGATAGACTCAAAAGAAAAAAGAAAAAACAAACAACAAAACCAAAGCAGCACAGCAACAACAGCAAAAAACGAGAAAAACAAACAGAGAAAAACAAAAACAAAAAAAAAACAAAAAAAAACAAAAAACGTAAAGAAAATAAGAATGAAGAGAGAAGCAGGCGGACGGACAGAGAAGAGGGGGGAAAAACTAAAACTTAAAAAACAAAAACTAAGTCAGACATTCGAACACTACATTACAATGAAACTTATGCTTATTCATTTTTGGGGCCCTTTCTGCCTGTGTGTTTGTTTGTTTATGTGTGTTCGTATACAGCGTGCTGATAATGCCACACAAGGGCCAAGTGGAATGGCGGATCCACAGATGGCTATGTAACCATACATTCGCCAATCCTCGATAAGAGTGTTTAAATATCGAACATAAACAGTTCGAATAACGGTGAAATGGAGACTAGAACGTCATGTGACAGACTCTCACCCAACAGGTGCCCCCTGGCTCAGCAGCAGGAACCTGACTGTCAACCAAATACTGCTGATGTTGGAGGAAGGAGAAGAAGGAAAGGGGCCAGAACCAACTGGACGAAAGAATTAAATAGAACTGTTATGCAATGTTACCTGAAAAGTAACCCCAAGGAGAGGGGCTACAGGAGACGGATGCATAACATCTGGAACGAGATTGGTTTATTTAAATTAGATGAACAAAAATTGGCCGGGCAGGCTCGGGTAATAAGAACTAATGGGTGGATAAGCGAGCTCGAACTGGAGGAACTGAGCAGAGAGAATGGCTTGGAGATGGCGAGCCAGTGGGAAATGAAGGTGAAGAGGTCCTGAGAACGGAGGAACCACCCGAAGCAGACAATGATCTGAATACTGAGATAAATAATACCTGGAACAGAGATACGGCCACTGAGGAGATGAATGCTGACGGGCTAGGACAAGATTCGGTTGACATCCTAAATTTAGTGGTAGATGAATTGAACAATGATAGTGGGAGACCTATGAACCTAAGATTTGTAGACAGGAAAAAGTTAAAAGAAACAACAGCTAAGGTAAACAAAGTCATCCCATACCTTGAGGCGAGGAGCCTTCACCAGTGCAACAATATCCTCAAAGCAACAGCAAATACGGTGAGGAAACTACTTGGTATAAAAGCGAGAGGAAACAACAGACAAGAAAGAGCAGAGCCGTGGTGGAAGAAGCGACTCAGTGGGCAAATCAGGGAAATGAGAAATGACATAGGAAAGCTTGAGTCACTACTGAATGGGACACTAAAAAACATAGGCACTAAAAATAGACTGGAAATAAAATACAAAACTAGGAGGAAAAAGCTAAATATTACCATAGAGGAACTGAAGCAACGCATTGTAGCAAAGAGTGCAAAAATCAGGCGATACGAGAACAGAGTCAGTCAGTATAAACAGAACCGCATGTTCGACAACAACCAGAAGATGCTGTTTGGACAGCTTGAGGGGAAAGAAAGAGGCAACGACTTGATCCCTGGGGCGGAGCAAACTAAAACATTCTGGAGAGGAATATGGGAGCAGGATGTTAGACACAATGCCCAGGCAGGGTGGATTGAGACAGTACAGAGGGAGATCGGTGAGCAGGCACAACAACAAACTGATTTGAGTATCACAGTTGAAACTCTTAAGGGGCAGGCCAAAAAACTAACCAACTGGAAATCACCAGGCCCAGATGGTGTGCAGGGGTATTGGATTAAACATTTAACATCCCTCCACCCGAAGCTGACGGCCATGTTCAATGACTGCTTGGTGTCGGGTGAGGTGCCAGAGTGGTTGACAAAAGGTACCACAGTTCTGATAATGAAAGACCGAATCAAGGGTAATGATGTTACCAACTATAGACCTATCACATGTCTGTCCGTAATGTGGAAACTGTTGACGAGCATTGTGTCTGAGGAAATCTACCATCACCTCCACACAAACAACTTGTTACCGGACGAACAGAAAGGATGCCGAAAGAAGTCACGTGGTACAAAGGACCAGTTACTTATTGATAAGATGGTAATGGGGAATTGCAGGAGGAGACACACTGATCTTGCCATGGGATGGATAGACTACAGAAAGGCATTTGGCATGGTGCCTCATTCCTGGATCACCAAAAGCCTGGAGATCTTCAGGGTGGCAGACAACATCAGACAGTTGCTAGGCAGGAGTATGGGGTCCTGGGAGACAGAGTTGACATCAACTGGAGTATCCTTAGGAAGCGTGAAGATCAAGAGAGGTATCTTCCAGGGAGATAGCCTGTCCCCTCTGTTGTTTGTCCTTGCTCTGATGCCCTTGACCATTATGCTGCGAAAAGTGAGAGCAGGATACAAGTTGGGAAGGGGAGAGCTTACCATCAATCACCTCCTCTTCATGGACGATCTTAAGCTCTTCGGGAAAAGTGAGAAGGAGTTGGATGTGCTTGTTGACACTGTCCGTATTTTCAGCAGTGATATATGTATGCAGTTTGGTATTGGTAAATGTGGAGTCATTGTGATGAAGAGGGGTAGGTTGAGCAGAAGTAACGGGATCCAGATACCAACAGGTGAGATGATAAAGGAAATTGACTCTGAGGAAGGATACAAGTATTTGGGCGTTCTGGAGGCTGATGGCATAAAGAACAAAAAAATGAAGGAATTGTTAAGAACTGAATACATTCGGAGAGTAAGGAACGTATTGAAGTCACATCTGAACAGCAGAAATGCCATAAGCGCAGTAAATTCCCGAGCTGTGTCTATTATTAGGTACAGTGCGGGAATTCTGAGATGGAATGTTGCTGAACAAAAAGAAATGGATAGGAAGACTAGGAAGCTATTGACTATCTACAACATGTTCCACAAGAGGAGTGATGTCGATAGACTCTACCTAAGGAGATCTGAGGGTAGAAGAGGTCTTATCAGCATAGAGGACTGTGTTCAGATGGAGAAAAACAACCTATACAAATACGTGACCTATAGTAAGGAGCCAATGCTCAGAACTGTACTGAAGGAGGGGACAGTAGGCCAGGGGATGTCCAAGGAGGAAATAACATCAAGGAGGAAGAGCAGCCTTAAGGGAAAATCCCTTCATATTACCTTCTTTGAGAAAACTGAATTTAGAGATCCACAGACATGGAACTGGTTGAGAAGAGGAGACCTCAAAAAGGCTACAGAAGGAATGCTAATGGCTGCGCAGGAGCAGGCCCTCAAAACGAAGTGGTTGAAGCACCATATCTACAAGGAGGAGGCTAGCCCACTGTGCAGGATCTGTGGAGAGAGAGAGGAGACTGTGGCTCACATTGTGTCCGAGTGTAAACACCTAGCCCAGACCCACTATAAGGGATGGAGACACGATGTGATGGGCAGAGTGATCCACTGGCACCTGTGCAAAGTAAACAATTTACCACATTCTGAGAAATGGTATGAGCATAGGCCAGAGGCGGTGATGGAGAACAATCAGGTGAAGGTGCTGTGGGATTTTAGGATACAGACGGACAAAAAACTGGAACACAATAGACTTGATCTGGTGGTTGTGGACAAAGAAAGAAGATCGTGCCTGATTGTGGATGTGGCCTGCCCATTCGACACGAGAGTGCAAGAGAAGGAGAGGGAGAAAATTAACCGATACCAGGACCTAAAGTGGGAGGTGAAAAGGATTTGGAACTGCCATGAAGTCAAAGTGATCCCGATTGTCATAGGCGCACTGGGGACTATCTCCAAAAGTTTCCAGGGATGGTTAAAGAAAATCGGCCCCTTCACGCTTTTTGGAACGCTTCAAAAGGCATGCTTGCTTGGAACAGCAAGAACCCTCCGATACGTCCTGAATATCTGAGGCTGCAGGTAGTGGCTTGATATTCAATCCAACGGACTTTCCAGTTAACCAACATCAATGACTGAGATTCAAGGAATAACAACAGTAATAATAATAATAATAATAATAATAATAATAAGGGAAGAAGACGCACGAGGTGACGGAAGGTCATGAAATCGCTCCCGTAAGTTTTGAATTTTTAACATATTTAAATCATTTGTGAAATAACAACTCTTAGTACAAATGCTACGTAAAGCATCGGGCTTGAGCCCCAAAAAATTCGGACCAAAAATATATTTTTATAAGGCTCAAATATTCAAATATTCAACTTTGTATTGTACATTGTATATTCAAAAAAGAAAATGGCTATAGATAGAAGAAGACCCCCCCCCCCCTCCTCTGTCTACGCTATATAGAACAGCCAAACAACACCAGAAACTAGATACAACACCTACCCCATCACCTCTCTGTGTACACTAAACACAACAGCCAGATAACGGCAATTTCACCACCACCACTCACTACTGCCATCATTACCACCACTATCCCATCACCGCCGCCACCACTCCTTCATTGCTACCACCGCTACAACTCCATCACTACAGTAATATGATCACATCACCACCACCACTGCCTCGGTATCGACATCACCACCACCACTGTCTCAGTATCGATACCGCCGCTACTGTCTCCCACATCTCCCCGCCGCCACCACTCCTTCAATGCTACCACCACTATTCCCCTGTTAACTTGAGAGAGAAAGGGGAAGGTGGCGGTATCACTAGACAAGGGAGAGGCTAGCAAAAGATATAAATAGATTGACTTAGTGACCTGGCCACGGCCAAACGTCAACATCAACAACTATGGGACTGCTGGCTCACCCCTTCCTCACCAACAATATAAAAAGCCCCGGCACCACCACCGACATAGCCAACAACAATAACAGCCAACTACAACAAAAAGTATATTATATTATTGTAATGCACTGGGTGATTGCTGGCCTTGTGCCTGGAGTGGAGACAATTATTAATAATTTCATTCTTAAGCCACGCAATGCTCACATTAAGGAACCACTCATGATAATAACAAAAAGAAAACCCCATGACCAAGAAATACCGGAATGGCGGCCGGCGGGGAATGCTAATGGTTCAAACCTTCCCATCACTTCGGAGCTGGAGACCTCCCATAACCGGAATACTCCTACTGTTGGCCCTCCATGCTCACCACCAAGAAATCCAAAGAAAAAGAGAGAAAAATGGTCAAGGGAAGATAATAAAGAAGTCCTTGAGGCTTTCTACACTGCCATGTACTACCCATCAAATACATCGAATACAGAACAGACATATATCAACTGGAAAAAGAAACATCCCGAAACAGAGGCTATATTGACAGTAACAAACTAGCCAATATACGAAGAAATATTGTAAGAAAAAAGTTACTAACTGATATAGATATTGATCAGATCAAGCTATTAGCACAAAGTCAGCGAAGGGAAAATGAAACATGTGTCAGTGAAAACGAGGTAAACTGTAACACTTCGAATCCCAGGGTTGGGGCGGAATCACTGGCAACAGAACAAATTAAAGAAAGGATCGAAAAAGTGGAGGGAGTGCAAGCTCAGGATGAAACTCCAAATGAAAATAATGAGATCGTAAATGATAAGGAAATGAATGAGAATGAACTTGCCAACTTGAAGGATGAAATTATGATCGAATGGATGAAAATGAAAGAATCTGACATGGGGCAACGAGACACCCTCCCTAAGATCCAGAACTCCAAACAGAACCAAAAGATAATACACAAGACTAACATAATTCTCAAAAACATTATCATCACAAACAAACTAAACATTACTGATTTAAATCATCTCTATTATGCATCGGCTAAAGTCACCACTCACTTATGTGGAGTGAAGATGAAAAAACAAAGGAATTCCCACAAGAAATCTACTTGGCAAGAGAACATCAATCGCCAAATAAACCTTCTCCGATCTGACATAGAAATTTTAACAAACTATAAAGTATGTGAACATGTTAAACAAACTAAACTTAGAAAATTGAAAAAAAAGTACAGTATAAAATCAACATGTGACATAGACATGCTGATAGAAATAGTCAAGCAAAAAGTGTCGGCCAAAGCTGCTCGTATCAGGCGCTTTGAAAAACGATCTAGATTCTATAAGGACAATAATATGTTCAAAAACAACCAAAGAAACTTCTACAGAAAAATTGGTAAGTCAACAATAACTGCTAAATAAATACCACCCAAGGAGGAAGTGCAAGAATTCTGGGAAAAGATCTGGGCCGAAGAAAAAGTTCATAACATACATGCCCCATGGATAGACAGACAAATGAAAGATACAGCTCACCTTGAGGAACAAACATGGGAAAATATAACAGTTGAACAGTTGCGCTTGGCTCTAAGAAAAACCAGCAAATCGAAATCCCCAGGAAAAGACAAAATACAAAATTTTGGATAAATGCCTTCACAGAGTCTCATGAGCTGTCAGCCCAACTTTACAATGAAATAGTTAAGGAGCCAGAAAAGATACCTTCATGGCTAGTTAACGACATTACATTCCTGCTTCCGAAGAATGATGAGACAAACAATCCCAACAATTACAGACCGATAACTTGCTTGACCACAATGTATAAAATTTTAACATCAGTCCTAACTGAATACACATATGACCACCTGATAACAAATGACCTATTTCCCATTGAGCAGAAAGGTGTAAACGAGGCTCATATGGCTGTAAGGATCAGCTTCTGGTTAACAAAATGATACTGGAAGATTGTCATAATAGACACAAAAATCTATCGATTGCTTGGATAGATTATAAAAAAGCATTTGATAGTTTGCCACACAGTTGGATTGAAAAATGTTTAGAGATTTTCAAAGTATCCCCTGTTGTCAGGAGGTTTTTGTCATTCAGTATGAAGACATGGAAAACGACACTCCTTTTGAATAGTGAAACAAAATCACTGGAAGCTGGAGAAGTTAATATTAATTGAGGAATTTTTCAGGGTGACTCTTTATCACCGCTTTTATTCTGCATCGCACTTATACCATTAAGTAAAATGCTCAATGAAACAAAACATGGATATAAAGTCTATGACAAAACCATTAATCACCTGTTCTACATGACCTGAAACTATTTGCAAAAAATGATGAACAATTGCAAGGGCTATTATCCACTGTGAAGCAGTTCAGTGATGACATTAAAATGGAGTTTGGACAAGATAAATGCGCCAAAGCAACGTTCACCAGAGGAAAGCTGCTGAAGAGTTCAGACATTAATCTTGATCGGGGGAACGTGATAAGAGAACTTGATCAAGAAAAAACTTACAAATATCTAGGTGTTTGTGAAGGAGACGGAATCAAGCACTCGACAATGCGTTGAAAACTGCAACAATTGGATTATTTACATATCTAAGGGAATCACATGATTGGATGATCAAACTCGTTTTGAAACACGAAAGCATCAAAAGATCATATTCCATTACAAAAGATGCACAAAGATACAGTAATGGACTACAAATTTCAGAAGTCCCATTTACTGCTGAAATGGAAAACACAGAAAAAGCAAAGCAGGTAAAAGTAACTGCAAAGAAAGAACTGCTACAGAAACTGGCTAAGAAATGGCAAGAAAAGCCTCTGTATGGAAAATACCCAGAGCGAGCTAACAATCCTGATGTTGACAAAACTTTAACTCATCAGTGGTTGGCATCCTCTGGACTGAAATCGGAGACTGAAGGACTGATTATATCGGCACAAGATCAGTGTCTGCCAACAAAAAATTACCAAGCCAACATAATAAAAAATGGGTGCAGCCCATTATGCCGTGTATGCAAAAAACAACCAGAGACCATTGACCATATAATTTCAATGTGCAGTCCTATAGCTCCAACCGAATACCTAAACAGGCATGACAGAGCTGCACAATACATACATTGGATAATGTGTAAGCATTTTGACCTGCCCCATCAAAAGAATTGGTGGGAGCATCAACCACCTCCCATACTTGAAAAAGATCACATCTCAATCTTGTGGAACTTTAGCATCCAAACAAACCGAAAAATAGGTGCAAACAGACCTGATATAATATTGAAAGACTTTCAAAAGTGGGTATGCCTGCTAATTGATATGTCTGTTCCAATAGACAAGAATGTATCTATAAAAACATTTGAAAAATTGAGCAAGTATAAGGACCTGGAGATAGAAATTGGAAAAATGTGGACATTGAGAACTAAAACAATACCAGTGGTTGTAGGCGCTCTGGGAATGATACCTAAGGGGTCTAATGATTACATATCGCAAATCCGAGGAAACCCGCGTATAGGAGAAATACAAAAGATAGTATTAATGGGAACTGCCCATATACTAAGGAAGATTCTGTCAATATAAGTACATCACAAGTCTAAACACTAAAGATGCACGTGTGAATATGTATGTTCTTTCTTGAACATGGCCGACCTTGTTGTCTCTTGAGGTCACTGGTTGTGACTTGGTGATAACTCGTATGAACATAAAGCAAGATAAATGCAACTGTAATAATAATAATAATAGTACACTATTAATAATTATTAATGCACTCGTGCAATGCCTGTGCGTGACGAATATTTTTAAAGTGAGGAAAGGCTGTGCACTGAGCCAATCCCACTCTCTGAGCGACAGTAGCTATAACCCGAAAAGAAGAAAAGATCAACATCATCGTTAACTACTGAGCCGCAGGTTTTATGTCGGAGTTAACCCAGTTTCCTGAGATACCTTCTCCTAGAAGAATGCCCTGACAAGGGCTAGGGGTTCTTCACTCCCAGTGGTTTAACTGCGCGATCGGGCATCCAGCCCGATTATTTCTATGTCCCCACGCAAAAAAAAAAAAAAAAAAAAAAAAAAACTTATTGACACTTATACGTACGACATACCCACACGCGCATAAATATGCGCGCACACAGCAACACTCATACATACAAACAAACACACACACGCTACTCTACTCACTTACACACACACATATATATATATATATATATTACCGTCATTACTGATACAAGATTACAAGATTATGTCAACTGTTGACTTTCAAGAGTTTGTATAGTTGAAGCCGATCGTACTACAGTCCAGTATTATTATAATTGCTTTACAGCATAGAGTTACGGCCCTTCACGCTCTGAGCTCAAATCCCGCTGAGGTCAACCTTGCCTTTCATCCCCACGGAGTCAACAAAAGAGAGTACCAGCGATGCGCTGGGCCAGTCGCTTGATCCGTGTCAAAAGCAGAAAAATTATTATTAAAGTTGTTTTCTTAAGGCCCGGTCGCTGGTGATGGTGATGGCGGCGGCGGTAGTGGTGGTGGTGGCAGTTGATGTTGTTGTTGTGTTGTGTGCGTGTGTGTTGATGCCGCTGTTGTTGTAAATGTTCATTTCAGTTCATTCTGAAGCTGTTGTTGCTGTAAACATTAGTGCCGGTGTTGTTGTAGATGTTGGGGTTGAAATCTGGTCGTTTGACTGAGTGATGTATATACACACATATACATACATATATATATATGTACACATTCAGCAGAGTGTAGAGAGTTTGACAACAGGTCGATGACTTTAGTCTAGATAGGGTAATGACATGTGATGGTGCGGAGAGAGTGTAGAAGTTATTGTGGTGGCGGGGGACAGTGCGATGTATCTAGTTCATTTGACCGTTTTCTTCTCTTTGCAAAATTTGAATTTTAGCCATGTTATATTAAGATGTAAGTAAATGTAAAATGTAAAATATAAATAAGGATTGCTCTGCTAAAATATACTAAAATATTTGTGTAACTTCCACAAACTTCTGTCGTGACATTCCCGAGTCCAGTGACCAACAAATTGTTGTATTTTGATGTTTCAGCATACAAAAATTAATTAAAAACTTACCCCACGAAAAGACAGCGTGTGTTGTCCTATCTATAAGCTCCCTCACATACATATATACATATATATACATATATACACACACACACACACACACACACACACACACACACACACACACACACACACATACTCACACACACATATACACACACACATACATTAATAACAACAATAATAATAATAATAATAACAACAATAATAATAATAACGACAACAACAATAATAATATACATATACATATATATATGCACACACACGCACACACATAAGCACATCTACACACACACACACACACGATAGCAACTAACAGCGCTGCGATCAAATGTGGCTTTTAGCCCAGCCAATGATCTAAAATGTCTTGCACAGAGTCGGCAACCAAAACATTTACTGGGAATAGTCGGCTGTGGTTGGAGTTCGTGTACTCTCTTGCATGTCGCTTGAGCCCTCCTGCTGATTTACATTCTCTACCACATGTTTGGCATGCATGATGAGTAGCATCTCCAACAGCAGCCTGGTAGTCAACCACTGGTCTTACTTTATGACTGCGAAGATGACTTTCGAGTCCAGCTTTGCTTAGGCAGAGTCTCGCACATACGCTGCATGTCAGCACCATAGGAGGACCCTCGCCGTCTGGAAGTGCAACAGCAATACCCTTCCTCACATCCCGCTTTACTTTCTCGTATGCGATTCGAGATGCCTCAAAGGCAACTTTTCCCTCATATACAGTCTTTCTCCATTTATTACGATCAGCAGCAATATTCTCCCATGTATCAGCAGAGATGTTAGCGTCTTTCAAAGAGGCTTTCAAGGAATCCTTATACCTCTTTTTTGGTTTATGTGGCGGTCGTTTTCCTTTAACCAACTCTCCATAAAAGAGTTGTTTTGGTATTCTAGAATCCCTCATCCTGGCAAGGTGACCACTCCAACGGAGTCGTTGCTTAAGCACAAGAGCTTCTATGCTGTCACACATAGAGCTTTCAAAAATCTCGACATCATTGATGTGGTCCCTCCAGTGAACGCCATGGATCCGTCTGAGACACATCTGATGGAAACGCTCCAATTGCTTAAGGTGGTGTCGATATGTGACCCAGGTCTCGCAGGCATAAAGAAGACAAGAGAGCACACATGCACCGCAGGTTTTATGTCGGATTTAACCCAGTTTCCTGAGATGCCTTCACCTAGAAGAATGCCCTGACAAGGGCTAGGGGTTCTAAACTCCCAGTGGTTTAACTGCGCGATCGGGCATCCAGCCCGATTATTTCTATGTTCCCGCGCGAAAAAAAAAAATCACTTATTGACACTTATACGTACGACATACACACACGCGCATACATACATACATACATACATACATACATACATACATACATACATACATACATACATACATACATACATACATACATAATTGCGACCGTTGTGGTCAGTATCCGATAATCGGACGTGTGTAATTACGGCTTACATGAAGGCAACATACCATATATTGGAAAAAGTTGAGCTACATTACGCGGTAAGATTACATACAATAATTCTACACAAGTGTTTGAACTGTAAGTGTGTTGTAAAACACCTATTTATATGAACGATACATACAATTATGATATATGAACGATACATACACTTTAACATATAAATGCAACGTTGTTATATTACATTTATAAAGAAATATACAAGTAACGTTTTCGATTCAGAAACAAAAACATAAGTGTTTGAACTGTGAATATGTTGTGAATAAGTTGTAGAACACCTATTTATATGAATGATACATAAACTTTAACATATAAATACAGCGTTGTTATATTATATTACATTCATAAAGAAATATACTAAGTAACGGTTCTTTTTGTTCTCGATTCAAACGATTCAAGAACAACGTTTAAAACACAGTTGTAGAATTAAAAACTCTCTGAAAAGAAATATTACCCAAGCTGTGAATAATTTTAAATTTGATTCAAACAGAACTTTGTCGAAACTTTTAAAGAAGATCATCGACTATTTTGAAAAATAAATACGAAATATTAGTGAATAGACGAACTCATCATGGCAAAAAGTACAAGTCTCCTTCGACCAAATCGCAACTACAGCCGTTGTATACAGTGGAGCTACGAGCTTAACAAAGAACTATATGAAGCATACAAACAATCTGAAGCCCAAAAGTTCGGTTTTATGCAAATGCTAAAAACTTTATGGAACTCCAAACACCCAGAATTAGACTTTTCTTCAAAGCATTTAAATGAACAGGCAAAACGTATCATTAGATGTAAATTGATACATCTAACGGAATTGAGTGATACTACAAATACAGCCCTTGTAGACAACCACCCCACCTCCACTGACAGACAAAGAGAATGGCCAGCTAAATCTAACAGTGAACAGCTCACCAACAATTTTGCTGAAATCCATCCCACTTCCACTGAAGAAGAGCGAGAAAGGTCAGCTAACTCTAGTAGTAATTGTCACCACATCAACAACGAGGCTGAAAGTCATGACTCTACTGAACAAACAGAACAGCAAAAACTTGTGGACACCTTACAAGTGATATGAAACGATATGTTTCAAGAGATACACATCCTTAATGTGAGTGACAGACCATACAACACCAGAATCAGTAAAGAATCCACTAAATTGGAATTGGAAGCGGTGAACGAAATAGCTGGCAATTATCTGAAGGCTATACGATCTAAAGGTGTAGAAACGACATTTGAAACGCTTAATATTTTGTTATATGTTTCAGCTGTCACATTGCTACCATATAACACACATCTAAAACCACGCAATCAAGATACAAATAGAAAGCCTGAACCAGCGTGGGTGCGAAATTTAAAAACCAAAATTTTATCCCTGAGACGAAGTACTTCACACATCGCAGTCGTTATGAAATGCAACATAGAGAGCAACTTCACACGACACCAGGAAGACCTGAAAAAAAGTTAGAGACGATTTGGAGATACACAATTTAAAACTTTGAACTCCAAATTACACCAGTTGAAACAACAACTCACAGCTACAACAGAAAGACTAAAATATAAGTCAGCAGCACATAAACGACAAGTGCTAAATAGATTGTTTGCCAGAGAACCTAAATCAGTTTATCGCAGCTTCGGTGGCAAAAGCTCAATCCCTGTAAATGACACCCCTTCAAAAGAACAGGTTGAGAGCTACTGGAGATCTGTATGGGAAACGGATGACGGATTCAACAGACAAACTAATTGGCTAAAAGAACTGGAACAGGACTACTGCCAACATGTCCAGACAAAACAATATGACATAGATTGGTCAATACCGGAAACAGCTCTACAGAAAATGTCGAATAGGAAATCGCCAGGGCCAGACCTCATTACAGGATACGGGTTGAAGAATTTCACTTTCTATCGGCAAGATCTCATACGGCTGTTTACAGAAACCATTAAAGGCACACAAGAACTGCCCAGATGGTTATCAACTGCCACTACTCTCCTCATTCCCCAAAATAGCCAAACCACCCTTGCTAAAACATCATGTATAATAGCCTGCCAAAACATCATGTATAAATTATATATGTGTGCCTTAACCTATTCTTACAGGATCACTGTGCTACCAACAACATCATAACACCTGAGCAAGCTGGTGGAAAGAGGGGGGTGTGGGGTTGCATAGATCACCTACTAACTAATAAAATGATTCAGGAAAAAACAACAAAGAATCGCAGAAACATGACTGTGGTGTGGCTGGACTATCAAAAAACATTTGATAGTGTACCTCATGGTGGATTATTAAGACTTTACAGTTAGCCAAAGTTCCACAACCATTGGTAGCTGCTGTTGAACGCCTGACCAAGAACTGGTACACCAATTTGATCCTTAGAGGTGAGAAGGAGCAAGTTAAGACTGATAAGATACATTACCAGAAGGGCATCTTTCAGGGTGATAGCTTGTCAGTGCTACTCTTGGTTCTCTCACTGAATCCACTATCTTACCTACTCAGGAAACAAGGTGGACAAAGAAGTGGGTCCAGAAGTATCTCCCATCTTTTCTTTGTTGATGACCTGAAGTTGTATGGGCCAAATATCAATGACATCAAGAAACAATTGGACCTCATTACACAATTTTCAACCGACATCAAAATGAAATTTGGTTAGTCCAAGTGTGCATATTTGGCAGTAAAACGTGGACGAGCTGTGCCCTCCTCTAGAAATCTAGAGATGAACGGCCTGACAATACAACCTCTACAGTCAGGTGACAACTACAGATATCTTGGACAGGATGAGAATGTCAGATATGATGGACCCATAAATAAGGAGAGAACCAGAACTGAATACCTCAGAAGAGTAAAGAAAATATGGTCATCAGAACTGTCAGCGTACAACAAATACATTGCCCACAATACTTATGCTGTGCCAATTCTAACGCCAACATTTGACCTGCTGAACTGGCCATTGCAAGAACTAAGTGAGATGGATGTTAGAACTTGCAAACTTCTCAGTGTTACTGGGAACTTTAACATCAATGGTGATGTGGATAGGCTATACTTCTCACGCAAGGAAGGTGGCCGGGGTCTAAAATCAATATTAACAACATATGAGACCCGGATAGTAACACTGAAGCAACACCTTCAACAGAGAAAAAAGGTTGGCAACCATCTTGCCCAGGTTTATGAGCATGAAAAAAAAATATCATTAGAATAGCGGCTGATCTGGGGGAGAGATATGGAATAAAGCCTGATATAAATCTCTCACCCAGAGAAATCGGAAGATCCTATTCAATGTTCAAACAAGATGAAAAAATTGACCAATTTAAAGAAACAGTTGTGCATGGATACTTGAGACGTAAAACACAGACCATAGAGGGGATAAACCACTCAAAAAGCCTGGCATGGAGTTCCGACAAGTTTATGACATCACACCTTGAGGGATATCTCTATGCAATACAAGAACAAATGTAGGCTATAAATGTAAAACAAAGATCGAGGATGTAAGCCACATTGTTGCCAGCTGCAAAAGAATGTCATCTCGTTACTACTTCCCCATGAGACACGATGGGATAGCTAGAACCATCTGGAACGCACTTCGGAAAACAACATTAACAACAAACGAGGAAGAATATATTGAGACAGATGGCTATAAGGAATACTGGTGGAACCTGAAAATAAAAACTGCCACCAAATTAAAGCATAACCGGCCTGATATTGTTGTTTGGGACCACACATTGAAAACGTGTTCTGTTGTGGAGATCAGCTGCCCACTTGATGTAAACGTTGTCAGAAAAATAGAGGAGGAGGAGGACATTGATGAGGAGTTTACAAATCCAGTATCCAAGATACACCTTTAGCTTCATACCCATCATTATTGGAACTACGGGTTATATACCAACCCGCTTGGACCAAAGTATGACTGAACTTGGATTTGCGGACAAAAAGCGCAGCTCCCTAATTCTTAGTCGACAAATGGCTGCGATAGCAAAACATTCTTGCGATTCAAGGGATGACAATTTCTTTTCTTTTACAACCTTGCCACCAGGAAGGTCGCCGGTCCAAAAAATATACTAGAAATTAAGAGAAAGAGATAACATACATACATACATACATACATACATACATACATACATACATACATACATACATACATACATACATACATACATACATACGTATTTAGCAGGATCGTTAGTCGTGGTCACCACTTTAACAGGGTAGATGATTGAAGGTCGTTAGTTGCCAGTATGGTAAGTGATAGTATCCTCGTTGGATTATCTTGTCGACATAGACGTGAAGGAAGGTCCCTCGATCTATTTACCATCTTAGTATTTACAATATTCCTTTCGTCAGGTCGCCAATTCCAGCAGCATGGATTATAGATGTTATTGAGACATGAGTAACATAATAATGATTTCAACAGCAGAAATTAGAGATGAAATGTATGTTTATTTTTGATGTAGCACAAACAATGTTTGTTAACTTATATGGTTGAAGTTACAGATAAAAAGAGGTTACAAAAGGGAATGTGTCATTGCGCCGAAAAGCCGGCGAGGCTAGGGTGCAATATCAGACCGTTACATTATGCGTGTTGCTGGTTCGAAGTTTCTGGTACATGAGAGAGATTCTTCAAATCCTCGCGGGGAATTTCTTCCTCAGGGCGCGTAGGGATACATCCTCTTCTACTGGCGCTGATTGGCTGAACTGAGCCAAATCACGCACAGAGAATGTAAGTGAGCCTGCGGAATGTAGGTCACTACATCATCTCCGAGCAGATTTTCAGCCGAAAATCGATAACGAGGAAACCAAGGACCCACATATTATTGAATCAGCAAGAACAAATGCTGAAAGAGCACATCAGTGAAAAAGTAATTGAGCAGAAAGATTCATGCAAGAACAAAAAAAATTAGGCGCGACGGGCCGTGTTGAGCCGCTGTCAAATGACTAGCTGTTTTGTAGTTTAAACGAGACCCTCAAGGGCCTACCAGAAAACAGATAAAGTCTGACATGGGCGAAGTTGCTGTTCTTGCAATAAATGTTAATGGTAAGCGTTGTACCAGTAGCTGTGAACGAAGCTATTATGGTAGTTTACCAGTGCTGGCGAGAAAATGATGGCCCCCAGATGTATTGTCGAATGTACTGTGGAGCCAGGAAACAATGGCTGGTTGCTTTGTAAAGAAAAAAAAGCAAGTTTAATATGTAGGTGGGTTGCAGTGCAAATTCCATAATTCGGGCGAATCCACAGAAGTGGCCGAAATGCTGACAAGTCCAGTTCAATTTGTTGCTTTCCCAGCGAGTCGGGCAAAAACAACAAGATGGATGGCCGTCATGGACGATCAGTGTGCAACGAGATTCGAAGCTGTTTGAGTTCAGCTGCAATTAGTATTCTCGTGTTGCGGTGCCTGTTTGAATCCAGTGGATTAAGCCCTGTGAGCTGCTAGCATGTGACAGCACCTCAGCCAGGTGAAAAGGGACTCGCAGAATATTACGTTTGAAGAACATATACCAAGAACAACATGTTGGAGTGTGATAAAAAAATGTGTGCATATGCAGGCATGTAAAACAGCAAAGAATGTGAATGAACAAAAACCATGAGCAAGCAAATAGCAAAAGAGCACAAAACAAGTAAATGCATTCTACAAAGAAATATGTGAAGGTAACAAACTGATAATTCAAAGACAAATCTAAGGGAGCAGAGAAATTGCTCAATAAGTTCAAAGTTTTTCAAAGTCAAATAGTTCACACATCACCAGTGTACAGACACTAGTTCTATCTGAAAACTGAAAAAGAAGTTTGTTAATGCCGTTAGGGGTTAGATGTATGGAGTTTTTGTGAGTTTTCGTGGCCATTCTACCGTCCTGCCACCCTAGCAAAGTCAAAGAATCTTCTGTAGAGTAGCAGTCACCAAACATGGCAGCCACGTCTGACGCCATAATGGTGAGTAAACTACTGTCTCAATTTCTCGAGTCCCTGTGGTAACGAGACAGAAGGTATGGTGGTTGCGTCGGTAAAGTTACAAGCCGTTTTGAAATTTCCGATGTGTGGTGGTTTGCGTCGGTAAGGCTATGAAGCTGCCACTCACTATTCCCTGTTTTGGTCAGTGGCTAAACAATGTTGTCGCTGCTGCTGCTGTCGTTGTTGATCGTAGACAGGACCTGTCGGTAGCCATTTTGAAATTTCTATGAAGTCGTGGCGAAAAGTTTTTTAAATACTGCTAATTTTTCAAAAAATTTTGAAAGGAATATATTGTATTTTCGCAAGTTGCGAAAAAGGTTGGCAACGTGGCAATAAAAGTTCAACTGAATGAAAAAGAAGGGCTGCGTTAAAGTCTTACGTCGGTCACCACTTTAGCAGGATGGTAAGTCGTGGTCGCCACTTTAACAGGGTAGATGATTGAAGGTCGTTAGTTGCCAGTGTGGTAAGTGATAGTATCCTCGTTGGATTATCTTGTCGACATAGACGTGAAGGAAGGTCCCTCGATCTATTTACCATCTTAGTATTTACAATATTCCTTTCGTCAGGTCGCCAATTCCAGCAGCATGGATTATAGATGTTATTGAGACACGAGTAACATAATAATGATTTCAACAGCAGAAATTAAAAATGAAATGTATGTTTATTTTTGATGTAGCACAAACAATGTTTGTTAACTTATATGGTTGAAGTTACAGATAAAAAGAGGTTACAAAAGGGAATGTGCCATTGCGCCGAAAAGCCGGCGAGGCTAGGGTGCAATATCAGACCGTTACATTATGCGTGTTGCTGGTTCGAAGTTTCTGGTACAAGAGAGAGATTCTTCAAATCCTCGCGGGGAATTTCTTCCTCAGGGCGCGTAGGGATACATCCTCTTCTACTGGCGCTGATTGGCTGAACTGAGCCAAATCACGCACAGAGAATGTATGTGAGGCCGCCGAATGTAGGTCACTACACATATATACATACATAGGCTTTTGTAAAATAAACTGAGATAAACAATGCGTGTCAGATATTTAAACATTTAAAAAGTAATTAGTGCTTTGCGAAACTTAGGTCTCTCAATTCATGTTTTCTATTGGATCGATCTGCAGAAATGTTAGTTGTATCTTTTGTTTTCTAATGTTCATTTTAGACATGTATGCATAATTTGAAAACAATGCTGCAACAATTTCAGTCAAAATGTACAAGAGATTCTATGTTTAGTCACAATCAAATCCCATCTATAATAAACGATATTTCAACCGTAAGACATTCGTCTTTTGATGAATCTTGAGATGCAATATCTAATATTTCCTTCGTTAATTTAAATGTAGAGAGTATAATTTAAAAGATATTTAGTGGTTATTTCTAGCAAAGGCTTCACAGATTGTCTGCTGTGATTCATATAAACAGGAAGTTATATCTGCCAATTAGGTGATGAATTAACAGAGACATAAGAACATCAGATAGAAGGCTTTCCGGTATTCTTTCCGGTTCCTTACGCCACTCATAACTCACAGAATATACACGAGGCTAGGCATTTCCTACAGAGAATTATTACTAACCGGCCTAATTCGTATATACTGGTGCAATTGCTAACGAAAGCCAAGGTTCTATCAAATAAGGTTGTTTCAAGGTCCTTTCAAGTAAGGTCTTCTTTAATATTGAGGAACTCTGCATAAAAATCCACTAAAAATGACCTATTTGATGTGCCGACGGGATCATTCAAAAGTGTTGCTGGACCTTTTTTATCTTAGACACACTACATAAGATATTCCCTGTCTTTCATATCGGTGAAATGATGGTCTGACACTATTGAACATAAACCGTATCCATAACATTGGCACTTCTAGAAAATTAGCACTTATAGCAAACTAGGATTACAAATTACCATCTTCACCAACCTCACTAGCGTTAAGTTTCCAGTTGTCAACATAGACCTATGTACCCGCACACACAGACAATTATACAAACACTTTGTAAAGCATAGGTATATTCACAAAGACTCTAGCCGTCTCCCTATAGTTTTTAAAATGTTCATTAATGATATGAGGAAGTATCCAACTTCTCTTCTAGCAAAGCCATTTTGACAGGTCAACCGACTATTACTCAGCCCTAAGCAACAGCAGCTTCTCCGAAATAATGTTTTACTCTTCAGATCACCACCCTATAGTTAACAAGTAAAGATATATACATAAAGCTGTCGTATCGTTCGCGGTACCATTTGGGCTCAACGGAAAAGTTAAAAAATTCTTAGCGTCTTAGATATTTTCTTCCCTGTAGACCATAAACGTTCAACAGCTACACAGTGTAAATATGCTACAGCTGTACTAAAACTCTGGAATTGCACATCACCAACAAATGCAAAGGTCTTATATATATATATATTTGGCGGTCAATTTTATTGCTTTCCAGAAGGCATTCGACAGTGTACACCGGGAGTCGCTGTGGAATGTTGCGCTGTGGAATCTTGCAAGATTCATCGCCATTTTAAAGGCGCTGTATGAAAACTCCAGCTGCTGCGTGCGGACTGAGTCCGGTGTGGCGGAGTTCTTTGACATTGTTTCCGGAGTCAGCCAGGTTTGCGTCCCTCTCCACTGTTGTTCCTGCTGGCAGCCGATTTCGTACTAAGGCGAAGGGATGAAGGACCCGGTCGAGGAATCCCATGAAGAGGGCAGTTGAGGCTTAGGGACCTGGCATTCGCCGATGACATCGCTTTGATCACTGAAAACACAGCAAATCTGTAGGCCCTAAAAACATCCCTACAAGACAGTGCGGAAAATATCGGCCTGAGAATCAACACCAAAAAGACCAAGGTCATGAAAACGGCCAGCAACACAGGTCCAGTGATCAGAGTCAACCAACAGGACCTCGAGGAAGTCAATCACTTCACCTATCTGGGCAGCATCCTGACAAGCAGTGGCGACATGGAGCTCGACATCAACTGTCGGATCGGCAAAGCATCCGCAGTTTTCCAGCGGCTTTGCCCAGTCTGGTCGTCTTCATGCATTAGCACCAAGACCAAGCTCCGCCTGTACAACAGCATCGTGCTACCGACAGTGATTTATGCGAGCGAGACCTGGAAGAGTACGGCAAAAATAGAGAGACGGCTAAACGCTTTCCACCAGCGGTGCCTGCGAAAGATCCTTCGTGTGTCCTGGCGCGACCGAGTGCGAAACGAGGAGATCCTGCGGAGAATCGAGCCGTGGACGCTACAGAAAGTGGTCACGGAGCGTCATTTCCGTCTGGCTAGCCATATTCTGCGTCTGCCAAATGAACGGTATTCGAAAACAGCGATGAACTGGAGTCCGTCTGGCGGTAAACGGAGGCGGGTTGCCCAAGGATCACCTGGTGACGAACGTTCCGGAAGGACCTGATGGCAGCCAACATCACGTGTCACGGTCTCGAAAAAGTTGCTGCTCATCGTGACCGTTGGCGAGTACCTACTGTTCGATGCGCCGATCGGCGCGGAAGAATCTAAGACTAAGACTAAGATATATATATATATAAAGAATTGCATTATAACGGGAAGTTATATAAAGATATGGATGAGCTCAATATACCATAATTATCATCAATCATTCACTACTAAATATTCCAGCGTGGGAGACATTGCGTACGGTCAAGATAATTGAAGACAGAACTATTACAAAGCATAATATAAGATTAAAGAAAGTTAACCACAGATATATATCAAATTTACTACATTTATTTTCAACTTATGTTTCGACAGATGCAAATAAAAATACCCTTAATTCACAATTAACATTTAAGTATCATCATAAAAAATAATTGCATTATTGATGTAAAATACATTAATCGTTTGTACGTTTAGGCACAAGGCCAGCAATAACCCAGTGCATTACTGGTACTTTATTTTATCGACCCCGTAGGGATGAAAGGCAAAGTTAACCTCGGCAGGAGTTGAACTCAGATCGTAAAGGGACGTAACTATGCTGGAAAGCATGGCGTCCGACCCTCTACCGATACTGCCAATACACCGCTCTATGTAAAATACATTAATAATACATGAAATTATCTGCATAATCTCTTAAGGAACACTAAAGGTAGATAACGCTAGTGTGTCAATTTATATTGACAGAAATACCAAACTGTCCACGGAAAATAGAAGCACATTTACTGAAAAAGTAAATTCACTACTCATTTTCGAGTAACTTATATTAATAATTTACAAAGTATAAAATACGAAATACACGATTACCAATCTAGTGTTTGCAAAAATAAATTATGAATGTACCAATTGCACCATTGTCGAAACGAGATAAAAAGTATCAGATACAGACTGAAATAAACTAAAACAACCTACAGCAGCTTAAGTCATATATGTGTGCTAACATATAGGCAATGTTGCATGTGACGTACACATAAACTCGCACACACACACACACACATATGGCGTACACACATACACACACACACACACACATACACACATACATACACACACACATCTGACGTACACACATACACACACATACACACACACATACACACACACATACACACACATATACACACACACACACACGTTCACGCACAGACACACATAATACTAAATGCTATCAGATCCAGAAAGCTGTATCTATAATTAAAATTTAATGTGCTGAGAATACCAAAACTCATATAGTTAAGAAAAACGAATAGAACTGAAATTCAAATGTAAACTAATGTTTTCTCTTCAAATCAAGAAAAGTAATAGCTTTCCGCCTTCAGTTGAATTATAAAAGCATTTTTCAATTCAAACCTCATAAAATATTTCTGGCTTAGATATTGTCCAATAACATTAGCACTAAAAACAAATTTAACTTCTACAAAAAAAAAAACAATTATATATAAACAATGACGAAATTCCTAAAAATGTCTGCCAAAGGTTTCTCTTATTGATAGACAAATAGAATGTTCTTAATCTGACTACCTTACCATATATCCTGTTGAGCAAGTGACATATGTATGGATTTTGAAATAGAAGTTCAAAATGCCTTGTATTGCTCGAAATTCTACGTTAACTGGTGCTTGGTGTGAATTTGTTTTGTTCTTTTCAATAACAACAAAATCAACTCAAATATTGAATTATATTTGCAGCTCAGAATTGTTGTCTGTACTGAAATGATACCCCTGTCCTCCAAGATTTAAGTAAAACAGCACATGATATAACAGACAAAGCTAAAACGAAATTGAAACACTTGATGGTTATGAAGAATATGAAGATAATGATGATAATGATAATAATGACGATGATGATGACGACGACGACGACGATGATGATGATAAGTTTAATCAACGGCACCATCGACACTGCCGTTCTCCCTCCTCCACTTCTTCCTCATAATCATCATCAACATCATAATCATTGATATCATGAGTATCATGAAAATAACAGCTAGTATGAAAGGAAAAAGAAAAAAACTGAAATTAAATAAAAAATATATATTTAAAAATATAAAGATCGCTTTATGGAGCCTGGTGTGCTGAGAAAAAAATAAGATTCACCAGACATTCTGGAGTCAGATAAGAGAAAAAGACAATTTCAGTAAGCAAATAGGCTATTTGATTTTGTCTGCTAAATGGGTTAGTGCATCAGAGTTCTAGATGTTGAATGTGATGGGTGTTAATGTTGTGGAATATTTTTTAGTGTCTTCAATATGTTACTGTACCAAAACAGAAGAGAAAATGTTATTCAATTGTTTTTCAAATTCTTTTTTCTTATTTCAAATTTTAAATTCACACAACTATAATGTTTTTATATTGGGAAATAAAGGGAAAACAATTGATTCAAGAGAAATTAACGGCTTATTTGAAATTCTTTAAAAGAAGTTCAAAGATGTAAAAGAAAATTCATAATAAAACGTTGACTGAAATCTTTTTTTTTTTTGCTTCATATTTTAAAAGTAAAATTACCAAAACATGAATTGAAATCCTTGTTTTTTTTTGTATGTTTTTTTTTTTTCGTAACTGAATTTCTATAAAATTATTTAAGTTCAAATTCTGTTTTTAACATTAAAAAAATTTAATTTCATATTTACTTTTATATTTTTCAATTTAGAAGATCTGATGTATTTTTCTGTCATAATTGAGAATTGTATGGCACGTGGGGAATCGCTCGATTCGGTGGAGCACATAGGAAATAGATTGTTGTCTGTTGATGCCCATCATTTCCAGATAAAATATCGAGGGTAGATAGGACAGCAAAATATACTATTTGTAAATTTTACAATGATGTAACGGACTGGAATGCTAAGCGCCTCTATTTTGAGGACAGTAATGAAATAGCCGTCGAAACGGCTTGAGCTCTGCGGTCGGGGTCTTGAACTTTTTCATATATATATATATATATATATATATATATATATATATATATATATATTATACTTCGGGAGGGTCATATTGTTGTAATAATATTGCCAGAATTAATAACAGAACACACTCACTGTTTGGTTAGTTTTCGCTTCTGTATCTTTTATATCAGTTAATTTATTCGGTCTTCCATGTTTACCATTGACTGACCAACTGTCAAAAATACAGATATAATATAGACACAAACACATATATATAGTCTAACAAAGTTCTTTCGTTGCACATCTGCAACATCGTCAGTGGTACTATTATGTTTCCTCCTGTTGTATTGTATGTCTACGCCATCTTTATTTAATCGGTTTATTTATTTATTTTTGTCTTCTCTGCGCATGCGTTTGCGTGTGTCTATAGTGTTTGGTCTGTGTTCGTGTTTGGGTGACTGTGTTTTGGTTATTGTATTCTATCTTAGTTTACTAGTGTGTGTTTATATGTGTTTGTTGTTATTGTCCTTGTGTATGTATTTATTTATTTATATTTCTCTTAGGTCAGTATTGTTGGTTTGGGTGTTGTTGTTATTCGATTCATTTTTTCTGTTTAGCTTTGGCCTTCTAAGTTCTATTTCACTGGCCTCTCTGATTTGCCTATCTGCTGGGTCATTTCTATGTTTAGATATTATTTAATTTCTATGTTGTCTATGTTACCGTCATGTTGTTGTCTGGCGTGTTCGTATAGTACTGAACCGTCTTTTCGTCCTTTTAGTTCCCCCCAGTGTTGGTCTATACTTTCACCTATGCTACGAGCTGTCTCGCCTATGTATGTTGTTGTCATGTTTCTGCAAGTACCCTCTGTACATCTTATGCTATAGACTACGTTTCTAGTTTTACAGTTTATCCAGGGTTTACTTTACATATGATACATTTCCTATTAGTACAGTGGGTTTTCTTAAAAGGGTATGTTTTACTAATCAGGGATTTTATGGCGGTTCCTGGCTTTTCTACCTCCTTAATCTTTAAGTGGGTCTTTCTCAGGGTCTTTCTACACTGGTTAGCTAATTTACCTCCAGGGATAGCGTCCATGAACATGACACTCTGGTATCTCTGGTTGTCATACCATGAGGTAGCTTTCCCTATCGTATGCGCAGAGAAGAAGACAAATATAAATAAATAAATAAACAGATTAAATAAATATGGCGTACACATACAATACAACAGGAGGAAACAATAGAACCACTGAACTGACGATGTTGCACATGTGCAACGAAAGAACTTTTTTAGACTATATATATGTGGTTGCGTCTATATTATATCTGTATTTTTTACCGTTGGTCAGTCAATGGTAAACATTTAGGACTGAATAAATTAACTGATATAAAAGATACAGAAGTGAAACCCAACCAAACAGTGAGTGTGTTCTGTTATTAATTCTGGCAATATTATTACAACAAAATGACCTTCCCCAAGTATAACAATATTTGTTTCGACACACGATTTCATATCAAAAACCTCGCAAAACTATATATATATATATATATATATATATATTTATTTATAAAATTGTAAGTTTCAAGAATTATTAGATAAAATATATATATCTAATAAATTTATATATAGCTCTGATTACCAATTAATTGCTAAATTAATTCTTTCATTGAGCCACACCGTGAAAGGGAGCCACACTCATATATGTATCTGTGACTATGTCTAAATATATACATATATCCCTATGAATTTATATATATATATATATATATATATATATATATATATATATATAAGTATGTATACGTACATACATATATGTATACAGACGCACAGTAGTATGTATATGTATATACATACATGCACACATATATATATGTACGTATGGATTCACCGAACATTTATTATAATACTCGATGTGTTTGTAAACAAACATCCCGAATTAAGCCGTACAGTGTCTAGCAACCATCGTTGCTCATTTGTTCAACACTGATAAAGGAACGCTGTACTAGTTTCAAGTTTATTAGCTATCGTCAGCAACGTATACCTTCCTGACAGATGGTTGAACGTCTGAAAGTATCTACTTTCCTTCTGCATATTAACGGCTTAAGCATATATATATGTGTGCATGTATGTATATATATATATATACATACTACTGTACGTCTGTATACATATATGTATGTACGTGTACATACTTATATTTAAGTAACAGCCGTACTAAGAGAGAGAAATGAAATTTCGTTTCATTTTTTCCGTTTATCGTTTTCGGCTAGTATATATATATATATATATATATATATACATATATATATATATATATATATATATATATACATATACAACCCGAAGACTAGCTGTGGACATAACAAATCGTCCTTTTTATCATACACACGCACAAACACATATATATATACATGTGTATGTGTGTGTTGGGGGGGGGGGGTATGTATATATATAAATATAGATATATATACTAGACATGAAAAATGCACAAGCTCAAAAAAGTAACAGAGGTGTTATAATATAACTTGAAACGTGTGGGACTAGCGTTGTTGATCAAAAATATTGTAATCATTATCTATCGAACACAGTGTGGCATCCTTTTATAAAAAAGAGACTCATAACGAACTCAACACAACACGATAATTATTTAAGCTAATGTTCAATATCTCATGTTAGATGTTTAGTAATGATTAATACGAAATTAACTTAAACCGAATTCTATATTATAAATTCACTTAAATAATTATCGTGTCGTCTTGAGTTCGTTATGTGTCTCTTTTTTATAAAAGGATGCCACAGAGTGTACGATAGATAATGATTACAATATTTTTGAGCAACAAGTCTAGTCCCACACTTTTGAAGGTTTATTATAACATTCTGTGGCTCTTTTGAGCTTGCGCATTTTTCAGGTCTAGTTTAATATTTTGTTAAAGCAACGCTTGTAATAACTCTAGTTAAACATGATATATATTAATAATAAATTATCGTTGTAATGTAATTAGATTATATAATTGTTATTTCATGAATGATCTTATAAATATTATTGTAAGATGTATAAAAATATTTTCAGACTTTTAATATAAACAACTACAAAAAAAAATCAATATTAAATAAATATATTTTACATATTAATTGTTCTAGTTGAATTAATAAAAAGTAAATATTACATACAAATAGTCTAACATAATAATAAAAAAAATAATCTAACATAATAGTAATAAAATAATCTAACATAAAACGAACAATAATATGGACAAGTATACAAGTAAATATGATACAAACAATATTATAACGAACTGAAAAGAAAATGATAAACGACGAAATACAGGAGGAAGATTCGAAAGCGAAATGATAAATAAGCGTGCAAACAAAATGGCGGATGCTTTTGAGCAACAATTACTCTCGTTGGTTGATTTGCCAATAAAACGATGAAATTAGCCAATAAGACGATTCATTACAAAACATGTTTGGCAGCGATCATCACCACGGCCAGCGACATCCCTTGAATATTTAATTCACAAGCTACGCATATATGTCAGAAGACACGCAGACTTAAAACATTCTGTTGTAAGTCACTGCGTGACTTGCGTGTCTAACATATATATATATATATATATATATATATATATATATATATATATATATATATATATATATATATATATATACACACATATATATATATATATATATATATATATATATATATATATATATTTATAAAATTGTAAGTTTGAAGAATTATTAGCTAAAATATATATATATCTAATAATTTTATATATAGCTCTGATTAACAATTATTTGCTAAATTAATTCTTTCATTGAGCCACACCGTGAAACGTAGCCAAATTCATATATGTATATGTGACTATGTCTAAATATATACATATATACCTATGAATTTATATATATATATATATATATATATATATATATATATATATATATGGAAAGTTATATTTAAATTGTTGGGTTACAACTAGTAAATATTTATAACTGATATAAAAGCACTCAACAAGTATTTGGAGTATATTTACGATATTAAATAAATGGAAACTATATTTATAAAACCATATTTATTTCATTATATATATTTCAGGGATATCATATTAACAATATGTTATGCCTTCTTCAGACAAAATACAATATAGACAGTTTTATAGATAAATAGATTTGACATACCGTTCAACATCGACTTGTATTTGAAAAAGTTGATTTGGCAGTGAAAAATTGTAAACAGAAAGAAAGAAAGAAGGAAAGAAAGAAAGAAAACGAAGAAAAAGAAGAAAAAAGAAAAAAGAAGAAATGCATGCAACAAAATAGAGAGATGGAAAGATAGATAAAGAGAAGAACTTCATGTAAAGAAACAGAGAGAGATATATAGAGAGAGGAAATAGATAGAGATAGATATATATAGAGAAAAGTAGGTAGTTGCATGACGTATCAATGATACATTTATTTATTTATTTATTTATTTAGCTCTAGTATTAATGTAAGGGAGATATATGTGGTTAGGAAAGAAACCAGCCGTTATATAGAGAGAAAAAATGAAAAGTAACCAGACATAGGCGAGGCAGAATTTAAAAACCCTATGTTTTAATGTAGAGATATTAGTTCGTATAAAAACCAGGCACTATAATGTAAATATCAGTATTCCTGAATGAGACACGTATCTAAAATGTGTGAAAAGTAATGATCTTATGTCTAGTTTTAAAAACTCATGTTTATATGATAATTATAAACATCGATGTGAATTTACGTGATCAGCTCTGCAAACCCCCATTTCACACGGAGAACATTCTCATTGTGCTATAAAAATTTAAGTATACATATATGTGTATATATACACATATATATAGAGTCAATATTAATGTTAACAATACTATTCATGTCTTTACTCTACATGATTATCTATCAAGCAGAAATAGAGAACAGATTTCAATATATTAATAAAAATATCAGAAACAAAAACAAAAAATAATAATAAAAATAAAAATAAAAATAAAAATAAAAATAAAAATAAAAATAAAAATAAAAATAAAAATAAAATTAAAAATAAAAATAAAAATAAAAATAAAAATAAAAATAAAAATAAAAATAAAAATAAAAATAAAAATAAAAAAAAAAATATTTGGGAAACTAGCCGATAAATCTTTCGATTTCTAATTTTTTATTTTTATTTTTATATTAAACATTCTTCATGAAGAATGTAACTACCCTAAAAGTTGATGCTCAAAATATATCGAATAAACGTTACACTAGATAAACTTCTATATTAAATATAAGAACATATGTAGACCAAATGGGCATCCTAAACTTTTGAAATGATTTCTGCTAGACGCGATTTGGTAAATAATTTTTAGCTTTATCTGTTTTCGACTCTGATGCTTATAATGAACTTGGCAATATATTGTCAATTAATTTTGAAGGGTTGATCTTTGTCGTCGATTTGCGTGGCATATTATGTTTTTATTTTTATTATTTTAATATTTTTTAATATTTTTTTTTTTTTTTTTTTTATATTTTTTATATTTTTATTTTTAATATGTAATATTTTTTAGTTTTCTATTTTATTTATTTGTTTATTATTTTTATTATTTTTATTTTTATTATTATTATTATTATTATTATTATTATTATTATTATTATTATTTTTTGTTTTTGTTTCTGATATTTTTATTAATATATTGAAATCTGTTCTCTATTTCTGCTTGATAGATAATCATGTAGAGTAAAGACATGAATAGTATTGTTAAAATTAATATTGACTCTATATATATGTGTATATATACACATATATGTATACTTATTTTTATAGCACAATGAGAATGTTCTCCGTGTGAAATAGGGGTTTGCAGAGCTGATCACGTATATTCACATCGATGTTTATAATTATCATATAAACATATGAGTTTTTAAAACTAGACATAAGATCGTTACTTTTCACACATTTTAGATACGTGTCTCATTCAGGAATACTGATATTTACATTAACTAATATCTCTACATTAAAACGTAGGGTTTTTAAATTCTGCCTCGCCTATGTCTGGTTACTTTTCATTTTTTCTCTATATATAACGGCTGGTTTCTTTCCTAACCACATATATCTCCCTTACATTAATACTAGAGCTAAATAAATAAATAAATAAATAAATGTATCATTGATACGTCATGCAACTACCTACTTTTCTCTATATATATCTATCGCTATCTATTTCCTCTCTCTATATATCTCTCTCTGTTTCTTTACATGAAGTTCTTCTCTTTATCTATCTTTCCATCTCTCTATTTTGTTGCATGCATTTCTTCTTTTTTCTTTTTTCTTCCTTTTCTTCGTTTTCTTTCTTTCTTTCCTTCTTTCTTTCTTTCTTTCTGTTTACAATTTTTCACTGCCAAATCAACTTTTTCAAATACAAGTCGATGTTGAACGGTATGTCAAATCTATTTATCTATAAAACTGTCTATATTGTATTTTGTCTGAAGAAGGCATAACATATTATTAATATGATATCCCTGAAATATATATAATGAAATAAAAATGGTTTTATAAATATAGTTTCCATTTATTTAATATCGTATATATATATATATATATATATATATATATATGTATGTATTGAAGTTTCCGTTGGAAATTGAAAAAGTCATAGGAGTGAAGAGTTCTCTATATAAGTAACAGAGCTAAATTTAATGTATAATAAACAATACAATATAATTACTTCATTATCAGAGGTTTCCCGAAAAAGACGAATACAAGAAACGTCCTCACTCGTTCGTCGGACAGGGCAATTTAAAACATATGGGTTTTTTGACAGTGCTGACGTGTGTGATTTAGTCGGCCTATTCCTCCTACACACACTTAAAGAGAAATTCCCTAACCATACCTTTGGGTTTTATCGCGACGATGGTCTAATACTTTCCCATACCACCATTGGCCATAACTTAGATAGAATAAGGGAAGACTTAATAAAAACCTTCGCAAGTTTTAATCTTAAAATTACCATTGACACTAAACCTTCCAATGTTAATTTTTTAGATATAAAACTAGATCTGCCTACTGCTTCTTATAAACCGTACCATAAACCTAATGAAAATTTAAAATATATAAATAAAGGCTCTTGCCATCCTCCTATAGTTTTTAAAAATATTATCCCTAATATTAGTCGTAGGATCTCCACCCTCTCTTCCACAGGAGCTATTTTCAATAAAGCATCCCCCTACTATAATAAAGCCCTTCAAAATAGCGGATTTAGCGAACTGATTAAGTACATACCCAATAATACTAACTCCTTTAAACATAATAATAGGAAAAGAAATATATTCTGGTTCACATCCCCTACTCTTTAGCAGTTAAAACTAATGTAGGCAAAAAATTCCTAGAGCTCTTTGATAAACATTTCCTTAGAACACATAGATACTATAAGATCTTCAATAGAAACTGTGTCAAAATCAGCTACTCCTATGGTCCCCCTATTAAATCTTATATCCTCAATAAGAAAATACCCAGAGAACATCAAAATTGCTCCTGTAGAGTCAAAAGTGAATGCCCATTACAAGGGAAATGCAACACCAAAGCCATTGTATATGCGGCTAAAGTGACAAGCACCAGCAACAACCCACCAGCCACCAGTGAACGATATGTGGGTATGACACAAGACAAATTCAAAACGCGTTATTACTCACATGTCGTATCTTTCCGACAACCTGAAAAAAGATTTACAACAGCTCTGGCTAGCAGAATATGGGATTTGAAAGACTAAGGTATCCAATATAAATTAGATTGATCAATTTTGAACAAATCTAAAGAATATGCAAGAGGAATAAGAAGATGCGCACTCTGCATAAGTGAAAAATATTGGATTTTACAGAACCTTAAATCACCAAAAACCTGCCTAAATGCAAAACCAGAAATTTTCACCAGTTGCCCACACATGAAATCACACTTGCTTTCCAGCTCATATAAACTTAACTCACTTTCAGATACTTATCCTCCATAAACTATTGTTCTTCACTTTCCTTAAATTACCCTCTTTACAGACTTCTATTTCTGATTTACTTTTACTTTTATTTTTAACTTTATTTTTACTTCGCATCCACCAGTGACCCCCACCCCCATGTTTTTGTATTCACTTACATTGTATCTTCACAATTCCACACATTTTACTTCCCCATTTACTTTCTCTACCTCATATAGCATGTCACTTTCGTTTTCAACTCCAGATATATTCTGTTGTCTCTCAGCCGCTCTTATGTATGTTTACTTGCGTATAATTTGTACTCATTTATTCATACGGCTGGTTTTTAATTTGAATCTATGCGTGTGACCGTGTATGTGTGTGTATGCGTGTTTGTATATGTATACGATTGCATTCGTATGTGCGCGTGTGTGTGTATATGTGTGTTTGTATGTGTGTTTTTCTATCTATGTTTTTTACATACTTATATATACGTGTGTGTGTTTGTGTGTATATATATGTATATATATATATATGTATGTGTTTGTATGTGTGTATATATATATATATGTATGGTCGTGTGCGTACGTGTGATTAGATATATATGTGCCCATATATATATATGTGCTTCGTGTGTATGTATGCGCGCCTTTGTATATATGTACGCATGTATGTGCTTTTGTCTGTACGTATTTATATATATATTTATATATATATATATATGTGTACCTACGAACCTATGTTTGTTATCTATATTGTCTAGTGTTACTTTATAATTGATAACCCCCCCCCTTACTTTATCTTTGATTTAAAATTTATTTATTCTCATATATTTTTTCTTTTTTATATATGTATCGACCTTCATACTAACACTGCTTTGACTGATACACTCCCTTCCCTGTATATATATATCTCGCATGTATGAGGTTGCGCGTGTGTGTGTGTTTATACGCGTTCTTTCATACTTGTGTGTGTATATACTTCAATCTTTAATACCTGAGTCTGGATGTACGTTAACTCTATTGTCTTACAATTTCTTTTTCAACATATATTATATATATATTTGTGGTCACACATACACTGATATGCTTGCCCTCATATATATAGTTACGCACACATTTTTCACTATACACATGCATTTGTACATACACATATATGTACATTTCTGACTGAATATACACACATTTATACACATACACTAACTATATTTCCTTATTTTATTTTTATATATCTCTTGCATTACTTTTACTTATATATGTTTTTTGCCCGTTAAACTTTGCCTTTCTTGAGGAGATTTTTCAAATATTCAACTATGTTTTAAATTGCCTTGTCCGACGAACGAGTGAGGACGTTTCTTGTATTCGTCTTATTCGGGAAACCTCTGGTAATGAGGTAATTATATTGTATTGTTTATTATACATTATATATATATATATATATATATATATATATATATATATATATATATATATATATATATATAAATTTGTAGTTCCTGTCTGTTTGTTTGTTTGTTTGTTCACGAACTACTCCTATGGTTTTGGAGATAGACCCCATAACTATATATATTCTGAAACTACATTGCCCAGGGTACTCGGATAAGTATATTTCATTTTAACAAAGGGTTCCCCGAGGGCAAAACCCCCCGCTGAAAAGGTTTTCCCTTCGATTTATAGGAAATTTAAACCATGGGTAACGGACAAGATTTGATGCCAATTCACAGAATTTCAGCAAATATCAATAATGTTAAGACCCACTAATGGTGGATAAACCCTCTATTACCGTTCCCTGGTGGCAAAAGCCCCGATGAAAATGTTTTCCCTTCGATTCATATGAAAGTTAAACCATAGGTAAATGACAAGGTATGATGCCTATTCACAAAAGTTTTGAATTGATATTTTGAAAAAAATTATTTACAAGAAACAAAATAAGAATAAGATTTAATAATGTAATTTTGATTTGATATATTACAAAAAATAATGTTTTTCAACTTTTCATGCATTATATTTTACATTCAGAAATATTGAAATGCAGAGGTTTTTCCATAAATTGCATCACTGATATAAAATAAATCATCATTTTCTTACAAAAGAATGTGTGAAACGCAGCAAGGCGCGTGTAGTTCGGCTAGTATATATATATATATATATTTATATATATATATATATATATATATATATATATATATATATATATATACATACATATACAAGCCGAAGACTAGCTGTGGACATAACAAATCGTCCTTTTTATCATACACACGCACAAAAACATATATATATATATGTGTGTGTATGTGTGTGTGTGTGTACGTATGTATATATATAAATATATATATACTAGACATGAAAAATGCGCAAGCTCAAAAAAACAACTGAATGTTATAAAAAACCTTCAAAAGTGTGAGACTAGTGTTGTTGCTCAAAAATATTGTAATCATTATCTATCGCACACTGTGTGGCATCCTTTTATAAAAAAGGGACTCATAATAAACTCGAGACATCAATTATTTAAGCTAATGTTCAATATCTCATATTAGATGTTTAGTAATGATTAATACGAAATGCCCTTAAACCGAATTCTATATTATAAATTCACTTAAATAATTATCGTGTCGTCTTGAGTTCGTTATGAGTCTCTTTTTTATAAAAGGATGCCACAGAGTGTACGATAGATAATGATTACAATATTTTTTTGCAACAACACTAGTCCCACACTTTTGAAGATTTATTATAACATTTTGTGGCCCTTTTGAGCTTGCGCATTTTTCAGGTCTAGTTTAATATTTTTTGAAGGTAACGCTTGTAATAACTCTAGTTAAACATGATATATATTAATAATAAATTACCGTTGTAAAGTAATTAGATTATATAATTGTTATTTTATAAATGATCTTATAAATATTATTGTAAGATGTATAAAAATATTTTCAGACTTTTAATATAAACAACTACAAAAACAATCAATAATAAATAAATATATTTTACATAATAATTGTTATAAGTGAATTAATAACAATTAAATATTACATACAAATAGTCTAACATAATAATAAAAAAAATAATCTAACATAATAGTAATAAAATAATCTAACATAAAACTAACAATAATATGGACAAATATACAAGTAACTATGATACAAGCAATATTATAAGCATGTTATCACGAACTGAAAAAAAATGATGAACGACGAAATACAGGAGGAAGATTCGAAAGCGAAATGATAAATAAACGTGCAAACAAAATGGCGGATGCTTTTGAGCAACAATTACTCTCGTTGGTTGATTAGCCAATAAGACGATGAAATTAGCCAATAAGACGATTCATTACAAAACATGTTTGGCAGCGATCATCACCACGACCAGAGACACCCTTTGAATTTTTTATTCACAAGCTACTCATATATGTCAGAAGACACGCAGACTTAAAACATTCTGTAGTTAGTCACTGCGTGTCTTGCGTCTCTAACATATATATATATATATATATATATATATATATATATATATATATATATATATATATATATATATATATATATATATATATATATATATGTATATATATATATATATATATATATATACATATTTATATTCTATATATATATATATATATATATATATTTATATATATACATATTTATATTCTATACATATATATATATATATATATATATATATATATATATATATATATATATATATATATATCATAAACTTGTCTGCTACCAGACGTCTTACTATATATCTCAATTACCAACATGAGCACTAATTATATGCAAATTACTACGCACTTTCCAGAATAGTACGAAGAAACGAAGAACGAATGCGTATATATACTCATTAAATACATCTTTTCTTGTGCTTGATCAGATGATAGAAATGTCTTCCGATGAGAGTCCAGTTTGATAAAAAAATCGATTAAAAATGTTTATAATTTTCTCAATGTACGGAGAAAAGTTTTGACAAGTTTACAGGCCTATATATTAGATATGTCAGGTCACTCTTGAGTGCTACTGGTACCATGTAAACCACTACAATCTGTTGCATAGTTGGGTCGTCGGCGACTAAACTGGCAACCCCACAAAGTTTACTTGGTGAGGAGGGGGATTTTGGGCACCCAGCTGGACAAATCAAAGAGTCAACGGCCATCCAAAAATGTGTAAATATGTATATACACATGTACATATGTATGTGTATGTATATTCGTGTGTATATGCCTGGGGTTTCAGGGAGGGGCATGTACATCTGTAGAGGTGACTAGACATGCCCTTTTGGGGACAGTTCGTCCTGCATCGGGTCCCACTTGACACTCAGCTCTCACCTGTGGCCCCAAGAAGTTGTAGTATGAGACAGCCGCCCCACCCCGGTAAACCACTTTGGCTGGCAGGCCGAACCAGGTTGGGGGTAGTCGGACGGGTCTGAAACCCCCCGGTGAGATAGATAGGGGATGCCTACCCCTGCATGCAAAGACTGGACCCGGCTGAGTGAGTGGGGAAGGACAACTCGTCCCAACGGTCACGAAGGCGGCGACAACAAGCGGTGTGGAGCGCTAGAGCACGGCAAGGCCCTGAAGACGTCGTGGCCATCCACTGCAGCTAAGGAAATCCCTGGTCGTGTGGTCCTCCGTACCACTTGATTCTGGCTTCTGCAACCGAGTGAGTGAGACCCTCACTGTGCACTGGCCCTCCCACTATAAACCTTTCCCGCGCAGGTTTCTTCTTTAGCGTGCACTCCCAAAGCCCTCTGGCGATGCCCGGACCTGCAAGTCAAGGATCGGCATCCACAGCCACCTTCGCGCCCACGGCAGACGGGAACAAAAATGAAGAAGATGTCATCATCGTTTACGATGGACAACCAAGATATTAGATATGTGTCTGCATGTATACATGTTGGTGCAGTCTCGTTTACACACTTAGTATTTATACAGATATAACTTCATATATATATATATATATATATATATATATATATATATATATATATATATAGAGAGAGAGAGAGAGAGAGAGAGAGAGAGAGAGAGAGAGAGAGAAAGAGAGAGAGAGAGAGACTAGTTTTAATATAGGACCCTATTAATGGAGACAGTAATGTAATCAAAGTATAACTTATCCTCCATTTCCGTACGAAACGATGCCATGGCAATTGTAACATGACTTTACGTCATTTTAGTAATTTGGAATACAATTACAATTATTGACAATATATTTCAAATTATCCATGTTAGTACTGTAAATAACATTTGACAGATCCTCAATTAAAACGAATGGTCTAATGTTGCTCTCACCATTTCCCTTCACCCTGACTTTTAAAGAAGGATATTGATCAGTTTACATGTCAACAGTAAAGTGATCTATATAAAAGGCATATTATGAACTTGGCATCAGATTTTATTTTCCTAATATTGAATCCAGAAATCACTCGAGTATAATCGTATTCAGGACTTCTTCGCCAACTAACAGTAGTCTTAAAATCAAAGCAACGCGTCTCTTTTATTCTTTTAATGGTCAAGATGCTAGCATCTTTCTGATTTTAACGTTTATATTCTACTTCCTCCGCACTGTTTGAAACGTGGACTGAGAATCATTGAAAATATTTCATCGCTACGGGCTTTACAATGTCGTGTTGTATACTATTCCCCAATGTCCGTGCATTGCACACTTATTCTTTTATGTCAAAGATCTGCTATCATATGTAAAATAGATCCGGCTAACCACTGAATCAATAATGAAAATTAAATCTCCACCTTCTACTAGAAAGGAAACGAGGAAAATCCTTCACTGACTGGTAGATATAGCAAAAGTAGATATAGCAAAAGAGTATAGTTGACAAGTCTCAAAGGATTGAGGACACGGTCAAGCACTCATCAATTTCTTCAAATATTCCTTGAAGAGGAAGGTGAGGGGTTGATAGAGAGATGTTGTGGTAGAGAAAAGATCCGGAAGAGTGGTGAGATTGTCAAGACTGAATGGACTTACTTTGATTATGCTTTTCTTAGTTAACATTTGTCACGTTTTTCATAGTTGTCACTGCTATGTGGTACACCTGCTTTATCGGAATCCTTCTTCTCAGTTTGGTTGTTACTGTCGTCAAATCAACAATTACAAATGGTATCATCCTCCTTATAATCATCATTATTATTAATATTATTAAGATTGACGTGTCGATACGCATGGATACGCGTGACAACTTGACTGGGATGGCGATAATAGCCGCTATATTATAGGAAGCTCCCGTTGTTATCTGACTGAAAACAGCAAACAAGCGAATACATTAAAATCCCACTATGATAGAATTGGTGGTAACATATAAGAAGCAATCGGGATAGTATTCAACCACTCTCATGCCAAAACAATAACATCAATAATAAAATAGCGTATAATTAAAACAATAACATCAATAGTAAAACATATATGGTAAATAGAAGTTACAGATGTAAAAAAGTAAAATATAAGATAGGGTACATTAAAAAATAATAATAATAAGAAGAAGAAAATGAGGAAATGAAGAATACAAAGAAATAAAAGAAATAAAAGAAATAAAAGAAATAAAAGAAATAAAAGAGTGAGAGAGTGTACGTACAATTAGATTTTAGTAATCTTTGAGGAAGTGTTTTTTGGTGCTAACATGAGAAACCAGATTTGAGATGTAGATAAATTTGTGTGGAGGGTCCGATAAAGGAAAGACAATAAACTAGAGATTAATTGATGTATGATATTTATGGGCTGGCAGGGTGTTTGATAAACGCTTATTGTTGATGTTTTGCTGGTTGTTCTACCTTAATGAGGTTGATGGAGAGAGAGTGGAAGAAATGTACAGAGATTTATGGTCCAGTGATCAGTTGGCAGTTTGATAGCTAATAGTGGTGCGATAGTGTGTATTCTATATGTTAAAATCTAGGTGGTTCAGTACTAATTTTGGAATTGCTGGTTCAAATCATGGTGGTTTGAAGTTCGCAAATCTAGTAGCTATTTCATGCCTACAGAAAATGGATTTTCTATTTTGTTGTTAAGCAGCATCCTATCGTGCCTTAAAATATGTAGCACTTCTAAATTGCAGAGCCTGCAGTGGGACATACCGTTGCTGTAGGCTTTTGCTGTCGTTAATTTCGACCAGCTAATCTTATATTCTAGGTTTTTGCCCTTAAGCTGCCAGATTTTATTTGCGAGCGTTGTAGAGTTCTCCAGTGTGTGGTTCTTCATGGAGTGTCTGTGTACGTACCACATTTTCTTAAACTCCCCAGCTGTGGAACCTATGTAGTGCCAAGTAGAGTTGCCTGAATTCACAGTACACAGGTATATCATGCTCGAATCCAGGAATCTATTCTGTAGTGGGCACTTATCAGGTAGGTGGCAATTACAATTTGAGGTTTTATTTTGTGCAGGTTTGTCGTTGCGTTTTTGTAAGTTGTTGTGGGTGGGTTGTGATTTAGGCCTATTAATGTTTTGTTGTGATGCGTTCTGATGCATTTGTAGTTGTGATGTTGTTATGTGTTTGTTTTTTGTATTTGGTGCTATGGTGTGCGTTGGTAGGTTAATGTCTTTAGAGATATTTTTGTGGTTGATCTTGTGTATGTGCGATTCTATGTTGGCTGCAGTAGTGTATGAAAGTTGTATAGTTTTTCTATTGAAGATTTTATGGTATTTATGTAGTGTAGGGAAGTGTTTATCTATTAGTTTAAAGAATGTAGAAGATAGTTTAGATATTATTCTTGTTATTAATTATCTTAAAATAGTAAGAATTCATTACTAGTTTTTTGCTTCACTTATTGAAAAGACGAAAAATGTATAAACATATTTCAAATATATTGTATTTGTTCTTGTATGTTTTTATTTCATTTATTTATCCTTTATTTCATTTATTATAATTTTATAGGAAAACGTTTATTAAATATAATTTATTTTACAGTTTCTAATTGTGAAAATGATTTGTGCATGTATCACTCCATGACTTCAGGACATAAACTTGATTGTTTTCTATTGTTAAACAAAATGTAAAACAGACATAAATAATATTAGGTGTGAATATATAAATAATTTTCAGCTTAGCGGGTGGCAAATTTTGATTTTACTTAACTTTGATTATTACTCAGATTTCAAATTTCTTGCAGAAGATGTAACGAAAATCATAATTACTTTAGACAGCGAGACAAAATTGAAAATGTTATTTTCATGTGCTAAAAAAGTACGTCGTGTCTTATCAATTTTCAAATACATATAGAACAAAATCATTTTTCTAGTTATGTTTTTCAGTCAATGTATGTGTCTGAATGAACGAATGAATATATATAATATTTACATTCATGTCTGTGTTTATATGCATATATATGTGTAATGGTGTAAATACACAGGCACAAGAACACACACACACATTCATACACACATGCATACCCGCACACAATTTTCTTACCCGAAGTGCTCATCATTAACTACAGGCTGTCGGGCAATTTGTGTATATTTTCATATATATATTAGAATATATTTAAGATAAGCTAGTATTTAAAGCATTGAAATATTAAATGAATGAGGACTCAATACTAGAGAGTAAAGTGTAGAGATTTATTTTCTCAGTAGAAAAGTAGAAAAGTGTGGTTGTTTTATATATATCAACTTCAGTTTTTCCCCTAAACAACATCGATAGCCTGCAGAGTTGAATTACTTGAGTGGACAAATAATATTTTCCACAAAAAATCCATCCCCACACCGGATAAAAACCTTTCAGGTGTAAATGCATTCTCAACCTAAAGGTTCAAGCCATCAGCTTTTACATAGCCTATCCTGAATAAGGCTATGTTTGAAGAGGAAAAGGAAAAGTGAGAAGGACCACTTAGCTTTTTTATGAGGAAAAAGGACGGTTGATTTGTCTTTCCAGCTAATTTTGGGCACTTCCACAACAATATCGTTGTATTTTTTTTGTTTAATGACTCTAGAATATTTTCAATTTCTTCGTGGTTTTCGATCTTATGTTGCTGTACCACAAATTTTGACGGTGAAGTCAGAGTTTTTTTCATGTTCTGTCTATATGTATATATATATATATATATGTTTATGTATATATATATATAAGTTTATATATATATAGATATATATATATATATATATGTGTGTGTGTGGCGGGGGGGGGGGGGGTAGAGAGAGAGAGACAGGGACTGAGAGACAGAGACAGAGAGAGGAAAAGAGAGAGGGAAGAGAGAGAGAGGTGTGGGTATGTGCATTTGTGTGTATTCGATCAACCAGAAAATGACAAATTTGAATGAAGAACTGAAAAGGAGTTTATAACAGAACATAATAACATTTATTCATGTATTCAGCTGATAAGAGCGATTTATCTCGCAACTGATGACTTTAAGTGTTATGAAAGCTGAAATTATCAATATATATAGTAACGTATGTATTAAAAGTAACAGCGGTCGCGTAAAAGTGTTTACAACGCGTGATGAATAAAAGTAACAGCGGTCGCGTAAAAGTGTTTACAACGCGTGATGAATGAAAATATAGGTGAAGCCATAATTTGGGGGTGAAATGCAATAAGAATATCTTAGTTTTATGGCTATAATTAATATTTACGTTTGTAATTACTATTTATGGTTGAAATTAATAATAAACACTAAACTAGAAATCCTGGGTACCAGATAAAATTTTAAATATGTTTTAATGTATTTCAGAATTAAATAAAATAATCCCATGATATATTAACAAATATCTTAATTTAAAACGTAGGCGGGTATTTCTATTTACTCTAGGGTAATAGCGACTCAAACTTTTGTTTGTATATGTGGCTATATTTCAAGTTATGAAATGAAATGTAGATATTTAAGTATGTTAGTTAAATGAGTCAGAGAACATTAAATATATTAATGTAGTAAAACAAGAATTGTGTCATAAATAATGATGCAGGGCATTAAGATTTTAACGAGGACGTTTACATCTGTACGAGAATTTTACGCCATCTATACCCGTGTGAAATTATTAAGAAATGGAAATAATTCCCCAGTATAGGTTTCAGCAGATACATAATTTACTGAGGATTATCATCTACCATAAATTGTCTCAATCTCTTTTATATACCTCTCTACTCATCCTCTCTGCATCCTACAATCTCTATCCTTCTCTTTTTAAATTGACATTACATACATATATATATATCAAAGGTATATATTGATTTAGAAACTATATATATATATATATATATATATATATATATATATATAGGGTATTTTTAATGCTAGACCCTACTGCATATGCGATCATTTTTTTCACATGATCTTTATTCTTGGGTGTCCGTATGGCTTTGGTCCATCCATTCCATCTTCAAGCGGGAGTCTTTTTAGCCATTGATGTTAATGAGAAAATGTACACCCGGGATGAGGGAACAGCCATTGGCATTAGAGATAGATAGATAGATAGATAGATAGATAGATAGATAGATAGATAGATAGATAGATAGATAGATATCTTTCTTTATTTGCGACAGGGGCGTATAAAAATGGGACATTACAAGACGTGACGGCGGGGTTTTTACATAAAAATAACTTTAACATTAATAAATAGCAATAAAATATATATAATAAAATAACAATTGAAATCCCCAATAGGGGGGACGTTACTGCAGGGTTGTTTTACACCCCGTGGATAGAACAACCCTCAACACCGGAACACGTTTTGTAGGTGTTCTTGTCTTCCCTCTGTTTGTCTTCCTCAACCTACAGGTTTATATACAGAGAAGGCCCATTCACTCGGGCCATTTCCATCACATTCACCCACCTTTCAGCGAATTTAATGGGGTGTAGCACCTCTCTCTCCACTTTCACCTTCCTTCTGAAGTGATACTTAAAGAAGGGGATAAGTTGTTGTCCGGAGAGAACGGCGTTTGCCCTCACTCCTTTTAACCTCGTCCACCATATTACCTCTTTCGCCATAGCCACCAGACAGAGAAAAACCGTCTCTCCTCTCCTTCGGTCTTAAATGAAGGCGGCGGGGTGATCCTCATGATGAACTCGGCTGACAACTGGATGCGTCCCACACGTGACAGTAGCTGTTCGACATAATTCCACAGGTTGGTCACCCCTGGGCACTGAACAAATGCGTGCAGAACGGTTTTGAAATCCTGCTCGCATCTTGGACAGGTCCTTTTAGCAGGATCTTTGCCAGGGCGTCCGTGCCAGTAGAATTTGTCTCGAACTGGTAGAATTCCTCGGTAGCACTGCCAGGCCAGAGACCTCTGGAAGTTATCCATAGGTCCTGGACGGAAAGTCCTCCCGAACAGACTGGTCAGTTCGTCCTCCTCGATGCGTAGAGTTTCCCGAGAACGTCGTCGCACTTAAATCCACTAATCCCCTATAGAATGCCGAAGTGGAGTCTCCGGTGATTGCCGTTTTCGCTTGGTAGAGGGCTGTGAGTGCCTGTAGGCACTCGAGGTGCCAGGCACCCATTTTCGGTCTTCGCTTGATCCAGGGCTGCATCTCTGTTAGTGGGACGAGTTGTGGAAGAGATTGTCTCACAAATGACAGCCACACCGGTTCACCGGTCAGGAATACCTGGAGATGGCGTAGCCTCAGCGCGTGTTTGCGCACACCAGCCACGGCATGCCCAGCCCTCCGTTAGAAGGGCATTGACAGCAGATGGATCTCCTCACCAATAGAGCCTGTTTCTTCCAGAGGAACTTGAAGAGTAGGCGTTCCATTTTGGTAAGGTAATCGTGGGGGCAAGGCACGACTGTCAAGCGGTAGTAGATTACGGATGCTATGTAAGTGTTCGCCACCTCCTTCCGTCGGAAGGCATGGGTTTGCCTCTCCATGTGCCGAGTTGCAAACCGACAGACTTGTTTGGGTTTAGTCTTGCTCCTGTCAACATTTCGTATTCCTGTAATAGGTTGCCGATTACCCCAATTTCCGAGGTTTTCGACACCATTACGGTTATGTCGTCGGCATAGGCGGGCGCTGCTTTCCGCAGTCCTGGTTCGATCGGGATGCCCTGCAACAGCTTCAACTTCCGCAGTAACGGCTTGAGAGTCAGTACATACATAATGGAGGAGAGAAGCCATCGCTGACGGATGGAATGCTTGATTTGGAATTGCTCTGATAGGTAGCCATTCACCTTGACTACCGAGCAGATGCTGGTGTACATGGCAGCAATTCAGCCTCTGAAGACGGGACCGAAACCGGCCGCCTTGAGAACTGCTTCCAAGTATTGATGGCCGACCCTATCAAATGCCTTAGATTGATCTAAATTGATCAGAGCCCCACCGAAGCCAGGTTTACACCCAACCTTCTCTATGACGTTATGCATGAGGTGGAGGTTGTCGTGTATGGACCTGGTCGGGATTGTACACGTTTGCGCTTCCCCTACCAGGTTCTTGACTAGCGCCATCCTCGCTGCTAACACCTTGGCCAAAATCTTTAACTCTGTGTTGAGCAGAGGAATGGGCCTGAAATTGCCTATCTCATCCTCCTTGCTCTCACCTTTCTTGATCAGCGTTACTACGCCTCTGCCTACAGTACTGGGAATCCTCCCGTTCTGCTGCCAGTTGCAGTAGACCGCTTCGAGAACGCCAGAGAACATGTCTGGCATGCCTATGTAAAAGTCGTAGGGTAGACCATCTAAACCTGTGTGATTTGCGTTTCCCGCAGCGGCCTAGGGCATCTTCTATTTCGCCCGCTGTGATCCGCCTTTCGCAGCTCTCCGCATACTTGCTCGAGATTCGTGGTACGCCGTCGAGGTAGGAGCCGAAGTTCATCACCTCGCTCGATGAACCGCTTTGCCCGAAAAGCCTGTGTAAAATGCTGCCGCAAGGCCGTGCACAGCTGCTTCGATTCAAGTATAATGCGACCATCTTTGTCTTGCAAAGACCGAATTGTGGATTTGTTGCCACTTTTCGCCTCAGCCACTCGGACCCAACTAACAGCTTTGGCTCCCTCGTTTTTTGGAGCACGTGTTCTACTTCTGACAATACAACCTTCGTGTTTCACGTTGAAGAACTGGTCTAGTGGCGTTCTCGCCGCTAACACGCCAGCTGTACTGCCAATCCTAAAGCGCCCCTTCTATTTTAGCTACCAGTATCCGGGTCCCTGTCTATGTGTTCTATCAAGGTTGACTACGCAGGTGACTAATTTGTAGTCTGAATAGGCAACCATGTGCATTTGTGTATATATATATATATATATATATATATATATATATATATATATATATATATATATATATATATATATATATATATAATATATAGATAGATAGATAGATAGATAGATAGATAGATAGATAGATAGATAGATAGATAGAGAGATAGTTGCTTAGTGTTTGCGGTCACGAAAATAAGTGCAATATATATATATATATATATATATATATATATATATATATATATATATATATATATATATATATATATATATATATATATATATATATATATATATATATATATACTTAGGTTAATAGGAGTTAGGTATTGTATACCCGTGTCCCATTAAGGTATTGGCAGCATAATAATTAGCTCTATGCTTTGGAGCAGAGCCGTATATATGATAAAGAACACAAGAGCGTCTACAACATCAAAAGATTTTTATTGGCTTACAATGTTTCTTCCTTACGTTACCGTACGATTCGTCAGAGCTATAAAAGGGGTTTGATTGGTGTTATGGACTCTACCAACCAAACATTCAAGAACAAAGAGTAAAGATAGTAAAGAGCAAAAGTAGGGGACGATAAGTCTAATTTTGGTGCGGGAGGGTGGGGTGTGGGTCCTTGTTTACTAGCTGCGGTCATATTCATTCCCGGGAGTCGAATGGTTAGCTGAACCATAGATGGGGTGGCGTCGATAGTATGGTGCAGAGGGTGTGCAGAGGCCACACAGACACAACGGGCATACAATATATATATATATATATATATATATATATAACGGAGGAGAAAGTACATGAGGTAATTAGAAATGGAAAAAGAGTATCTATAATTAATAATGTATAATAAGGCATGGGGAAGATTACACTATAATAAGGTATAAAATTAAGAATAATGTAAAATATAAAGGAGGATAAAAGTGGAAATAATAAAGATAAAAAATATATATGTAAAAAAAAATATATAGAGAATATATAAAGAAATATAAGCGAGTATTTGGAGGGGAAAACACAATGTAAAAAAACCGATTTTTTCAAATAAAAATAAAAATATTATAATTATGGGGGGAGAAAACGGGATAGAGAAATATTATCAAATGTGATTAGTTGAGAGAATATAAGATGATAATATTTATGTCAAGTTTATACATCTTAATAATAATATATTCTCCCAACTAATCACATTTGATCATATTTCTCTATCCCGTTTTCTCCCCCATAATTATAATATTTTTATTTTTATTTGAAAAAATCGGTTTTTTTACATTGTGTTTTCCCTTCCAAATACTCGCTTATATTTCTTTATATATTCTCTATATATTTTTTTTACATATATATCTTTTATCTTTATTATTTTCACTTTTATCCTCCTTTATATTTTACCTTATTCTTACTTTTATACCTTATTATAGTGTAATCTTCCCCATGCCTTATTATACATTATTAATTATACATTATTAATTATTACTCTTTTTCCATTTCTAATTACTTCATGTACTTTCTCCTCCGTTATATATATATATATATATATTGTATGCCCTTTGTGTCTGTGTGGTGTGTGGCCTCTGCACACCCTCTGCACCATACTATCGACGCCACCCCATCTATGGTTCAGCTAACCACTCGACTCCCGGGAATGAATATGACTGCAGCTAGTAAACAAGGACCCACACCCCACCCTCCCGCACCAAAATTAGACTTATCGTCCCCTACTTTTGCTCTTTACTCTCTTTACTCTTTGTTCTTGAATGTTTGGTTGGTAGAGTCCATAACACCAATCAAACCGCCTTTATAGCTCTGACGAATCGTACGGTTACGTAAGGAAGAAACATTGTAAGCCAATAAAAATCTGTTGATGTTGTAGACGCTCTTGTGTTCTTTATCATATATATATATATGAATTATAAGAATCAAAGAATTGTTCAAAACATTTTTATGCTTACAACTGTTTCCTCCAAACCGAGGTTTGGATTCTTCGGAGCAATTTATTTTTGAATGAACACTTATATGACCTCCTTTTAACCCAAGAGACATACAGATACATATGCAAATATTATGGGTCAACATTCATTACAGCATTTAGAGTGGCAGTACACACTTAGAGATTACATTCATATTAAAAGATACAATCAAAAATACAGGTTAAAATACAACATGAAAATAAGCGGTTATATAGTTCAAAGGTTATATGTGTGGCAAGCACGTGCGTCTTGTTTATATAGTGTGGCAGAGAGTTACGTGTAGTAGAAGCACTTAAGCAGGTAAACAAGGGTTTTAGGTTGGTTGATCTGGTGACAAATTCTTTATATGATTGTTATAGTCTGTGTGTGGAGAAATAATATAAGCATTACACTATTTTTAATGCTTATATTATTTCTCCACACACAGACTATAACAATCCTATAAAGAATTTGTCACCAGATCAACCAACCTAACACCCTTGTTTACCTGCTTAAGTGCTTCTACTACACGTAACTCTCTGCCACACTATATAAACAAGACGCACGTGCTTGCCACACATATAACCTTTGAACTATATAACCGCTTATTTTCATGTTGTATTTTAACCTGTATTTTTTATTGTATCTTTTAATATGAATGTAATCTCTAAGTGTGTACTGCCACTCTAAATGCTGTAATGAATGTTGACCCACAATATTTGCATATGTATCTGTATGTCTCTTGGGTGAAAAGGAAGTCATATAAGTGTTCATTCAATAATAAATTGCTCCGAAGAATCCAAACCTCGGTTTGGAGGAAACAGTTGTAAGCATAAAAATGTTTTGAACAGTTCTTTGATTCTTATAATTCATATATCTGCTCTGTAAATCATCTGATGTTTTTACATTGAGCTACTTAACTTACTGGTAATAAGGTAATAATATATTACTGCCTACCACGATTTAGGGTATGTATAAAAATATATATAACTGCAAAAGGTTTTGGTATTTACATAACTATAAATAGTATAATTAATACTATATATATATATATGTATATATATATATATATATATATATATATATATATATATATATATATATATATATATATATATATATATATATATATATATATATATATATATATATATATATATATATATATATATATATCAAGGTCTAACAAATAGAGAAAAAGTTTTAAAATAAATTTTAAAAAATTCGACGTACTTACTATATGTGCCTTTACCGCGGTTTCATGCTCCAGAATAAACGGAAAATCCAAGCGGATTTTCATTAAGAAAGAAGCAATCTTCGGAAGGCTCTTCTCCTTCGGAGAATATAAAATTCCCGAGTTCAAATCACAAACTTACGCCATACAAAACCATTCCCAAAATGAGAGCAAATGATGAATGAAAGAAATAATTTTGTCTGGTGCCGTGTACAAAGACAAAAGGCGGGTGGACAGGTCAATGTCCTGCACTAGAAATATCAGCAGCCAAACGGCCAAAATGTTATCTCTACCTTAAGGGGAGATCAATAATAATAAAGTATGAATTTCTTCGTGTAAAAAATACATATAGGAGGACAAGTATTATCCAACCGTATGCCAATGTGGTTCTAGCCGTAGGCTAAAACTATCCATAATAAGAAGTATTCACAACCTCTAACTGGATTACCTATAACGATATTTTGTTATCCTTTATATATATATATATTTATATATATATATATATATATATATATATATATATATATATATATATATATATATATATATAAAGGATAACAAAATATCGTTATAGGTAATCCAGTTAGAGGTTGTGAAACTTATTATTATGGATAGTTTTAGCCTGCGGCGTTGTTTGACTCATCAAGAGGTTTACGTAGATGACGAGTTTGTCATTTAACTTGCATTCCTATGTAATTCCATATTTTCAATCAACAGTTTCTGAAGATCTAATCGAGCTAACATCGTATTTAACATTGAGTGGCATTGCTTCTAGTATTCAGCAATTTTTAGACATCTTTATTAGTGAAACAATTGTTAGACTGTAAATAAATCCCCTTTTTTGTACTGTTGACCATGTTATTCTCCACTTTTTCAATTATATATATATATATATATATATATATATATATATATATATATATGTGTGTGTGGGGGGGTACCTGTGTGTGTGTACTTGTGTGTGTGTAGTGGACGGAGACACAAAGGAACAAATACGAAATAATGATAGAAAGCGCTAAAAGTAATGCTCAAAACTGAAATTTAGTCCATAAACTATTTCATAAAATGTTAGAGTGGGGAAGCATTTATAATCCTTTCCTCTACTTTCCTATACATCCACATCTGCTCTTTTTTACCTTTGTTTCATTACGTAATTTTGTTTTTATTTTTATTTTTCTTCATATCATCTAAACTATAATAAAGCAAATGCTGCGGAACTGTGTACGGTTTATTTCTTTTAATCCAGTTAGTAAAATAAGTTGGATTACTTTGAATAAATAATTGTTTCTACTTTAGGCACAAGGCCAACAATTACCCAGTGCATTACTGGTACTTTATTTTATTGACCCCGTAAGGATGAAAGGCAAAGTCAACCTCGGCGGGATTTGAACTCAGATCGTAAAGGGACGTAACTATGTTGGAAAGCATGGCGTCCGACCTTCTACCGATACTGCCAATCCACCGCCACTACTTTGAATAAATAATGAATGAATATTACATAATTTATGTACCTAATTTCGTAAACACAATTTCGTAAAAATAAATAATTTAAAATTGACTTCTTTTCAAAGTTGCACTTCCGGTATATCGTCACCACCACCACCACTTCAACTACTATATATATAGAAAGAGAGAGTGTGTGATGAGAGAGACAGAGAGATTATGATTTTCTACACGCTGATGCGTATGAGTGTGCACCTACATACATCTATATGTATGAGTATATAACTATTATGAGTATATAACTATAATCGCGCAAACACAAACTTATATAAATACACACTCACGGATATAATTCACCCAAATACACATACATTCACACATACTTTCACACAAACATACATACATTCACATATATCATAGGTTGAGTTATAAACTCAAAATAGCTATTTTTAGCGGCATGAGTATGAAACTCGCTAGGCGCTGCGACATGTGCGTTTACAATAACAGCATATTTCTCTGTCTTCTTAGATCCTTTGAAGGTAAGAATTTTCCTGGATACCCGCAGATAAGCACAGGAGTTCTAGCTTTCACTTAATAATTCTAGCGAAACAGATTTTGTGTCTGTCCGGTTATCAAAGACTATTGCCCGATATAGGTTTGCTATTTTTATTGATTTATTACTTTAAATCGAGTCAGGCAAACCATATTGTTTTAAATTATTATTTTTTCAACCTAGCTAACTTGGTCATTTGCAATTGGAACACAAGTATACTTATATATGTGTTCACCCCTCTCATATACCCAATTATATTACATTAACACATATACATTTACACAAACACACATATACAGACATGATAGCAGCGTTCGGTTTAATTGGAGATGGGAGGGTAAAACATGTGTAACGTTTTATTTATTTATTAACACTTTTTTTTTAAACTCATTCAATATAATGGTTACAGAACGAAAACACTAACAAATATAATATATACAAAGTAAAGCGAATGGAAAAAAAAAGAAAGAGAAAAAAATACACAAGTAGGTAATACACACATCTTAGACCACAGAACAATATGCAGGCGAACGAGTGGAAACGAGCCGCTGCCAGAGCATAAGATAGCAATATAGCGAGAAGGATTGGGAAACCTCTCTAATAATTTTTGAGGCAAGCCAGCACGCTCGCAGCGTTACCTGAGGTGATGGCGAGGCTGAGGTGCTGGAACAACCAAGTGCCCTCACGAGCATCACCAATTACCTCTGTTTGGCGAGCCGCCAGTGAAGATAAGAATCTCGCTGTCATTAGCCCGACTCCCGCAAACGTCTCAAATCCCACAGGCTGGATAATGTAGTTAGCTGACAGAACACGGTATTTTAGGACTTTGTTCCGTTCAGCTGCGGATACTGTAGCTCTCGCCCTTACCGCTGTATCCAGTATGTGGGAAGAAGCAAAAGAGTCACTAACTGTGACGTCCCAGGTAAGGCACCTGCCTCTTGACCAGGAGCACAAAGTAAGACCATCAAGTCTTTTCCCATAAAGCCAGACGGTTCCAAAATTGAAAGGATGTTTGCCCAGGCCAAAACTCTTGATTGGTAATAGGACAGTGTGTGTATATGCGCACGCGTGAGTTTGTCGACCTTCTTAAATAAGAGACACGCGTGTGTGTGTCACTGTTTTTAAGTTAGACATATATATATGTTGTATCCCTTTCCTTCCTTTTACACGCACATACATTCACACAAACACACATACACATTGCGTGATGGACGCGTGGACAGAAGTCCCTCAAATTTATATATATGTGAATGGAGTTCTACTGAAGCAGTTAGAGAAGTTCAAGTATCTTTGAGCCGTGTTCATAAGTGATGGAATGTAGGAGGCTGAATTAAGTGCAAGAATTGCAAAAGTTGGTGCAGTAAATTGCCATTCAGCAATTAGATGAAAAGGGGGGGGGGGTTTAAAAGCCAAACTCGCTGCCTTGCTGGTATTCCTGCCAAATCTTACTGGGGATCATGAATCTTGAGTAACGACCAAAAGAATACAATTGCAAATAAAAGCGGCAGAAATGGGATTCCTCCGAAGGGTCTTCGGAGTAACGTTACTCGATAAAGTGCATAGCTCAGAGACCAGAGAGTCACACCTCGTAGAGCAGCTACTTCACCGAATTGAGAGATCACAACTCCGATATTTTGAGCATGTGGTTAGAATGTCTCAGTAAAGAATAGCTGGACCCATTTTACAGGCAAAACCAACCGGCAAGAGACCAAGATGTAGACCCTGAGCAAATAGTATGATAAGATCCATGAGCTTGGCTGATTACGGTTTGGGATCCAGCTGGATCAATTGCGATGTTTACTACTGAAAGACTCACTGAAAGGAGTGTTTGAGAAGGACTCTGTCTCCACGTCTCTCTCAGAAATAAGTGGGTGAAGAAGAAGATATTGTCAATTTACTTTTCAATTTACATATATCTATATGCATATATATTTGTGTATAATACCAATATGCACACTACATATGCTAGCAGAAAACCGCCCGAGGGCGGATTTTTTACTAGTAACTATAATAAAGGGAGGAGTGCGGGACTGCGTCCTGAATATTTTTTTTCCCGTTAGTAAAATAAGTTAGATTACTTTGAATAATCAATGAATGAATATTACATAATTTATCTACTAAATTTTGAAGCTGTTGATTAAACATAAATATTCTTATATATAATGATTGCTTATTTTAAGATTCACTTCTTTTAAAATTTTGAAATGTCTACACTTCCGGTTAGCGTTCGTTATATCATAACATTTATTACATCGCTTATATAAACATCCATATATTTGCATCGTTATATAAGGTTTCATTACATTTCACCATAATGCAGTTTATATGTAATATCTTCTTTTTTAAATGTATCATGTATTAATTTATTGATTACAGAAGAGAGTGTAATACAGTTTTTCTTCAATTTCTGAGCATATTGTCAATTACGATTTTATTTGAAATATATCTACATGCATGTATATTTTCGTATAATATAAATATACACACTACACATGCTAGCAGAAAACCACCGGAAGTGGTTTTTCTGCTAGTTTATGTAATTATCAATGGTTTTTAAGCGCTCTTTGTGAGTTCAACCACATGTATTTTGTATGATCATTCTGTAGCATCCACCACTGACATCGATGAATTGAAGTAATAATGTTTATGTTAATAGAAAGCTGTTAATAAAAGACGAAACATTTCCCGGAAGAAAAAAGTGTATAAAAAAACGAAAGTTGTGAGTATTGATATAAAAGTTTGTATTTGTAAAGATATTTTGAATTAGGTAGGTAATGTGTTTGAGGATTTTGCTATGACATGGTAGTTGTGATAAGGTAAGAGATACAGTGTAGTGATAAGCGAATCATCAAATGCCTTATCTCTGAGATGTCGGGCCTTTACATTCACCATTATACAGAGTGCATCAGCGTTACAAGCGGCTTTCAAACGTAAATAGATATATTTTATCATATGCATGGAAAACAATACATATTTTTTTTATATATATAAAGTGGGCGTTGCATTGAGTGGATTCTGCATACTAACAATATTACCAAATTTAGATAGGAAAGGAATAGGAATATATTAAATGCTGTTATATCAAATGTTGTTAGAGAGGTGAATTGGCAGAATCGTTAGTGTCCCGGACAAAATGATTTGTAGTATTTTGTTACCACCCTTCGCGTTCTGAGTTTAAATACCCCCCCCCCCCGATCAACTTTGCCTTTTATCATTCTTACTTGATGAAATAAAGTACCAATACTTGATTGGTGGTCGATTTATTGATTCGCCTAACTGCTAAATTTACTGGTCTTGTATCTAAATTAAAAACCAAAGGTGGTGTATTAGCAGAATATTTAGACGATCCGGTAAAAGTTTAACACTATTTGTTTGGGTTCTATAATCTATGAGTTCAAATACCGCTCATGTTAAGTTTGTCTATTACCCTTCTTGTTTCTAAATCTCAAGCCATTACATTAAACATTTTTATTATATTAGAAAAATGGTACTTTGAAATTAATTATTTCTAATAATTTATTTGTATGAAATACATTGTCTACGTCAAAAAGAAGACGAAAAATTGCAAGGTTTTAAACTGAAAAAAGAGGAATGATTATTCTAAGCGTTTTAAGGGCGGTGGATTGGCAGTGTCGGTAGAGGCTCGGACATCATGTTTTGCAGCATAGAGTTATGGCTCTTTATTATCTGAGTTCAAATCTCGCCGAGGTTAACTTTGCCTTTCATCCTTACGATGTCGATAAAATAAAGTACCAGTCACGCACTAGGGTCGATTTAATTGACTTTCCCCTCCCCCCAAATTGTTGGCCTTGTGCCTAAATTAGAAACCATTATTTACTGTTAGAATGGGCGGTGAATTAGCAGAATTGTTAAAGTGCAGGATAAAACGGTTCGTAGTATTTTGTTACGTCTCTTTATGTTCTGAGTTTAATTCCGACCGAGGTTAACTTTGTCTTTCATCTATACGAGGTCGATAAATAAAGTATACGCCAAGAATTGCGGTCAAATTCATCGCTTCCCATCCCCTCAACAAAATTACCGGCTTCGGGTCTAAAATGGAAATCATTATTCTCTGTTATATGTGTGTGTGTGTGTGTGTGTGTGTGTGTGTGTATGTGTGTGTGTGTGTGTGTGTGTTTGTGTGTGTCCTCTGGTAGATAACTTCTCGTGAGTGAAATACTGTTGGCGGATATGGGTGTAGGTGCCTATGTTCATAGATAAATATATATATATATGTGCGTGTTTGTATAAACATAAAGAGAGAAACGAGGGGGAGGAGAATGAGACTTCATGATTAATTTCTCTTGAGGTCTACTTAATTGTTTTATTCTCAACTTTTGACAAACTAAGTAGAAGTAATATAATATAGTTAATTTAATCTAGTGCACCCGCAGCTCTGCACAATTGGCTTTGTTCCCACTTTAAACGGGTTATTAAATTTGGAGGTGGTGATAGTTCAAGAAATATTTTACGTACTTAACCTGGGCGTTTTGTTTAAAAAGTCGTAAACATTTACGTATTGACATTCGCACGTTTGTCAAAGAATCTACGCGGTTAGGCGTAATGTATGTACCTTAAATTTACAAGAAGACCATATATTGAAGTCATTAACACGACACAATAGGAAAATTATTACATATATACCTTAACATGATTGTTGGAAATGAAGGGGAAATACATGAAATTTAGCTTCGATTATGTCTGTTTTAGTAGCACATCCAAGGGGCAGTTAATAGATAAGATTGTTTTCACTGTTAGCAATTATTTCTTTTTCCTTTCCATAATGAACTTCGATGTATGTATGAGAAGAATAACTATATCTATTGAAAAGTACACGTTTTTTCTATCTACTCTAGGAATAACTCGTCGAAGAAATTTAGAAGTTAAATTTTGAAAGCAGTTGCTTAATGGAATATACTGCATTCTTTATTAGAGAATGGAATATGATAATAAAAATAATGACTTCTATCATAGGCACCAGGCCAGACATTTTTGGGGAAGAAAAATCGATTAAATCGACCACAGTTTGTTACTGGTACTTTATTATATCGAACCTGCGAGGATGAAAGGCAAAGGTAACCTCGGCGAGATTTGAACTCAGAACTTAAAGCGCCGTAATTCTATGCTGCAAAGTATGCTGTCCGACACTCTACCGATACTGCCAACCCACCACCCTACAATGATGATTTCTACTATAGACACAAAGCCAGTAATTTGGGGGGAGGGGAAAGTCGATTAAATCGATCCCTGTACGTTACTGGTGCTTTATTTTATCGACTCCGTAAGGATGAAAGGCAAAGCTAACCTCGGCAGGGTTTGAATTCATACCGTAAAGTACCTTATCTCTATGCTGCAAACCATGGTGTCCGACTCTCTACCGATACTGCCAATCCACCGCCCTAATAATAATAATAATAATAATAATAATAATAATAATAATGATTTCTTTATTAACCACAAGGATTTACATAAAGTAGACATTAAGGACAGTGCAGGACAATACAGGACGGTACAAATGGGCATTTCTGCGTGTAAAAAAAACAAAAAAAGCAGAGGGTGTAACAAAAAAATAACAATGAAAAATTCCCCAATAGGGGCGAGACTTCGGAGGGACATTTGTGGAGAAAGCCCAGTAAAAAGCCACAATGACCCTGACCACCAAGGCAAGTGCCCTCTCCCAGTTTTCCACCTTTAATTTACAGATATATACTCAGAGTAGGCCCATTCACTCGGGCCATTCTTGCTTCTCTCACCCATCTTTCAACAAAATGCTGGGAAGAGAGCACTTCCCTCTCTACTCTGATTTTCCTTTTCAAATGAAATTTGAAAAAGTCAATCAGAGCATCACCGAAGAGGTAAGTGCTCGTCTTCAGCCCTTTCAAACGTGTCCACCATACTATCTCTTTCGCCATGGCCACCAGACAGATAAAAACTGCCTGCCCTTCCCGGCTAAAGGAAGAGGGCGGGGCAATCCTCACGATGGACTCAGCTGATAGCTGGATCTGTCCCACACACGACAGCAGGTGTTCGACATAAACCCACAAGTCAGCAATTTTCGGACACTGGACGAGTGCGTGCAGGACGGTATCGTCGCCCTGCGCGCATCTCGGACATGCCCGGCTGACGGCACCTCCATGCCTGTAGAGTTTATCCCGAACTGGCAAGGGTCCTCGGTACCACTGCCAGGCCAGAGATTTCTGGAAGTTGTCCATAGGCCCTGGCCCGAAAGTTCTTCCGAAGAGATTGGCTAGTTGATTTTCGTCGACACCTAGAGTTTCCCCAAGTACGTCGTCGCTCTTCCCCTCCACTAATCCTCTATAGAATGCCGAGGTGGAGTTTCCACCGATCACATTGCCCGATTGGTCGAGGGCTGTGAGCGCCTGAAGAAATTCCAGTCTCCAGGTGCTCCCTCTCGTTCTTCGCTTGACCCAGGACTGCGGTTCCGTCAAGGAAACGAGCTGGGGAAATACGTGTCTAGCAAACGGCGACCTGACCTGATCACCGTCGAGGAAGAGGTGGAGATGTCGTAGCCTGAGTGCGTGCCTGCGAATCATCAGCCACGGCATGCCCAGCCCTCCACGTAGCGGGTGTTGACAACAGATGGACCGCCTGACCATCGGAGCGCGTCCCTTCCACAAAAAGCGAAAGAGCAAACGCTCCAGCGCAGTCAGGCGAGGCTTAGGACAAGGTACGACGGTCAGGCGGTAGCAGATGACAGACGCGATGTACGCGTTAGCCACCTCTGCTCGACCTTTCAGGGATAGCTTCCTCTCCGCCCATTTCTGGGTGAGAGAAGCCACCCTGCTCGTCACCTCGTCCTAGTTTTTGTCCGTCTGGAGGTCCGGACCGAACCAGACCCCTAGCAATTTAACCGGTCCGTCCGTCCAGCGTCCGACGACGCTGTTGGACGGCATGGACTTGCCTCTCCAGGTGCCGAGCTGCAGGCCCACTGACTTTTCCTGGTTGATCATTGCTCCTGTCACCGCTTCGTATTCTCTTAGTGTAGTGCCGATCGCCTCGATGTGTTTGGCGTTCGACACCACTACGGTGACATCGTCCGCATATGCTGACACGGATCTTCCGCATCCTAGTTCGCGCGGGAAGCCCCTCAACCTCTCCAGTTTGTGCAGTAATGGCTCGAGAGTCAATACGTACAAGAGGGACGAGAGGGGACATCCTTGGCCGACCGAGCGCATGATGTTGAACGGTTCCAACAGGTGACCGTTCACTCTCACCACACAGCAGATGTCGCTGTGCATGGCAGCGATCCTGCCTCTGAAGACGGGCCCAAAGCCAGCCGCCCTCAGGACTGCCGATAGGTAACGATGGTCGACTTTATCGAAAGCTTTCGAGTGATCTAAATTGATCAAGGACCCACCCGTGCCAGGTTCCCTAGCTACCCTCTCTACGATGTATCGCCTGAGGTGGAGGTTGTCGTGGATGGATCTGTCGGGAATGGCGCATGTCTGCGCCTCTCCCACCAGACCACCAACGACAAGCGCCAACCTCTTTGCTAGCACCTTGGCCAAAATCTTGAACTCTGTGTTTAGCAGAGTTATGGGCCGGAAATTATCTTTGTTATCCCCCTTGTTCGGATCCTTTCTCAGCAGTGCCACCGCTCCTCGGCTCACAGAACTGGGAATTCTCCCGTTCTGTTGCCAGTTGCAGTAGACGTCCGCCAAGAGGCCTCCGAACAAGTCTGGCATCTGTACGTAAAGTTCATAGGGCAGACCATCCAAACCAGGTGATTTACCCCTTGTGCAGCCAGTCATTGCCTCCCTTACTTCAGCGGCTGTTATCGGCTTTTCGCAACACCTCGCCTCAGTGGCCAAGAGCCGCGGCAGTCCATCGAGGTAGACACTAAAGTCCATCCCTCGACCCGGCCCACCGCTGCCCCCGAACAGCTGAGCGAAGTGTCGCTGAAAAGCTTCACACATTTGCCCGGGTTCGAGTAGCATGCGCCCGTCGTGGTCCACCAAAGACCGGATCGTGGCTTTGTTGCCACGACGCGCCTCCGCCACTCGGGCCCATTGAACGGCTTTCGTCCCCTCGTGTCTGAGAACACGCACCCTTGCTCTGACAACGCAGCCTTCGTGCTTTGCATTGTAGAATTGGTCAAGGGCCAATTTCGCCGAAAGCACGTCGGTCGCAATGACTTTGCTAAGCGCCTCGTCTAATTTTCTAACTAGTTCTCCCTCTGCTCTATTTTTCTCTATTGCTAAAGCCTTACTAAACCTAATGGATTCTATTCTAATCGCTCTTTTCAGAGCAAACCACCACTTGTTGTTGACGATGGCCCCCGTCAACGCCCGCTTAACTAGTTCGCTAATCCGGTTTCTGTAGACCTTTCGCGCTGGTAAGGACGCGTTTAGCTTCCAGTAGCCGGCTCCTCGTCTATGAAGCCTATCTAAGTCAAGCACACAGATCACGAATTTGTGGTCGGTGTAGCTGACTATCTTGAATTGTGGACAGCCTATGCTAGACCTATCTATTTCCCTACAAAATATTATATCTAGATATGATCTGGATGACCCTATGCGATTTGTCCAAGTCCACATTGGCACATTCGGGAAATACAATCGGTACCTGTCAGACAGTTCAAGACGCCTGAGCAGGTTGGTGAGGCTCTTGCACCTTCCACCCCTATCCGCTAATCCCACACTGTCCCAGCGTGCATCTAAGATCCCGTTCCAGTCGCCCACTAACACTAAAGAGCCGGACGTTCCAAGAAAGGTCCCCAGACGCCGGAAGAAATCAGGCCGCCCTGCTCCTGTCGGGGCATAGACGGCCACTAGCCTGAAAGCTTGTCCGTCTCCGCTGGTCACGTCTAGCACCACCAGCTTACCCTCTGGGTCCAGGAAGATGGCCCGTATGGCGAGATCCAAACCTCTCCGAAAAAGCACAGCAACTCTTCCCCCTGATCCAGGACGGCTGGGAGATGCGTACACATCGTAGCCGCCGAAGATCGGTGCGAAGGCTCGTGCTTCGGAGATTCTGGTCTCGCTGATGGCCACTACATCTATGTTTAGTGACCTGAGGTCGTTGAGCAGGTTACCCTGCTTCCATGACGACCCCAAGCCACGCGCATTTATGCTGCCTATTATGAGTGAGGTCATGTTTAAAATAGAGTGGAATAGATGGGAAAGACCACTTACCGTACTTTTCGTAGAGTAGGGATGCTTTTTACATCCCTTTTCACTTGATCGTCTGGTGAAGGGACCGTTGAATCGTCCCTTCGGCTGGTCGTCGGCTCTTCTATGAGTATGTCTGAATATACTCCTCGATTGATAGTTCCTCCTAGGTCCCTGAAGTCACCAACTGCGTTGGGGAATTTCGTTTTAATGTTTGTGTATTGTTTCTGTGCTATTTTTAGCAGTCTTATGTTAGTTGGCGTTTTGATTGGTCCTGGTATTATGTAGCCGTGTTGTGAAATGTCTGTGTGTTCAATTATGTAAGTCATTAGTTTCTTGTTGTGTGTATTTATTGCAGTGCATTTGTTTTTCTAGGGGTGGGGTGTGGTCCTGCTATTTTCTTGTCGTTGTTGCTGGGTGTGTGTTTTGTTGTTGTGTTTGCGATGTTGGTGCTTGTGGTGGTGGTGTTGAAGGTGTTGTTGGCGGTGGGGTTTTCGCCGGTGGTGATGGTGGTGCTAGTGTGGGTGGTAATGGTGTTGGTGGTGTTGCTGCTGTGAGTCTCGTTGCAGTAGACTTTACACTTTTCTCATTTCTTTCCTCCCTTTTCAAAGGCGACGATGCGCTGCTTCTGCGTTTGTGCCTTCTTACGACCTTTTGCCATCCCTCTCCCACCTCACACTCCATGTCTGATTCTGTGAGGTCGGGGAGGGGTACCAGCTCCACTCTTTCACTTGTCGTTGTTGGTGATGTTTGCACTGGAGTCTCTGTTGCAGCTGCATTTGGTATTGCTGTTGTTGTTGTTAATATTTCCACTGCTGCTGCTGTTTTTGATTTCCGTGGCGTGGGTATGGGTGCCACGGACCTATCGTTCCTGGTTGCCGCTTGTCCTGTTGCTGGTAGCCGTGGAGCCGGTTTCGGAACGAGGGGGGTTTTCCCCTTTCTCAGGATATTCTCGTTGCAGAAGGCCCTGAGGTGAGTCTTCGATCCACAGCGAAAGCATTTCGGGCGTTTGCCCTCAACACTTATGGGCAGTTGAGTGCCGTTATCGAAGTCTATCACATCCGGGATATCTTCGATGCACTCCTGGTTGGTTTGGATTAACATCTCAATGGAGGTGCCGACCCAATCTTCTCTTACTTTTTTCTGTACTTGCAGTAAAGTTGTTTTGTCCTCGATTCCGACGAGGACAGACGCGGCCAACCAAGAAGGGGTCATCCCGGGGGGGGGACGTGGGTCAGTTTGACCCTCACAATTTTTTGCCCGCAGTAGGAGGGCACCAACACCATTTCCTCGCTCCTAAGGGTCACTACAGATTGAGCCTTTGCCTCCTGGGGTGTACCAAAAAGTACGTCTACGGTGGCATATGTTTTGCCTCGGGTGATGTGCGTTTTCCGCTGCCACACAGACCCCAAGGCTTTTTGTATTTGAGCCTCTGTGGCTCTTTCAACCCTACGGGATTTTGTACTTACTGTACGGTACGTGACCGTACAGTGCTGTTGGGTTTCGAAAAAGTTTTCCGCTGCCTTACAGATTGCTAAGTGTCCAGTCTTTGTCACCATCTTCTTCGCTTCCTCTAATTCCTCATTTGTTATGAGTATTGTTTCCAGGTTCTTCGCGATACCTGCAAATGAGATTGGTTTTTCTTTGCTGCTGTCGTTGTTGACGTCAGAGCTGCTGTTACTTTTGTTGTTGCTGCATGTACTACAACTACTGCCTCCGCCGCTGTTGCTGTGGTTGTTGTTGGTGTTGCTGCTGCTAATGCTGTTGTTGTTTATGCTGCTGCTGATGCTGTTCCGGCTGCTACTGTTGTTTTCATTGTCACTGTTGCTGTTGTTATTACGGCTGCTACTGCTATTATCCCTGACGTCAGACGAATGAAATGGGTTTTCGTATTTCACGCACACCTGTTTCGTCATCGTTGTCGTCGTGGAGAAATCTTGCACGCTTTGCACGAGACTTTTCTTTTCTGTCGTCGCTTGCGAAAGAGAAGGGAGGGAGAGAGACAATCTTCTTCTGTTGTAGTGATGATTGAGGAAGAAGAAGACAGAATGAGTGGGAGTGACCTATGAAAATTCTTTTTCGTAGCCATGTTGTTTTTTTTGTTTAAAATAAATATTGGGCACAAAACCCCAATAAGCAGTTATTTAATCCCGAAGGGCCAAATAACGGACAGAAAGACCCCTCTCACGAGGAGGAGGGTGTTTTTGTCTACAAGTTCGTTAAAGTTTTAAACAATTTACAATTGTTATAGCGTTCAAAATTTACAATACCTTACAGAGCCGAGCCTCCGTCAACCATAGCATTCAATAATAATAATAATAATAATGATTTCTTTATTAACCACAAGGGTTTACATAAAGTAGACATTAAGGACAGTGCAGGACAAATCAGGACGGTACAAATGGGCATTTCTGCGTGTAAAAAACAAAAACAGAGGATGTAACAAAAAATAACAATGAAAAATTCCCCAATAGGGGGGAGACTTCGGAGGGACATTTGTGGAGAAAGCCCAGTAAAAGGCCACAATGACCATGACCACCAAGGCAAATGCCCTCTCCCAGTTTTCCACCTTTAATTTACAGATATATACTCAGAGTAGGCCCATTCACTCGGGCCATTCTTGCTTCTCTCACCCATCTTTCAACAAAATGCTGGGAAGAGAGCACTTCCCTCTCTACTCTGATTTTCCTTTTCAAATGAAATTTGAAAAAGTCAATCAGGGCATCACCGAAGAGTGTCCACCATACTATCTCTTTCGCCATGGTCACCAGACAGATAAAAACTGCCTGCCCTTCCCGGCTAAAGGAAAGGGCGGGGCAATCCTCACGATAGATTCAAATGATAGCCGGATCTGTCCTAAACGCGACAGCAGGTGTTCGACATAAACCCACAAGTCAGCAATTTTCGGACACTGGACGAGTACGTGCAGGACGGTTTCGTCGCTCTGCGCGCATCTCGGACATGCCCGGCTTACGGCACCTACATGCCTGTATAGTTTATCCTGAACTGGCAAGGCTCCTCGGTAGCACTGCCATGCCAGAGATTTCTGGAAGTTGTCCATAGGCCCTGGCCCGAAAGTACTTCCGAAGAGATTGGCTAGTTGATTTTCGTCGACGCCTAGAGTTTCCCCAAGTACGTCGTCGCTCTTCCCCTCCACTAATCCTCTATAGAACGCTGAGGTGGAGTTTCCACCGATCACATTGCTCGATTGGTCGAGGACTGTGAGCGCCTGAAGACATTCCAGTCTCCAGGCGCTCCCTCTCGGTCTTCGCTTGACCCAGGACTGCAGCTCCGTCAAGGAAACGAGCTGGGGAAATACGTGTCTAGCAAACGGCGACCACACCTGATCACCGTCGAGGAAGAGGTGGAGATGTCGTAGCCTGAGCGCGTGCCTGCGTATCATCAGCCACGGCATGCCCAGGCCTCCACGTAGCGGGTGTTGACAACGGATGGACCGCCTGACCATCGGAGCGCGTCCCTTCCACAAAAAGCGAAAGAGCAAACGCTCCAGCGCAGTCAGGCGAGGCTTAGGACAAGGTACGACGGTCAGGCGGTAGCAGATGACAGACGCGATGTACGCGTTAGCCATCTCCGCTCGACCTTGCAGGGATAGCTTCCTCTCCGCCCATTTCTGGGTGAGAGAAGCCACCCTGCTCGTCACCTCGTCCCAGTTGTTGTTCGTCTGGATGTCCGGACCGAACCAGACCCCTAGCAATTTAACCGGTCCGTCCGTCCAGCGTCCGACGACGCTGTTGGACGGCATGAACATCCCTCTCCAGGTGCCGAGCTGCAGGCCCACTGACTTTTCCTGGTTGATCATTGCTCCTGTCACCGCTTCGTATTCTCTTAGTGTAGTGCCGATCGCCTCGATGTATTTGGCGTTCGACACCACTACGGTGACATCGTCCGCATATGCTGACACGGATCTTCCGCATCCTAGTTCGCGCGGGATGCACCTTCAACGTCTCCAGTTTGTGCAGTAATGGATCGAGAGGCAATACGTACAAGAGGGACGAGAGGGGACATCCTTGGCGGACCGAGGGCATGATGTTGAACGGTTCCAACAGGTGACCGTTCACTCTCACCACAGAGCAGATGTCGCTGTGCATGGCAGCGATCCAGCCTCTCAAGACGGGCCCAAAGCCAGCCGACCTCAGGACTGCCGCTAGGTAACGATGGTCGACCCTATCGAAAGCTTTCGTCTTATCTAAATTGATCAAGGACCCAACCGTGCCAGGTTCCCTAGCTACCCTCTCTACGATGTATCGCATGAGGTGGAGGTTGTCGTTGATGGATCTGTCGGGAATGGCGCATGTCTGCGCCTCTCCCACCAGACCACCAACGACAAGCGCCAACCTCTTTGCTAGCACCTTGGCCAAAATCTTGAACTCTATGTTTAGCAGTGTTATGGGCCGGAAATTATCTATGTTATCCCCCTTGTTCGGATACTTTCTCAGCAGTGCCACCGCTCCTCGGCTCACAGAACTGGGAATTCTCCCGTTCTGTTGCCAGTTGCAGTAGACGTCCGCCAAGAGGCCTCCGAACAAGTCTGGCATCTGTACGTAAAGTTCATAGGGCAGACCATCCAAACCAGGCGATTTACCCCTTGTGCAGCCAGTCATTGCCTCCCTTACTTCAGCGGCTGTTATCGGCTTTTGGCAACACCTCGCCTCAGTGGCCGAGAGCCGCGGCAGTCCGTCGAGGTAGACACTAAAGTCCATCCCTCGATCCGGCCCGCCACTGCCCCCGAGCAATTGAGCGAAGTGTCGCTGAAAAGCTTCACACATTTGCCCGGGATCGAGGAGCATGCGCCCGTCGTGGTCCACCAAAGACCGGATCGTTGCTTTGTTGCCACGACGCGCCTCCGCCACTCGGGCCCATTGAACGGCTTTCGTCCCCTCGTGTCTGAGAGCACGCATCCTAGCTCTGACAACGCAGCCTTCGTGCTTTGCATTGAAGAATTGGTCAAGGGCCAATTTCGCCGCAAGCACGTCGGTCGCAATGCCTTTGCTAAGCGCCTCGTCTAATTTTCTAACTAATTCTCCCTCTGCTCTATTTTTCTCTATTGCTAAAGCCTTACTAAACCTAATGGACACTATTCTAATTGCCATTTTCAGAGCAAACCACCACTTGTTGTTGACGATGGCCCCCGTCAACGCCCGCTTAACTAGTTCGCTAAACCGGTCTCTGTAGGCCTTGCGCGCTGGTAAGGACGCGTTTAGCTTCCAGTAGCCGGGTCCTCGTCTATGAAACATATCTAAGTCAAGTACACAGATCACGAATTTGTGGTCCGTGTAGCTGACTATCTTGAATTGTGGGCAGCCAATGCTAGACCTATCTATTTCCCTACAAAATACTCTATCTAGATATTATCTGCATGACCCTATGCGATTTGTCCAAGTCCACATTTGTACATTCGGGAAATCCATCCGGTACCTGTCAGACAGTTCAAAACGTCTGAGCAGGTTGGTGAGACTCGTGCACCCTCCTCCCCTATCCACTAATTCCTCACAATCCCAGCGTGCATCTAAGATCCCGTTCCAGTCGCCCACTAACACTAAAGAGCGGGACGTTCCAAGAAAGGTCTCCAGACGCCGGAAGAAATCAGGCCGCCCTGCACGTGTCGGGACATAGACGGCCACTAACCTGAAAGCTTGCCCGTCTCCGCTGGTCACGTCCAGCACCACCAACTTACCTTCTGGGTCCAGGAAGATGGCCTGTATGGCAAGATCCAAACCTATCCGAAAAAGCACAGCAACTCCTCCCCGAATCCCGGATGGCTGGGAGATGCGTACACATCATAGCCGCCGAAGATCGGTGCGAAGGCCCGTGCTTCGGAGATTCTGGTCTCGCTGATGGCCACTACATCTATGTTTAGTGACCTGAGGTCGTTGAGCAGGTGGCCCTGCTTCCACGACGACCCCAATGTGATAGGCCGGGGAGTGGAAAATCCTCCACAGGCGTTAGTTTTGTTGTGGCGTGGTGGACGGTGTAGGCGCTGGTGCTAGTTCTGAAGCGTTGGGTGGTGGTGGTGTTGGTTTTGCTACTGTTGCTGGGGTTGTTGCTGTTATAGTTGCTTCTGTTGTTGCTGCTACAGTTGTTGCTGCCATCTCTGCTACTGGTAGTGTTGATGGTTGAGTCACTGGGGTGGGTAGGAGAGGTGGCCTCAACCTTTTAGCCTGAGGGCAGAAAGCCCTTAGGTGGGTTCCTTCACCACAAACGACACACCTAGGCCTTCTGCCCTCGACAATTACGGTGAGGTGGCTGCCATCAGTGAGGTCTATTACCTCTGGGATCTCCTCAATGCTTTTTTGGTCCGCTTGGATCAGGAGCTCCATCCCAGATCCGGACCAGTTCTCCTGCTTTTCTTTTGCTATTGCTATTATCTTTGTGTTGTCTTCGATGCCGGCGAGGACGGCCGCTATTAGCCAGGGAATTTCGATGGCCAGTGGAACGTGGGTCACCCTGATCTTTACGAGTCTCTGGCCACAATAGCTTGGGACGTGTGTGAATTCGTCACTTCTTAATGGGGCCATGGAGTGTTCTCTAGCCTCCTCTGGTGTTTCAAAGAACACGTCCACGGTTCCATACTTCTGCCCACGTCTGATGTGGGTTTTTCTTACCCACACATGTCCCAAAGATTTTTGGATTTGGGACTCGGATGCCCGTTCCACTCGGCGCGATTTGACATTAATTGTTCTATACCACACGGTGCATAGACGCCGATGCTCCATTTTATTAGGTGGAGGGGGGGCTGACCCTGTACCCATCTTTCCTTACCATGTTTTTGGCATTTTCTAATTCCTCCTGAGTTACCGTAAATGCTTCGCACTGTTTTGCTACTCTGGCAAAACTCAGTTTGTTTTTTTAATGTCATTGTTGCTGTTGTTGTTATCGTTATTTTTGTTATTATTAATTTTAGTTTCAGTTGTGGTGGTGGTGACGTCAGTGGTGTTCGGTTTGGATGACTCCATTTTGGTTGAAAACATTTCGACATCACGAGTTGATTTATTTTTTCCTTTTGTTTCTGTTGTCTCGGTGGTGGTGGAGATGGGGATTGTCGCGGTGGTGGTGGTGGTGGCGGCTTTAACACCTGCAGTCATTGGTAATGGCGGGAAATTAATGTCTGCCTGAGACAAATTTAAAATATTGCTATTGCTTATATTTTTTTTCGTGTTGGCTAACGTAGTAACATTTACAATGGTGGTGTCGGTGTGAGGTGTTAATTTGTGAGGAAGGCTTTCAGCTGCTTGATGCAGAGGTGAATTAGCCATTTTTTTTCAAAGAAACTTTTTGATAATCATAAAAGTTTAAATTTTGGGCAGAAGGCCCCAATCTGTTTGGGTGTCCTTTTCGGAAAACAATGTATGTGCGCTTATATATAGTTAACAATAAAAATTTTCCATAAATGGCAATTTTTAACAAACGGAAATGACAAACCTTTGCGGAGCTCACGATGATACGATTTACTACGTAGGTCACCAATAATAATAATAATAATGATTTCTTTATTAACCACAAGGGTTTACATAAAGTAGACATTAAGGACAGTACAGGACAATACAGAGCGGTACAAATGGGCATTTCTGCGTGTAAAAAAACAAGAAACAGAGGAGGTAATAATAGAACAATGAAAAGATTCCCCAATAGGGGGGAGACTTCCGAGGGACATTGGTGGAGAAAGCCCATTAAAAAGCCACAGTGACCCTGACCACCAGGGCAAGTGCCCTCTCCCAGTTTTCCACCTTTAATTTACAGACACATACTCAGAGTAGGCCCATTCACTCGAGCCATTCTTGCCTCTCTCACCCATCTTTCAACAAAATGGCTGGGAAGAGAGCACTTCCCTTTCTACCCGGATTTTCCTTTTAAAATGAAATTTGAAAAAGTAAATCAGGGCATCACCGAAGAGGTAAGTGCTGGTCTTCAGCCCTTTCAAACGGGTCCACCATACTATCTCTTTTGCCATGGCCACCAGACAGATAAAAACTGCCTGCCCTTCCCGGCTGAAGGAAGAGGGCGGGGCAATCCTCACGATGGACTCAGCTGATAGCTGGATCTGTCCCACACACGACAGCAGGTGTTCGACATAAACCCACAAGTCAGCAATTTTCGGACACTGGACGAGTGCGTGCAGGACGGTATCGTCGCCCTGCGCGCATCTCGGACATGCCCGGCTGACGGCACCTCCATGCCTGTAGAGTTTATCCCGAACTGGCAAAGCTCCTCTGTAGCACTGCCAGGCCAGGGATTTCTGTAAGTTGTCCATAGGCCCCGGCCCGAAAGTTCTTCCGAAGAGATTGGCTAGTTGATTTTCGTCGACGCCTAGAGTTTCCCCAAGTACGTCGTCGCTCTTCCCCTCCACTAATCCTCTATAGAATGCCGAGGTGGAGTTTCCACCGATCACATTGCCCGATTGGTTGATGGCTGTGAGCGCCTGAAGACATTCCAGTCTCCAAGCGCCCCCTCTCGGTCTTCCCTTGACCCAGGACTGCAGTTCCATCAAGGAGATGAGCTGGGGAAAGACGTGTCTAGCAAACGGAGACCACACCTGATCACCGTCGAGGAAGAGGTGGAGATGTCGTAGCCTGAGTGCGTGTCTGCGCATCATCAGCTACGGCATGCCCAGCCCTCCACGTAGCGGGTGTTGACAGCAGATGGACCGTCTGACCATCGGAGCGCGTCCTTCCACTAAAAGCGAAAGAGCAAATACTCCAGCGCAGTCAGGTGGGGCTTAGGACAAGGTACGACGGTCAGGCGGTAGTAGATGACGGACGCGTTAGCCACCTCCGCACGACCTTTCAGGGATAGCTTCCTCTCGGCCCATTTCTGGGTGAGAGAAGCCACCCTGCTCGTCACCTCATCCCAGATTTTGTCCGTCTGGAGATCTGGACCGAACCAGACCCCGAGCAATTTAACTGGTCCGTCCATCCAGCGCCCGACGACACTGTTGGACGGCATAGACCTGCCTCTCCAGGTGCCGAGCTGCAGACCCACTGACTTTTCCTGGTTGATCATTGCTCCTGTCACCGCTTCGTATTCTCTTAGTGTAGTGCCGATTGCCTCGATGTGTTTGGCGTTCGACACCACTACGGTGACATCGTCCGCATATGCTGACACGGTTGAGCGAACAGTTGAGAGAAGTGTCGCTGAAAAGCTTCACACATTTGCCCAGGATCGAGTAACATGCGCCCGTCGTGGTCCACCGAAGACCGGATCGTGGCTTTGTTGCCACGACGCGCCTCCGCCACTCGGGCCCATCAAAAGCTTTCGTCCCCTCGTGTCTGAGGGCACGCACCCTAGCTCTGACAACGCAGCCTTCGTCCTTTGCATTGAAGAATTGGTCAAGGGCCAATTTCGCCGCAAGTACGTCGGTCGCGATGCCTTTGCTAAGCGCCTCGTCTAATTTTCTAACTAATTCTCCCTCTGCTCTATTTTTCTCTATTGTTAAAGCCTTACTAAACCTAATGGACTCTATTATAATTGCTCTTTTCAGAGCAAACCACCACTTGTTGTTGACGATGGCCCCCGTCAACGCCCGCTTAACTAGTTCGATAATCCGGTCTCTGTAGGCCTTGCGCGCTGGTAAGGACGCGTTTAGCTTCCAGTAGCCGGCTCCTCGTCTATGAAGCCTATCTAAGTCAAGTACACAGATCACGAATTTGTGGTCCGTGTAGCTGACTATCTTGAATTGTGGACAGCCTATGCTAGACCTATCTATTTCTCTACAAAATACTCTATCTAGATATGATCTGGATGACCCTATGCGATTTGTCCAAGTCCACATTGGCACATTCGGGAAATCCAATCGGTACCTGTCAGACAGTTCAAAACGCCTGAGCAGGTTGGTGAGGCTCTTGCACCCTCCTCCCCTATCCGCTAATCACACACAGTCCCAGCGTGCATCTAAGATCCCGTTCTAGTCGCCCACTAACACTAAAGAGCGGGACGTTCCAAGAAAGGTTTTCCAGACGCCGGAAGAAATCAGGCCGCCCTGCTCCTGTCAGGGCATAGACGGCCACTAGCCTGAAAGCTTTCCCGTCTCCGCTGGTCACGTCTAGCACCACCAACTTACCTTCTGGGTCCAGGAAGATGGCCCGTATGGCGAGATCCAAACCTCTCCGGAAAAGCACAGCAACTCCTCCCCCCGATCCTGGACGGCTGGGAGATGCGTACACATTGTAGCCGCCGAAGATCGATGCGAAGGCCCGTACTTCGGAGATTCTGGTCTCGCTGATGGTCACTACATCTATGTTTAGTGACCTGAGGTCGTTGAACAGGTGGCCCTGCTTCCATGACGACCTCAAGCCACGCGCATTTATGCTGCCTATTCTGAGTGAGGTGATGTTGAAATGGAGTGGAAAAGATGGGAAAGACAACTTACCTTACTTCTCGTAGAGGAAGGATGGTTTGTCCATCTTTTTCACTGCATGTGGCCTCCTCCGAAAAGATGTCCTTATAAATCCTCCTGGAGAGTGTTTGTCGGAAGTCTCCGATGTCTTTGGGGAATTTTTGTTTCAGTGTCGTGTACGTTTTCTATGTGATGCGAGTGATTTGTATGTGTGGAGGTGGTGTGAACCTTTAGGTTGTTGTGTAGTCTTTTTCTGTGATGCTGGTATTGTGTTGCATGTAGTGTAATAATGGGTTGTTGTTCAAATTTAATGTTGTGTAGTATGTATCGTTTTGGTTGTTTTGTTTTGTTTGCGTTTTTTGTGGGTTTGTTTCTTTTACGCTTTTTGGTGACTTTTGTGGTGTTGGTGCTGGTGGTGTTGGGGTTAATGATGGTGATGGTGTTGGTGTTTGTGGTGATGGGGTTGGTGAGGTTGGTGTGGATGGTGGCATATCTGTCTTAACTTTCTTGTTCGATAATTTATTTGTTTCCCTCTGTATTTTGTTTTTTGAGGGGGAAGGAAGAGAATTTTTTCTTTTTTGGTTTCTTTTTTTTTTCTTTTTTCCTGATACCGTTTCACACTCCTAGTCGTCACAATCTGTCTCCAGTTGCGATAAGCCGGGTAGTGGAAAATCCTCCACAGGCGTTGGTTTTGGTTGTGGCGTGGTGGATGGTGTAGGCGCTGATGCTAGTTCTGGGGCGTTGGGTGGTGGTGGTGTTGGTTTTGCTACTGTTGCTGGGGTTGTTTCTGCTACAGTTGCTTCTGTTGTTGCTGCTACAGTTGTTGCTGCTATTTCTGCTGCTGGTGGTGTTGATGGTTGAGTCACTGGGGTGGGTAAGAGAGGTGGCCTCAACCTTTTAGCCTGAGGGCAGAAAGCCCTTAGGTGGGTTCCTTCACCACAAACGACACACCTAGGTCTTCTGCCCTCGACGATTACGGTGAGGTGGCTGCCGTCAGTGAGGTCTATTACCTCTGGGATCTCCCCAATGCTTTTATGGTCCGCTTGGATCAGGAGTTCCATCCATTACCATGCAGTCATTGGTAATGGCGGGAAATGAACGTCTGCCAGATACAAATTTAAAATATTGCTACTGCTTACAATTCCAGTGTTGGCAAACGTAGCAATGTTTACAATGGTGGTGTTGGTGTGAGGTGTTGGATTGTGAGGAAGGAGTAAATCTGAGTTATCCATTATTTTTCAAAGAAAAAATTTTTGTTTGATAATTATAAAAAGTTTAAATTTGGGGCTCAAGGCCCCAATATTTTTGAGTGTCCTTTTCAGAAATCAATGTATGTACACTTATATATAGTTAACAATAAATATTTTCCATAAATGGCAATTTTAAATAACTGAAAATAACAAACCTTTGCGGAGCTCACGATGATACGATTTACTCCGTAGGTGGCCAATAATAATAATAACTTCTTTTGGCCCCAAGGGCCGACACATATGGGACAATACAGTTGTCAGTGACTGTGGGGGTTTACAATAAAATCGAGTAAAAACAAATTAACAAATAACAATAAACAAAAGAGTTACAACAATGAATGTTCCACAATAGTGGAGAGGACCACCCATAGCAGACTCCGGAACCCCCACCACTCCTGAAGTAACCCACACTCCATAACACTGTAGGAGGATGCCCTTCTCCTCTTCAAATCTGCCAGCCTACAGGCGCATAGTCAGTGTACACACGGGCTATCCTCGCAACATTCACTCACCTTTTAGCAAATGTATTGGGATGGCACCACTTCCCTCTCCACCCTCACCTTCCTTTCTAAGTGAAACTTGGAAAAGTTGACGAAGGATTGGCCGACGAGAAAAGTGTCTGTCTTCAGTCCTTTCAGCCTGGTCCACCACATAGCCTCTTTCGCTACTGACATGAGGCAGACGTAAACTGCCTGACTTTCCGACCAAAAGAAGACGGTGGGGCAATCTTCACGTTGAAATCTATCGATAGCCCGATCCTTCCCACACGCGATAACAGCTGTTCGGCATAACTCCACAAGTCAGTAATGCACGGACACTGAACGAATGCGTGCAGAACGCTTTCGTCGCTGTGCGTGCATTTCGGACAGGTCCGTTTGGCCACACTTCCGTGAGTGTGAAATTTATTTCGAACATGCAGTGCCTACCAGCATCACGGCCAAACTAGGGATTTCTAGAAGTTATGCAAAGTCCCCGGCTCGAAAGTCCTCCAGGACAGACAGGTCAGTTCGATTTCGTCAACATCCAGAGCCACTCCAAGAAAGTTGTCGCGCTTGCCCACCTCTAATCCTCTGAAGAACTCTAGAGTGAAATTCCCACTCACCGCATTGCCCACTAGGTAGAGGGTAGTGAGCACCTGGAAACATTCCGGAGAAGAGTTGAGGAAAGGTCTCTCACAAACTGTGACCACACCTGTTCACCGTTTAAGAATATTTGAAGATGCCATAACCTCAGCACATGTTTGCACATCACCAAACCTCAAGATTTGAGATGGTGAGATGCGAACAGGGGCAAGATTTGACAGTCCGGTGGTAATACATGACGGTCGTTTGTGCTTCTATTTTTAACTGCATATAATCTGTTATATATACACTAAATCATGATCTAAACATTTAATCTACTTATTTATTCGAAAAAGAGTCTGTGGAGTTTTCACGCATTTTATGTATGTCTTACAGTATACTAGTGACTAAATTTGTCAATTCATAATTTGGAATATGAACGAATTTCCATACATGACAATTAATGTTCTTTTCTCTTGACTTATTCAAAATTAAAATGCAGAAGAATGAAATGCTGGTGACATGAAATTATATTCATAATTATATCACGAGGAATCCCAATAGTCACGAGGAAAAATAAACAGAAAAACGTTTCAGATTAAATCAAAATCATACAGACTGAAGAAAATAGTTCGTTACTGAACAGTTGGCAAAAGTTTACATTGATTAAAATTTGGAGTTAAATACAACTACACGTTAGATACTTGAAATGAATACATGAAATTTACAAAGTTGTTGGCAGCAAATATTCTTGAAATTCTTCCAAACTTTACCAGTCCTTTATCGCAGGAATAAGGGATAAATAGAGGAAGATTGTTAGGAAACGAATATAAGTTTCATTTATGAATATGGTATTTGAGTAAATAAGAGACCCTACTTGACTGAACGTAAAGTTATTTGATCTTTCAAAAGTCACATTTTAGTGCTGCTAATAATGATATGATTAATCGAAACCAATCGTTTGGTATTGTGCCAGTATATATTATTCATTAGGTTTATTAAGTTAATTGCTTTCCTCCACTGTTAATTTACAAAAGTAAAAAAGAAACTTTGAACATGTCTTTATTATCTTCCAATTTATGTAAACGTGATTTCGACAGACATAGTAGATAATTTTGAGATTTATTATAAACATTTATAAATATACAAATTTATAGTTTCTAGACTGGGTAAGAGAATCGTAAAAATCGTTGGTTTTGTTGGTTTTGTTTCCAAACTAAAATTTATCACAAGCAATGTACTTATCACGTCCCCGCCCCAAAGCTACGCATCGATTGGCAAACGTTTTGTAGCTTAACTGACAACAATGTTTGTATTTGTTTTCGTTTCTTTTCTGTTTTTTTTTTTGTCAGCAACTTCTTCAACTAAATCTTATTTAAATGAGATCAACTAGATTACATAAAATAACACAGGCATCATTTTGTTACGCTGCACCATTACTATACTACAAACTTTACTACATTATCACCCTGTTATGAGCGGGAGCCCAGGTTAATCTGTCTTTCATCCTTACGTATTCGATAAATAATGTACCAGTAACGCACTGGGGTCGATTTGATCGATTCCCCTCCCCCGAAATTGTTGGCTTTCTGCCTTAATCAGGAAACCAATATTTTTACTAAATCCCTCACTATCAAAACAGTGAAAGATAATGCATGTCTCAATGGGTTTGTTGAATAAAATGCAGAAGGCTCATGCAAATTCATTTGTTAAGAATATATTACCACTATTGGATTCTACATAGTATTGCTTCCTTGTTATAGAACCACATATTCTTCTTTTTCTTCTTTTTTTCTTCTTCTTCTTTTTCTTCTTCTTTTTCTTCTTCTTTTTCTTCTTCTTTTTCTTCTTCTTCTCCCACTTATTCCTGAGAGGGTTGTGGGGAAAAAGTCCTCAAATACTCCTTCATGCTGGTCAGGTAAGAAGCTACCGTTTCCATCTGATCCGGCTGAATCTTCAAGCGAGACCAGCCAAGCTCATGGATTTTATCAAACCATTTTGTTTGGGGTCTACCCCTGTGACTCCTGTCGGTTGGTTTCGCCCGTAAAATCTGTCCAGCGGTTCTTTCCTGAGACATTCTAACCACATGGCCGTAGTATCGGAACTGTTATCTCTCAATTCAAAGTTTCGGCTCTACCTGGAGCGACTCTTTGATCTCCGAGTTACGCATTCTGTCGAGTAATGGTATTCAAAAAACCCATAGTAGAAACCCCATTTCAGCCGCTTGTATTCGCAAGCGTATTCGTTTGGTTATTACGAAAAGTAAGGGTTGGCACGAATACTGAATAGAAAATAGCGAGTTTGGCTTTTCCACCTACCACCCTTCTGAATATTAAGTACTGAAGCTGCCGCATTACTGCACCAGACCCAACAGTCTTTGCACATAATTCAGTCTCGTGTCTTCTATACTCATGAATACGGCCACGAGATACTTGAACCTCTGCCCCTGCTTCCACGGAACTCCATTCACATGTGGAGTGCATTGCCAGGCTTCCTTGAGAGGACGATTGTCTCAGTTTTCGTAGCACTGATTTCTATTTCAGCCATGCAGCACTTGATGTCAATCTTGTTCATGAAAATAATTGTTTCTACTTTTTGGCACAAAGCCAGCAATTACCAGTGTATTACTGGTAATTTATTTTATCAACCCCGTAAGAATGAAAGACAAAGTTAACTTCAGCGGCATTTGAACTCAGAATGGCAAGGGCCGTAACTCTATGCGTCAAAGCATGGCGTCCGACCCTCTACAGATACTGCCAATCCACCGCCTGTTCATGAAAATAATGTACAGTAGAGGTGACAATATACACTCCTGGCAGAATCCGACACCCAAATTGAATGCTTTCGATTTAGCACCATTTATCCGAACACAATATGCCGTTTTGAGATCTACAAAGAAATACATCTCTCGGCAGTATTTCACTATTTCTGAAAAACCTGACAAAGTGTCCACTCCGTTTCACCATCTTCAGTTTGCTCAATTATCTGAATTTGGATGCAATAGTATCTGCATACCTGGTCCTAGCTTTCGTATCCACTAACGCTTCCAACTTTATTCTGTAGATCGACCTGGATCTGCCCTGTTTGTGGACTTATTTGGCTTTAGGTAGTCTCAAGTTGCTGATAACTAGATGGAGATCAGTTGACAGCTCAGCCCTTCCCTTAATACGAACATCCAGAACGTTATTACCCTGTATATTTATGGATGTCCCTGTGCTGGAAGAAGTTGTTCATAATAGAGAGTTCATTGCAATAGCAGAAAACTAATGAGGCTTATCTATTCGTATTTATATCGGGATCGCTGTTCCATCCAATCACTCCTTTCCATGTCAGGTGGTCTGTGCCAACATGTGTATTGAAGTCTCTCATTAAAATACATGACTCAGTCTCAATTATATCTAATGCTGCAATGAATAGTTCAAGCATTCTGACTGTGAGTATCTGGAGCCATGTGAGTATGTGAACTCCCGCCTGTGCAGTCATTTCTGTATCTCAGTGTCTAACCCACTGTTTTCTATCAGCTCTTGGAGAGGCTGGTACCTGTCTAAGAAGCTTATCCGAAAAGCTGCGTGGGTGTCTTTATTCTTGAGCAATACAACGTTTTATCTTGTTCATGTGTGGCCTATATAGGTGGAACGTTTGAGCCGAGTCTCACTTATATCAGAAGAAGGTAGTGATCTGATGGCATGTTGGCGCCTCTCATCACTCGTACATACTGCCATGATCCCCTGAACCTTCAGCTGATACAGATGCGATCAATCTGGTTCGCCTTGATATGGTCCGGGAATCTCTACGTGGCTTTGTGGTGGATGTGTTAGTGCGGGAGGATGCTTCATCCTATCACCAGTTTGTTCAGGGCGCACAGATCAGCAAAGCGTTCACCATTCTCGTTCAGCTGCCAAAGTCCATGTGTCCTCATGATGTCCTTATAGCCTCTGTTGTCCCGTCCTTGGTTCCTCCTTTGTCTATCACTGTTTTCAGCTTATGGTGAAAATCATCTTTCTTCCCTTCTTCCGCGTCCTTGGCGGGAGCACACACACACACACACACACACACACACACACACACACACACACATATATATATATATATATATATATATATATATATATCAAAATGAAAATCCGAAGGCAAGGTAAAATTCCAATCCTTTAATCACGACACATGTTTGAATAAGAGACAGATCGATTGTGAAGCCATGATCGATTATCACTGATCTCATCAGGTGAAAATGAATTCTCTTCAAATTCTTGATATGAGGGTGAAAAAAATAATGATGTTCTCTCACATAATTCATTCCCTCATATTCATTTTCACCTGATGAGATCAGTGATAATCGATTATGGCTTCACAATCGATCTGTCTCTTATTGAAACATGTGTGGTGATTAAATTATTGGAATTTTACCTTGCCTTCGGATTTTCATTTTGATACTTATACTCCGTTTTACATCATCTAGCTGTTCCCTTGAATTGAATTGGAGATATACAAAAGCGTGGAGAACTTAATATTGCTAACATAAATTTATTGGACCTTACTATATAATAATATTAATATTTCTAACATAAAGTTATTGGACCAGTTTACACAACCAATAATGCACCTTACTATATAACAACTATATATCAACCTCATTAGTGCTATCGTTGCTCTGGTATATATATTGTGTGTTAGTTTAGCCTACCACAATGTTCGATTTGTCAAGCTTTTTAAACGTATGTTATTACTCTAAGGACCTATCTTATCGAGTGCTTTGCTAACTCATCATTTCATATAAGTAGGCCTAATTCACTTGCAAACCGCCAGAGATTCGATTTTACTGATTTCCAATTATATATATATGCAAAATTTTTATTTAAAATTGTTGGGTTACAACGAGTAAATATTTTATAACTGATATAAAAGCACTCAACAGGTTTTGGAGTATTTTACGATATTAAACAAATGGAAACTACATTTATAAAACCATATTTATTTCATTATATATATTTCAGGGATATCACATTAAAAATAACATTAAAAATATGGTATGCCCTCCTCAGACAAAATACAATATATAAACAGTTTTATAAATAAATTTGACATACCTTAAGATTTTACAACTTCCATTTAAAAAGTTGTTAGGGTAGTGAAAATGTTAGGGACAGTTAGAAAGAAAGACTGAGAAAAAAGAAAAAAAAGAAAAAAAGAAAAAGAAGGAAAAAAGAAAAAGAAAGAGCGGAAGGTGAAGAAGATGAAGAAATGTATGTAAAGAGAAAAACACCAAATGAGAGATTTATGAGGGAATGGGGTACTGTAATTATTTATTTATTTATTTATTTATTTAGTGTTAAGGATACAGGGAGAAATAAAAACAAAAATAAATAAGGAGAGGTAGATCGAGTAATATCTATTATACGAGGTGGGAGAGATAGGGGAGGGGTGAGATACAGGAGATAGAGTTAAAACAGCCGATATATATATATATATATATATATGATCCCACCACATATATAAAAAAAAAAATATATATATATATATTATTGCCGAGGTTAACTTTGCCTTTCATCCTTACGGGGTCGATAAAATAAAGTACCAGTAATACCCTGGAATAATTGGTGGCCTTGTGCCAAAAGTAGAAACAATTATTATTATTATTATTACTATTAAAATATATATATATATATATGTGTGTATATATATATTTATATATATATATATATATATATATATATATATATATATATATATATACACGTGAGTGTGTGTGTGTGTGTGTGTAAGAACAAATACTAATGTTCATTGTTAAAATTGTTTACAGATGTCATATATGAAAAGTGATACTGAGAAATAAAGAGAATGTGAAAAGCATGAATGTTTATATACATTACAAGTCATTAAATGCGACGAGCTTTCAAAACAGTTTCCGTCTACACAATTTTCGCATAGATTTTTGGTCGAACTAAGACTCTAGTAAAACTTACTTGCACACGACGCAACTGTATGACATCTGCGCTAGTGAATTTCATCATAATTTCGTTACGATCAAATTACCAAAATGTTGAATGATTTTAATTTAAGTAGCCAATTTTGCCAAACAGTCTGCCACACTGGTTTCTCTGCGTATTGATTTTAAAATATACGTATAGGAAAAGGTTCTTAATTCTTGATAGTGTCGTAGTAGTGCTGTCCTGTCACACACAGGAGGTATCTTGGGCGGTTTAAATCTGGCGGAATCCATCTCTTTCCAGATCAGAGAACAGTGGATTTCTATCCGGAAATTAAACAGAAAGTGAGAAAGTATTAAAGATACACAGAGGAAGAACCGACATAAGTATTGGACTGGCACCTTAATTATCTACCACGAAAAGAGAGGAGAAGCAAATTTTGCATAGGTGGGGTTTGAACTGAAAGTTTATTCAACCCGAACAAATACCTATATATTTAACCCATTCGCCGTCTTCAGACACATACTTTAATTCAATAAGGTACTAGTTCAATTGGTTGAAATCATTCCTACTAATACATATATTTATTTTTGTTGTTTATTTTTAGGTCTTATTTATCTCAGGATATGAAAACACATTTTTAGGTCTTATTTACCTCAGGATATGAAAACACATGTGAAATATATCAACATTGGTACAAATATATGCATATAGAGGAGAGTGTGCGAGAGAGTAAGAGTGATTAGAATGTTTAACAGCTGCAATATACTTCTAAAAAGTATAATCACCCCGCAATGCCTCCCCAGATCTCACAACAAAAATACATAGAAATAATTTTTAAAAACCTGTATTCCATGTTAAAAAATCCTGTTTGCTAATAACTCAGCATTTAGACTTTGATTTGCAATTTGGAGTGATAAATATGAAAGGAAACAGCAGGCAACTAAATAGTTTTAATACGATTACTATCTATATAAAAGCCAAATATTACCACCCAATACTGCTGAGCCATCAACAAGATCAATCATTGTGAGAAAAAATAAATGAAATTAAATCAAAAAAATATTGATTCAAACTTACTTCAGAAATTGTAAAGTGAAATTCAAACGAGTGTAATTAGCTTTGCAGTAAGATCAATAATTGAGCCGAAATTTTATAGAAATTTATTTCGAAGATATTCTTTATGCTTTATAAAGATGTATTTCTTTTTTTCATTTTATTGTTTTGTTTGTTTATGTAGTTTTATTTTATGCTTCTTTATTTCCCTCGAATCATACTCTCTAAAATATATGAGAATCACCATTATGATTATTATTATCACTGTTATTATTATTATTGCTATTATTATTATTTGCCGTCATCAGTATCACCACAATCGTGATGTTTATTTTGTTGAAAGAATTTATTTTTACACAAGAATTTGAATTGTCTGATGCTTAAAAATTTCTTCTCGTTTGTCTGAATTGTTAACTGACTGGTTTTTTTTTTTTGCACCAGTAAATTAAATTCTGTGGTAGAACATTCGAAAATAACAACAAAAAGAAATAGGATAAAATAGTTACCTCTAATTCCGCAATTCTGCTATTATCACTTCTATAGAATAAAAAATGAAAATTCAAATATATATATATATATATATAATTTCATTGGACTCAAAAGATTAAAGTAACTAACTTATTCTTATGAGTAATTTTTTTTTTAAGAACGTGCACAACAATTGCAAACAGATTGAACATTCTTTTTTGAAACTCCAACTAGCAAAACTACCAACAACGCCAAACATAACATCAGGGGAAAACCAGTCAACACTTGCAATTTCTGGAAAATCAATTTTCAGTTCAAATGTTACTCCAAATAATATTTCCATGCAACAGGATCCGTCTACCTACTTTCGAAAGTAGTTTGCTGATCGGTGTTTCTGAGCTGCAAGGATCAGTTGTTACAGCAAATAATTCAGATTCTATTTTTATAATGAAAGTGGTAAAGTAACTATTTATTTCTTGTTACCTTGACATACTAGTATCGTGACCAATATCATCTTACTTGTCATATCATATTCCTTTGTAAACGGTTGATTTGGCAGAGGTGTTAGAACATCGGATATTTCTTCCGGATTTCTGCGTTCTGTTTCTGTTACATCTTGTCTAGATCCACTTCGATAAAGGAAGTACCATGTTAGTGCTGTTGCATGCCTCATTCCTTCCAAATGCCACATCCTGGATCTTCTATACCATCAATGGAGAGTCTAAAGAGTGTCTGCGATGTTCCCGACTAATCTTGCACCTAAAATCCTTAGCGAAATCATGGTATATTCTATAAAGTTTGCCATTGACGGATGTAGATTCCATCATACTTGTTATCCTATCATTTGGATTACTTGTTCTTTTAAAGACAACGTATCTAGAAATATCCTATATTTAATGTTCATTTTAAACAGAGCAAGTTGTGGTTTGAAGCAAATTTAGCAGCTAATTTCTACATGTCGACTTTCTCACGTTGACTCTAGTGTTTTGGAGTTCGTTTCTGGAAGACACTACAGCAGGTCTTTTAAAATTCTTGAGGGTGCTTTAAGAGGCAATATAGATAACAAACACTTGACCCATCATCGGTAATTTCAGGCAGCTTGATGTTGAAGCATGTGTTTTAAAAATTTATATAGTCGTACAATTTCATTCAATTTACTTAAGAAGACGTGGATTAAGTTGATGCAATACTGAAAGAAACTTGTCCTCGATACTACGCAGTTTAATCGAACCCGAGACCTTATAATTTCGAAGCGAACTTCTTGACATCCTCGCCTTGCTTCTATTCACTGAATGCATAAGATTAATTATAAACCACCAAATTAGAGATTAAATTTGGAAAAGCATCTCACAGTAATTCGGGGAATGGAATAATGAACTAAAAACATGTAGAAGTTTGTCAGAATTGTAGTGACACAAATCTAAATGAATTGTGTAAGAACACCATGATTTCCTGACGTCGATGTAAAAAATAAACGATATAATCGACTTTTCTCTTCCCACAATTGCTGGCCTTGTGCCACAATCGGAAACCATTATTAACATCACTGTTACATTTGTTTCATTTGTTGTGCTTTTTATTGTTGTTGAAAGGAAGGAATTGGTAGAACCATTACAGAGCCGAACAATAAAATACCTTACCTGATCAATCATATTTTCCTTCACTTCAATTCGTGACTTTATATCCAAATCTGACAAAATCCATTAGTTTCGTTTTTACAGAATATATCTCTACGTTCATGTATACTTTAAAAACATAACCTATACAATATTTACTACTTTTAAAGCAACTATCAATTCTGTAATTCGACGAAAAAAAAGCGTTTGTCGCTATTTTACAAGTTTAACACAAACGTGTATATTCCCAACCAATTCACGCCAATCCTTATAGATGCCATTAGCCCCCCAATTGCTTTGACTATGTATGAAACCACGTCACAGGATTAGCTCACTTGGAGCTTACTTCTTGCTACAAATGAGCCTCTATACCAAAACCAGCACTGATCTCACTTTATCGTTCTATGAATTTAAAGGACGTCAAGGCAAACAGCCGTAGATATGAAAATAAATTGGGCAGTTAAATTTAAACCACTATTTATTGTAGATTTATTGGATAAAGACCAGCCCCTGGCGATACATTGTATATTTCACTAGTTACAAAGTGGAATTTTCTGATTGCTTGTACTTATTTCATTGACTGAAGGTGACTATGAAAACCAAAGTTGATCGTGATGCAATTTAAATTTTAAAAAAAATAATTTGAAATTTAATATTGTTAGTCATTGTACTACCATATCTACAAATAATAGACCATTGATTTTCAACAGTATGTAGTATTGTTGTTTCATTTTGAAAAGACGCAATGTTCTGTATTTGTCTAAAAGAGAAAAGAGGACGGCGCGAGCTCATACCTTTCCAATGAAAATAACTGACTAGATTTGAAATGGCTTTCTCCGGAGGACGTTTATCTGTTGCTGAACTGAACACGCCTCTACTCTAATTCAGTAAATTCACTAAACCAGAAATACTGAATCATTTAGTGCGGCTCTCACTTCTTTGTGATCTAGCCTATGCTTCTTTTTCTATACAATATTATAGTACGATTTTCTTTTTTCTTTTTTTGTAGATGAGTGGGTGTACCAAACTATTACTAACTTCGGGTATAAATGGTACTTATTTTACTTATGTATTGTGAATGAACTTTATATGAATTAGTTCTGGGGGATTCTGAGTTGAGATTTCAGAAAATCTTATTTATTTACTCGACAATGTTATGAATTTATATCTTGTCCTTATTACCAGTAACATTTAGCCACACTATAAATACAGCTGAACGTCTTTTCTTTTTTCAGATCTCTTATAAACATATATCAACTAAGTCTTAAATCAGTCACTGCACTCATCACCCCACTTTCCATTTACCTAGAGTGAGATGCCGAGTAGGCAATGTCTATTACTTATCGAAACCAAAGCTAAATGTAGCAGCTTCTCTAATTTCCTATGTGACCAATGCAATAATATATCAACTCTGACTTAACCATGCTGAACATAATACAGTATAATATTCAACAGAATTCGAAAAAGCATCGCTAGAAGCCAAGAAAGCAATTGTTGCTGGCAATACGCCTGACATTTCTTCCTTCAGCTTTCCTGCTGTCTAATGCAGCTGAACCATTTGAAAGTCTCGTTCTAATATCTTAATCTTTCTTCTATCTTTACTTTTCTTTCTTAGAAATATTGTTATATCTAGTAAATAACAGTGGACAAGACATTAGGTTCCTCTCTTCAAATGACCGCTTTTATTTCTTGGAAGACTTTCTTTAAAATCTCCTATGCCACAGTGACAGGATAATGCGCTAAATTACTAAAATTATTACACCAGTATCCGAGGCGGAACAGTGTCAAAGTAAGATATTACTAAAACACAGCTTTAGAAATATACTTTCAGGCTTCAAGGGCCAGTTATTATACGTATGAAAATAGGAAAAGTAAAACCGAAGATTATCACATAATGGATAGGTTTAACAAATTAGAAGATATGCTAGGATGTTAATAATACAATGATTTCCAAATATGTCATAAACAAATAGCCCTAGAAAATATAGATGTGTGATGAGGTATACATTAATATAACTTGTTGATTCAGTTTCAGTATATTTTATAGTATATAAATGTGTGAATCTAACTAAACATTATTCGAATACCATGGATTTAATATCAGAATAAATACTATTCTTAGTGTGTGGTCATATTTGAGTATATTTGCTAAATGTCTATCAACTATATCCTCTGAAATTATCACAATTAAGCGTCCCCATCAATTATATTTAAGTATTTATATTTTTAAAGTCAGAGGAAGAAGTTAGATAAGATAGTATATTAATTATATCATATAATCTATATAGCAATAATAAGGATTCAGTATCAGGTAAAGTATTATATGAAGTAACGGTTGTTAATTCACATTGTTGGGTTTATAATATTTAAATGATTGTAAGTTTTTTATGAGGGCAAGTGGAAAAGATTTCTGGCTTTTTATTCAAAATACTAGCTTTGGAGTTAATTGATTGAGACTCCGGAAAGTATAGTCTACATGCTCTGCTGTTAAGTTTATATGCGGAGGATCTACCTAATATTTCCCAGTCGAATGTATATGATGTGTTCTTATTTTTTAATTTCTAGATAAAACTAAATAAGGAGTCACATATTTTAAATTTTAATTTAGGTTTTCTAAAAGAATGAATATGAGAATTAAATCTTGTTTTCAAACTATTTGATGTAGTTCCTGTAAACTTTAGAATGTCTAGAGGTGTTAACAATGCAACCATATACTATATTATTAGTTAAGCGATTACTTTTCCGAGGGCATGGTGTTTTATTTCTACCTTTAAAGTTTGGATTAATAGTAAAGTGAGATATTAGTACTTGGGATATTACTATTAATTGGAAATCATGCTATTAATTCCAATTCCTTCTAAGAAACACAACTTTCAACACAACTGACACTATATGTTTTGAACAACATTTGTAACTGTAATTGTGTGTCTTGATATTCTAATTAATCTCTGATGAAACGCATATTCTTTGCTGACGAAGGGTTATACGAATGTAATCTATTACATAAATATCACAATATTGCAATTAAATTAGATAATAATTTGCTCCACTCGTTATTGTAATCTATTATTCCTTCAATCTCATAACTGAAGAAATAAAAATTCTGTGCGTATTATTATAATGTGCGTACAGCATTAGACTGCTCCATCTCACCAGTTGATTAATGTTGTTACTCTACAGATTGTTGTTTCCGTTAGGGAAAGCCTGCGGACATGTATCATGGTGATCGCTATACATATACAACTTCAGGTATATATGATATTATATATATATGAAATTGTGTACATATAGATGCAATATTTTGTAGCTAGATACATTGTGTGACATAGAGTCAGATGATGCTTCTCAAATTCGAACTTATATACAATTATTTCACCATTCAGTAACATATATACTTGACCATTTCATCTCTACTAGGAATGAATATGATATCATATCCTTAACACAGGAAAGAAAATGCCGAACCTACACAAAATTTTCTTCTGTATTAACATGTCGATCAATATTTATATAAAATAGATCGCAAAAATGTGTGTATTAAAATGGCTTTTCAATCGTTTATCATCATAGTATTTTATAAAACTAAAACACTGTATGGAAGACATCCTTAATTGTTGTCATAGAAACAGCAAAGCAATTTCTCTTCACACTGACAGTAATCATAATCAGCTCTGAAAGTTTGTAACCTTAGAAACGTCATTTAAACAAAATTAAAAAAGATGCCGGTTAAAAAGGAATTATCTGGAAGTGAAAAAAAAATTCAACACAAGTGTGGGATTACTAACGAAAAGGATAGAATTTGTATTCGAATATCATTCTTCATCCCAGTAAAAATTGGACGTTGCTCGTGAACAGCTACAGTGTAAAGATCATGAATGTTTATGTTTTAATCATCCACAGCTCAAATCATATTAAATATTTGTATCTCTCAATTAAACGGAGACTTTCAAAGCTAAAACTATCACACATGCACATACATACAAATTCCTTCACATACAAATGTGCACGTGCACAAGCACACATACTAAAAATAACATTGAAATGGAAAATAAATTCCTCAATGAATTCATGCAAGAATAGAATAGTTAATCATCGTTTGATATTTGGATTGAAATCATCACAACATTTCGACGTAACGTTCTTTAGAATTAGTTAGTGGTTGTTGCGGAATAGGGAGATATGTTACAGGCAATTAATTTTGTTCTAACATTTATGAATAACGATTATTTTTCCTTCCCAAATCATTGTATAGGAAATAGTATTCCACTCTCCATTGTTGTGATGTACTGAATGGTTATAAATCATCGAACTTATTAAAAGGCAAACACTGGAAATGTGTTGCAAGCAAAAACCAACTAACGACATACGTTGAGATCGTAGACTAATGATGCCAATTATACAAAGACACTTCTATGCTAAACCACACACGCACATGCACGCACACACACTCACACACACACACACACACACACACACACACACACACACACACACACACACACACACACACACACACACACACACACACACACACACACACACACACACACACACACACACACACACACACACACACACACACACGCAGATACACACACACACTCACATTCATATATACATCACGAACTTAAAAGTAAAAATACAAACAATTGATAAGTGAAGTGCAATAGATTCTTTGATCAGGGTCTAGAGAAGCTACTGATGAACAATAATAACATTGACAACAAACCATAAACATATATTATTAGGTTTTATTCCATACATACGACACTTTATTTCTTCAACATAAAACCCATTGATGCAAAGACGAATTTAACATTACAGCAAACATTGATCTTACAGTTGACCGTGCATCTTTATGGGAATAGCCAATTCATTAGTTTAGGTTGGGACATAAAATCTTGGTTAACAGATCGATACTGGTTTAATTTCCAAAGATTCCTATTTCAAAATAAGCCAAGTGATTTTTTAAAGGTAGTCATTCAGCTGATGTATCTATTAAGAGTTACCATTTTCTCTAATATTCGTTACTTACATGTAGTTAAGAATTGTAACATAAACGAATGTATTTCCACTGGTTTACAATCAAGCTGAACACAAATAGATTTGGTAGAACGAAACCTACACAATATTCCCACACAAATCAGAGTCCACAATTATTTTGACTAGCTCCAGGTTACAAACTGTATGTGTTATTTTATAAACAACTGTCTTTATCAAGTTGAACTAAACTTCCTTCTATACATTTTCTCGTTTCAAACATTTCTATGGCTCACATGCAAGAGAAACGAAGATTCACATACCATAGAAACGAAGATTTCAAAAGTTCATACTATGGTTAAATTATTTCCCATCAAAATGTCAAATATTGAATCCATGTAAATCTAAAGAGATATCACGATTCTGTGTAGTTCCCGAAAATAAGCATTTATTATGTCTGGAGTGTTACATTCAATTTCATCTTTGATGGCTACTGAAAAGCTACTGGACGAAAGCTGACGAAGCAACGAGAGTCTTCCTCGAGCGAAAGCCCACTCTAATCAAAATAAACTGTCTTTAAAAAGTTTTTCAAAGTTAATATTCATTGGATAATGTAATACAAGACTCATTCTTCTTGGCTGACACTCCTATCATAAATCTACGTCTACTATTTAACAAATACCCGTTTTACCTGCTTAAAATAAGCTAACATAATTTGTAAATTTAAATCTGTGGAACGCTTCGATTGTTTATATACATATATATACTACTAAATTTTCGTGATTGTGTGCTTATCTTTAATTTAGTACTACCAAAATGGCGCAAAGTTGGAAAATACTTTGAAAGGGCGTTGCCCCTGAAATTGGAATACAATGAAATAAAAAAATGTTCACGTAAATCGGAGCACGGGTTCCCAACATAGAGGGTTTTTCTTTCCAGGTATCTTCATACATAGAGACAGCGAAAGAGATAGTGGTTGTTAGAGAGTAGGTTGAAAGAGAGACATAGAGAGAAAGAGAAGGAGACAAAGAAGGAAAATGGAAGAGAGAGAAAGAGAAAGAGAGAGAGAGAAAGATGGTGGAAATTATAACAGGTGAATTCAAAGAATCGAATACAACATTACTGTAAAAGAAATTTGGTGACTGAATATTAAGTCATATGCATCATATAACTTGTGTTAGGACAGGATGTATGTTAAAAATATTTCCTGCTAAATAGGAAGGGTTTCTAAGTGTGTGTATATGTGTGTATATGTATATATATTTTTAATGTGATGAAATACCAATGATGGTTGGAAAATCACTGACGAAGGAATATTTTTATCATCTGTAACCCATGTGCAAAGCACGCAGTATTCTTCTTTCTTCTCATGTGTTTTATATATATTTACCTCGGCTGCGTTTGTCTGTTTCTCTCTTACTGCTTCCCCGCCCTCTCTGTTTCTCTCACCTTCTTTCGCCCCCTCTGTCAGTTAGACTTTCTCTCGACTGACCACTTCCTCACACTTCCACTCACTCACTCTCTGTTTCTCCCCTTGTCACTTCCTCCCGTTTGGCTTGTGTGGGTCTCTTCTTGCTTACATCTCACACACATCGACACGGTCTGTAATAATAATAAATTTGAAGACTAAAATCAAAAGAGGGCGCGATAAGGATAAATATATATCAAATATATATGAACTGTAGAGCAAATATTTATTAAAATAACAGATTAAAGTTTAAGCAAAGAATCGCTGCTTTCACCCTTAACGGGATCTTCTGAAGATCCCGTTAAGGGTGAAAGCAGCGATTCTTTGCTTTAATCTGTTATTTTAATGAATATATATATATATATATATATATATACATATGTGTGTGTGCGTGTGTGTGTGTGTGTGTGTGTGTTCATGTATACATCTGTCTGTATATACATGTGTATGGTGTGTGTCTGTGAACAGTGTATAGAAGTCAGAGACACCCACATATGTATATATATATATATACACAATATACACACACACACATATATACATACATATATATATATGTATATATATATATATATATATATATAGGAACGAGTAGGACCCCGACGGCTGAGCTCAAGCCGTTTGAACGGAATTAGCCGTCGAAACGGCTTGAGCTCAGCCGTCGGGGTCCTACTCGTTCCTATTACCCACTCTTCTACCCTAAGTATTGAGTACTTTGGTGCGTTATGGTCCACCTGGTTCCTTACCACATTTCCTTCGTTATATATATATATATATATATGGGCCTTCCAATTTCATATTACATTATATAAATGTGTATATTTTAATAAATTAAAGATTTGTAAGTGAACATAATTATTAAAAAAATATTCTTAAATGAATGTGACACAACAGGTCACGGGTGGTTGAGTACATATATATCTATGAATATATATATATAAGATGAAGGACAATTTGTTATGTCATGATTACGTTTATTGAGTATTGACGCACGTTTTGTTATTGATCAGGTCAAGGTCCCATCTGGATCGATCTAGTCCGATTATGGATATATATATATATATAGACAGTATATACATATATATCAGAATGGAGGCGGTAAAAACCAATTAGACAATTACTCCGCAAAGTAGTCGATGTATACTATATATATATATATATATATATATATATATATATATATATATATATATATATACACACATAGATATATACAGGGTGTCTCAAAAATGTACATACATGTGTATACATTTCTTTGGGACACCCTGTATGTATAGATACATAGATATACACACACACACACATGTATATATATATATATATATATATATATATATATATATATATGCCGTTTTATCCAATTCGACATCAACAATTACTACTCCTCCATCACTTTACCACTTCTCCTTAGAGCTATCAATTTCGCTAAAACACTCACAGTGGTTAAGGATTTCGAAGTTGATGTCATCCTTAATGCCCGAAAGTCGGTGATTAATTTCGACGACTCTATTTGGATTAAAAAATCCAATAGTACTCCATTCGACGTGAGTATGGGCGCCAGTGACTCTGCGGGGGTTACTGATCTTATTGGCCTTTTCCTTCTTTTCTCTATCAAGGACGAATTCCCCAGCGCGGGTCGTGGTTTGTACCGTGATGATGGTCTTTTGACCATGACTAAGTGCGGACCTCGTGCTTGCGACAGGTTCAGAAAAGAACTCACAGCCTTCTTTAAAGGCTTCAACCTCTCTATACAGGTTGAGGCTAATCTCTCGGTCGTTAATTACCTCGACGTTACCCTCAATTTATCGAATGGGTTGTATTACCCGTATAGAAAGCCGAATGATACGCTTAATTACATAAGTAAGCATTCCAACCATCCTGCCAGCATAACCAAGAACCTGGTAAGAAACGTTTCGTTGAGGCTTTCCCGTCTTTCCACTAACGAGCGCATTTTCAACGACCATTCCACTTATTACAATGAAGCTCTTGCTCGAAGTGGATTTGTCGATAAGGTAGCATATACAGAGTACGAAAATAGACCTAGAAGAAATAGATCCCGTCGCATTTGTTGGTTTAACCCACCATATAATATGGAGGTGGCCACACCATTAGCTAAGATCTTTCTTTCCCTTATTACGAAGCATTTTCCCCCTACACATAAATATAGTAACATTTTTAATAGAAATACTATTAAAATTTCTTACTCTACGACTCCTAACCTTGCACATAACATCACAGCTTCAAATTTAGCTAAACTACATAGCCGTAGGAACACGTGCAACCCTGTAGTTAATACTAACTGTAATTGTAGGAATCGGGCTGATTGCCCCCTATCCGGGAAATGCCTGTCTAGTAACATTGTCTACAAATGTAAGGTTGAAACACCCACGTCCCGTAGGGCCTACATAGGGTTAACCGCCAATAGTTTCAAACAGCGTCTTTACATGCATACCCATTCTTTTCGTTACCCTCTAAGAAGGAATATGACGTCACTTTCAGCTTATATCTGGAGTCTAAAAGACAACCACACCCAATATAAGTTACACTGGGAGATCCTAGCTAGGGCTAGATCGTATAACGGAAATAAAAGACCATGTGACCTCTGCGCCACTGAGGGCCTGGAAATACTCTACGCCACAGACCACATCTTAAACAAAAAAATCTGAGGCAATTTCGGCTTGTAAACATAAATTGCACAAAACTTTCCTGTATTACAGCCCCACGTTATACCCTAACGGATAGTACGATCTATACGTGGATATTTTACGTCTTGATGTGGGAGCTAAGTATATGTTTTGTTTATTCCTTTACTTATTTGCATAGGTAAGTATATATTACCCGTATGTTTTGTGAAGGTATGTATACCTTCTCGTACGTATATTTGATTGTTATGGCGTATAATTTTTATATATTCTGGTATTTAGGGTTTGGCTATATGTATACGGGAGTTTTGCGTCTGCGTGATTATGCAGGTTCGTACGTATGGTGGGTGTGTGTATATGTGTACTTCTTGCTTTAGTTGACTTACGTCTCCGAACATTCGGGTATTTATATGTAGGTATGTGTGTGCGCTTGTTATATACGTATTTATTTACTTATATACGTTTATATAATTATTTATTTATTTGTACACAAGCATATACACACACACACATATTTATATGTGCGTTGTTTTGTATATCTCTGGTAAGGTTTTGCGTATGCTTGTGTATGTACGTATTTGTTTGCGTGTATGTATTTATTTATTTCTATTACTTCTGTATTGTATTTATTTACTTTGTTCTTAACTCTGTAGCGGAGATTCATTTGGTCTCCTAGTTAGAATTTTAGTCTAGGACTTCTGCTATACCATTTACGTGGTTTTCTGTTTGCGTGCTATTGTTCTCCACGATCCACATATGACTTATTATCTTCGTTTTTTCATTCATTGCCAGAGAACGTCTCTATGCACCACCTAAGATAACATTAGTCTACGACCTCTTTTATACCATAAACGTGGTTCTGTCTTTGCGCGTAATTGTTTTTCACTGCTCCTATTAATGACGTATTATTCGTTTTTTCCCGTTCTTTGCCAGCGAACGTTTCCACGAACCAAAGTAACGTCTTCCTGTCTTCCTCCGGTTGCAACGTTTTTTGAAATATCCAGTTCTGCGTTTACAGATTGACTTTGTTAGTTTCAGAAGATCCCGTTAAGGGTGAAAGCAGCGATTCTTTGCTTAAACTTTAATCTGTTATTTAATAAATATATATATATTTCACTACCGTAAACTCTTGGTAGATTTATCTACATATATATATATATATATATATATATATATATATATATATATATATATATACATGAAGAAGTATATAAAGGAGAACAAACCGTTAAAACATGTTTATTTAAAAATTGCACCTCCGTACGATTCACCCGAAAGGGCTTCTCAAGGGCATAAAAAAACTAAAGAGTGTTCTTTACGTGACCCTGAAGGGGTTTTAAAGATAAGTTCACACTACCGTTCATTCTTCGTAAACCACATGTATTGATTTTGCAGTAGATCAAGGGAGATAACTCTACCCGGTGTTAGAGCAGTTGTCCCCAAGCTATTTGTAATCCGTTACTACTTTGTGGGTACTGCTTTACCATTGTCGATTCACGCCGGGTCTGGTTCACGTAAAGAACACTCTTTAGTTTTTTTATGCCATTGAGAAGCCCTTTCGGGCGAAACTTACGTAGGTGCTGTTTTTAAATAAACATGTTTTAACGGTTTGTTCTCCTTTATATTCTTCTTCACGTGTATCCGACCTGCTTATAATCTCGCCCACTAGATATTAACACTTCTAATATTTAGCACTGCAGGCAGTAGTATTGAGCACTTTTGCATATGCTATTGGCAATTGACTACATGTATCGCCTATCTCTTCTTCTCTCTCTCTCAATACTTAAATACTCTCTATATATATATAAAGACACACATAAATGGTGTCTCTCCATCGGCATGACGACAAGTGTTCTAGTTAATACTATACACGGAACATCCTACTTATAAATTAACGTGTAACTGGCTGAGCATTCAACAGAAATGCGTACCCTTCGGGGAGATTCAGTGTGACACAGTGTGTGAAAAGGCAGGTCCTTCAAATTACAGGTACAACTCATCTTTGCCAGCTGAGTGGTCCGGAGCAACGTGGAATAAATTATCTTGCTTAAGGAGAGAACGCGCTTCCTGGAATCGAATCGAACTCACGATCTTCCAATTGTGAGCTGAATACACTAACCACGCGTTTTCACACACATAAACACACATACATATATATGTATTAATATATATACAAACAAAACACGCACACACACATATATATATACAAACACGCAGACAAACACACATCGAAACACGCACACTCAAACATATATATAAACACACTCACACATATAAGTAAACGCACACACACACAGTCACATATATATATATAATAATCACACATACACACATATAGAAACAGACACACACACACACACATATATATATGTATATATATTTTGAGTATATGTTGGTTGTATACCAACACTTCAGTATGCAGATTGGAGCACTCTCCAATCTGCATACTGAAGTGCGCAGGATGGTTTGGTTACTCCGGAGTAATGTAAAATAAAATAA
>OZ024743.1:191256391-191288891 GCA_964016885.1 Eledone cirrhosa
AGTATATACTTTCCTTATGCATATTAACGGCTGAGCAGCCTAAGGGTGAGAAATGAAATTTCGTTTCATTTTTTCCATTTATCGTTTTCGGAGCGCCCAGCCGATTAACTCACTCGATATGCAAATTAGGCTGCGTAGCAGAAGAGAAGTAACATAGGAAAGAATGGTATGTCTTAACCACATAGAAACCAAAAGTATACGACATTGAAACAAAAATTAAATTCGTTGGAAATGACAAGGGAGGCAGCATAACACTTGTTAAAACATACACAGCCGCAGCATAAATGTAATCTTGCAAATTATACTTTGAATACCATGCCATGAAAGGTAACACAAATTAACTAATCATATAATCATGATTCTTTTTCTGCAAATGTATTTTGCATAACCTAATTTATTTTCGTTGTGTTCTGCGAGTGTTTATATATATATACATGTATATATATATATATATATATATATATATATATATATATATATATATATATATATATATATATATATACAGTATATAGAGAGAAACACACAGATACATGTGGACACATACATATACATGAATAAATCCACACATATTCCTGTGTTATTGGTGCCTCCGCCACCGTGGTATTTTTTTTCAGGGTTATAAGGGGCTTAGCTCTGTTTCTTGACCGCTGTATCACGTGATTGACTCTCCCTCCGCCTTTTCGAGATTCTATCCCGCGCATTACAGACGTGTTTTGAAATCCTTAATGAGGTATCCCCTTGATAAGTCGGCAGAACCTCACAAAAACTCTATATCTCTATGATCTAGTGTTTTTTGCATAATATGCCACGAAACTACGTAGTCGGGGACTGAAGAACCAGCTAGGTATGATATATCTTATTACTAATTATATTTAATGTTTCTTCTCTCTTCATAATGTACTTATATATATATATATATATATATATATATATATATATATATATATATATATATATATATATATATATATATATATATATATATATATACATATATATATATATATATATACATATATATATATATATATATATACATATATATATATATATATATATACATATATATATATATACATATATATATACATATATACATATATATATATATATATATATATATATATATATATATACGTTATTCCGGGTTGAATCGGAAGTAACCACAGTAAGTAAGGTACTCAATACATTGCATACGATTCCTGATGATTTCTAAAGAATGAAACAGTTCTAGTCCTGTAGAATCTCATCTATCTATCTATATATATATATATATATATATATATACACAGAGAGAGAGAGAGAGAGCGAGAGAGAGAGAGAGAGAGAGAGAGAGAGAGAGAGAGAGAGAGAGAGAGAGAGAGAGGGGTGGTTACACAACAGTTAGTTCACCATACCGAGAACAATTGTTTCACATTAGCGGATCTTCACCTCGTAATGGACATGGTTATCCGGAACAGGAGGACAACCGTACGAACCCGCATGCGCAGAAACGGTCACTTCACTCAGGCAATATTAAATTGCGTGCGAGAGGTGTGAGGGAGATAACTGCGAAAGTCCGAAAGTTTCTAGTTGATAAGAACATTAGGATGTTGTAATTCAATCCGGAGCTTTGTAGTTATGTAAGAGGTGTTTCCAGACGTGTGGTCAACGTGTGAAGAAATCATTCCTTGAGTTTAGGCAATCGCTATTGCGTAATCTCTTTAGAATATTTATTCGTTCATCAATACATAGTCCACACGACGGATTGCCCCTTGCGTATGGCTTGGACTTAGTGATGGCTTTCCATTGAATGGAGTAGTCTATACTTGAGTCCTTGAGGGACAATACGTGGCTCGCTACGGATATTACATTCCAGTGTTCTACCTCTCTCTCCCCCTCTCTCTCTCTCTCTCTCTCTCTCTATATATATATATATATATATATATATATATATATATATATATATATATATATATATATATATATATATATATATATAGGAACAAGTAAGACCCCGACGGCTGAGCTCAAGCCGTTTCGACGACTAATTCTGTACTGAATGAACATTTATTCTGGTATTTAAATAGCCGAACTTATCAAGGGGTAATTCCATATATGGTCAAAGAGATAATCACCAGGATTGGTCACATCACAAGTTAGTAGTAAATCTGTGATGGCAAGTTGGTGGGGGAAGGGGTAGCTAAACCTGCCGGTAGGAGAAAAAGGGCGAGGGGGTGGAGTAGACCCATTCATGCGTTGGTAGTGCCAGCTACAGCTGGGTGTGAGGTCAAAGAGGATACTGGGGAGGAGGTCGAAACGGTAAGTAGAACAATGAAAGGTACTTCGTACGATCTTTCTTGTAGCTTGTTTAAGACTTTTTGTTTCGTGGCGGTACCCTTAGAGTTAGCACTAGTATTTTTTTGCAGGACCCTGAATTATATTCTCGTACTAGTTTACGTTCTTGCACTGGGTGGTTGCTGGCCCTGTGATTGGGGTAGAAACCTTTATTATTTTCGTGGTAGTCTCTTTAGTATTCTGCCCCCCTTGTTTACCCGTCACCGTACGATACACGCACTTATACCTCGTATAAGGGTCCCTTTATTCCCGTCCCACCTAGTTTATTTTTATTATTATTATTTACTTTTTTTATTCTACATTATATATATATATATTTTTTTTAAATTTATTTATCTATTCTTTTATTCACTTATTTGTTTATTTATTTATTTATGTATTTCTTTAGCCTAGCAATAGCGAGAGACTTATGTCTTAGTAACCAGATTTTGCTTTTTTTTTTTTCTCTCTCAGTACCTTTTATAGTTTTACCTTTCATTGTTCTACTTACCGTTTCGACCTCCTCCCCCTACCCCTCCCCAGTAACCTCTTTGACCTCACACCCAGCTGTAACTGGCACTACCAACGCATGAATGGGTCTACTCCACCCCCGCTCCCTTTTTCTCCTACCGGCAGGTTTAGCTACCCCTTCCCCCACCAACTTGCCATCACAGATTTACTACTAACTTGTGATGTGACCAATCCTGGTGATTATCTCTTTGACCATATATGGAATTACCCCTTGATAAGTTCGGCTATTTAAATACGAGAATAAATTTTCATTCAGTACAGAATTAGCCGTCGAAATGGCTTGAGCTCAGCCGTCGGGGTCTTACTTGTTCCTATTACCCACTCTACTACCCTAAGTATTGAGTACTTTGGTGCGTTATGGTCCACCTGGTTCCTTACCACATTTCCTTCGTTATATATATATATATATATATATATATATATATATATATATATATATATGTTATATAGTAAGGTGTATTATTGGTTGTGTCATACGGTCCAATAAACTTTGTTAGCAATATTAAGTTCTCCACGCTTTTGCATATCTCCAATTCCATTTAGGGGAACAGCTAGATGGTGTAAAATGTGTATCAAAATAAAGACCCTAAGGCATGGTATAAAATTCCAATCATTTTAATCACGGCACATGTTTCAATAAGAGATAGATCGATCGTGTGGCCATGATCGATTATCACTGAACTCGTCCGGTGAAAATGAATTGTCTTCAAAACCTTGATATGAGGGAACAAATTTAACGATGTTCACTCACTAGAGTTTTGTCCCCCATATAAGGATTAAGCAGCCAAAACACGCCGACTGCTATCGTCTTCAATTAGGGTCATAAAACTATCAATTCTCTATCCCTCAATAGCTGTAAAAGGTGCTGGACGGGTCTAAGCTCAACATCAAATCTGTAGAATTACAGTCGGTTACAGTTAGTGTCAGTGAGTACACACACACCCACACACACCGACGTGGGGTCAAAGAAAAAAATATATATATGTATACCAACATAATATTCACCGAAAGTTAGGTTACAAAACAACAAATGTTATATTGGTCAAATCTCAATTTGACGATCTAAATTGGAAAAATTGGATCACGCGCAACCCTATACACATGCAAGTAAATTCGGTACAATGTTCTGCTATACGTGTATCGATTGAATTGTAACAACCGTATCACCTAAATAGTGTATGTTTTGGTATAAACACATCCGTATCGTCTAAAAAAGTGTATGTTTTGTTCTTCGCAGTGTATATACCAAAACACACACTTTTCTAGACGATACCGAGGTGTATATACCAAAACATACACTATTTAGGAGATACGGATGTTACAATTCAATCGATACACGTATAGCAGAACATTGTACCGAATTTACTTGCATGTGTATAGGATTGCGTTTGACCCAATTTTTCCAATTTACATCGTCAAATTGAGATTTGACCAATATAACATTTGTTGTTTTGTAACCTAACTTTCGGTGAATACTATGTTGGTATATATATATTTTTTTTTTACCTCGCGTCGGTTTGCGTGAGTGTGTGTACTCACTGACACTAACTGTGACCGACTGTAATTCTACAGATTTGATGTTGAGCTTAGACCCGTCCAGCGCCTTTTACAGCTATTGAGAGAGACTTGATAGTTTTATGACCCTAATTGAAGACGATAGCAGTCGGCGTGTTTTAGCTGCTTCATATGGGGGACAAAACTCTAGTGATGAACATCGTTAAATTGTCTCCCTCATATCAAGGATTTGAAGACAATTCATTTTCACCTGACGACATCAATGATAATCGATCTATCTATTATATATCCACACGATCGATCTATCTCTTATTGAAACATGTGTCGTGATTAAAATGATTGGAATATTATAGCATGCCTTCGGATCTTTATTTTGATATATATATATATATATATATTTATTTATTTATTAAAATAACAGATTAAAGTTTAAGCAAAGAATCGATGCTTTCACCCTTAACGGGATCTTCTGAAACTAGAAAAATCAATCTGTGAACGCAGAAGTAAATACTTCAAAAAACTTTGCAACCGAAGGAGGCAGGAAGACGATACTTTGGTTCGTGGAAATGTTCCCTGGCAAAGAACGGATAAAGACAAAGATAATACGCCATAATTTGGAGCGGTGAAAACAATGACACACAAAGTTAAAACCACGTTTATGGTATAAATGAAGTCGTAGACTAATATTCTATTAGGTGGTTCGTGGAATCGTTCTCTGGCAATGAACGGAAAAAACGAAGATAATACGTTATTATGTGGAGCGGTGCTAACAATTACACGCAAAGACAAAACCACGTAAATGGTATAACTGAAGTCGTAGACTAAAATTCTATTGGGAAACCGAATGATTCCCGGCTTCAGAGTTAAGAATAAAGTAAATAAATTACAGAGGTAATTGAAATTAAATATATACATGCACGCAATCATATACGTACATACACAAGCATACGCGAAAACAACCGCAATGGGTGTGCCAATACAAGAACGTACACACAAAAAAAAACACGCACGCACATACAGACCCCACGCAATATATATATACAATTTTAGGTGAGTCTTCCACACTATGTCCTGTATAAGGTTATTTGTACATTATGCTTTAATTTTCTTTGCTTTACTATTATATATATATATATCTGTGTGTTTGTGTGTGTGTGTGTGTGTCTGTGTGTGACATAGAAATAGGGGAGGAAGAAAACCAGGTGATAATATATAAAGGTTTTTTGGCTAATTGCATAAAATATTAACGCTATATTATCGGTATGATATATCGGTACGACAAAACATATATAAGGTATTTCTTTTACTAAACCTATTGACCATATGTTTGAGGAAATTGCACAATTGAATTGCAACGTTGTAAATTTTAAGTATAACTTTACATCGTAAATACTACATAAAACATGTCTCAGCTTCATACATAATTTGTATATATGTATATATTTTTTTCAGACGATACTGAGATTAGATACCACCGGGGTATTTGACGTGAATAAGCTCCGTTATATTTAGACTGCCGAGATACATTTCATGGTGATGAAGGCTTTAGTTCTTTATCAACAAAACTCTGAATTCACTGCTACATAATCGATGGATTATCTTTCAATGTCTATCATTTGTAGAAATGTTTGGACTATATTGCATTTCTTTGAATAATTTTACTTTGCTCTTCTTATCTAAGCTAAAAGAAGTAAATGATTAAACTTATTCTGAAACATGTGCAACAAACCTAACTCAATAACCGTGGTTTGAATACTCATTAGCTGGCACAGTAGAGTGTTCTTTAGGAGAAGAATAATTACAAAGCCAGGTTAATTCATACATCAATATATTGACAGAAAATATATTGCTCTTACTTTAACAATCTATGTGATCAGAATATATGTTGGTTACAAACGCTTATAACTATGACAAACAGGACTCAGCTATATCAAATAATTTAAAAGTAATTTGCCATCCCAACGTGTTGGCTGTATAGGTACATTGCAGAATCGACAATTGGTACTGTCTTTTCATTCGGATTTTTCTAATCCTTTGTTAATATAAATTGAATAATTTGATTCTGAAAACATGTAATTCAAAATCTTTTGTGAATAGAATATCAGTTTTGCGATGTTATATGTACGAACAAATGCTCTCTCCGTTCTATTGTCATAGTATCATGTTCTTCTGGCTATTCATACGTTTACTGTTTATATCCGTAGGTCTTTTGATTGAATGCATTAAATTATTTGAAATTTGAGTCTGTTTAACGCTTACTACATGAAAAGGTTCTGTGAACTTAACTATGCTGAGTTACATCTCAATAAAGAACACATTGTGGCATCAGTGGTACATAAGTCAACCTATAGTCCAAATGGAATTTCTGAAATTTATTAAGCCTATTGTTACTGATTTCGTTCGATATAAAACACTTTAATTAATTAAATCTTAGTCAATAACCATATATTATAATCTAACTAGTTGCTAATGTGTTGTATCATGTCGGTCTCTAATGCCACAATATCGCACTGCCAAACAGCAGCAAGTTCTCAATATTCCAGACTACCTAGATATATGATAAATTTCAACTCTGTAGGCCGTTGATCATTAATCATGGTTTGGTAGGTATCACTGATGCCATGAAATAAATTAAATTGTCATTAATTGAAATTCATTGTCGATTAACCATGACATAAAAACATGGTAGAAGATCGAACATTCACATTAATTTTGAATTTTGAGAAACTCTGAAAACAACTCTAACTCTAAAATATGGCAGTCAAGAGACGAACGGATAATTCCATTGATACATTTTCATTTCAACCATTCTATCATTGTATAATCTATTTATAAAATTATTCCTTCTATATCATATTGGTTTCTGATATAGACACAAAGCCATCAATTTTGAAGAAGGGAAAGTCGATTAAATCGGCTCCAGTGCATTACCGGTACTTTATTTTATCAACCCATAATGATGAAAGGCAAAGTTAACCTCGGCACGATTTGATCTCAGACCATAAAGGATGTTGTCCGAAGCCCTACAAATAGTATCAATCCATTATATTCAGATAAGTGTCACAGTTTTGCAGAGAACTAGGTAAGGTTGCAGCATTACAATATATCCGAGACGAAGACGTTTAACTCATTAAATACCAATTTTAATTAACATTTTAATTATGAATAAGTCCTCGCACAGATTACTGCTATAAAAGATGAGATCAAATTCTGCCGAGATTAGTATCGCCTTTCATCCTTACGAGGTCGAGGAAATAATATACCAGTAATGAACTGGGGTCGATTTAATCGACTTCCCCTTCTCCAAAAATTGTTAACCTTTTGTCTAAATCAGAAACCAATATTTATAAATGTTTGTTTAACAGTATTTCTGTTATTAGGGATCGTGGGTTGATTGAATTTCCCCTCCACCTAAAATTACTGACTAGTCTTGCATTTAAAGTAAACATCATTATTTCTGTTATTCCCCATATTTTGTAACTCTTATCATAATGTTTGATATACAATATTTCCACGATTTCACCATTTTCCTCCATAAGTTTTCGTCATTTGTATTTCCAACTTTACTTTCCTATCATTCATTCTTTGTTGATTTTTTTAAAGAATATTTTTTTCCCTTTTCCTTCTCGTTGTTTACTTTCGTTATACGTTTTTCTTTGAAAGTAACTTTGTCTCCTGACACACGTTCTGCTCAAATGTAAATCTATAACACTCGCATGCATAAAAAACAACATCTATAAATATCTGTCTCTTACAAGCAATAAAAGAACCATTAAGTGTCGCATTCGATGTTGCATTTTATCATACATGCACTTTCGTTGACCTTTCAGGTTTTGCAGTATAGGTTTTGAAATGTCTCAATGAAGTGAACAGTTACGAATGACCAGGAGCATTAGTGGAGAATAAATGACTTTTACAGCATTCTAGCTAAGTGCTGTAATGTAACAGAAATCAACTACTTGAAACACTTTCATTACAAAGAAGATTAATCATTTTTTGTTTGTTTTCGAATGACAGGTCTTACCTTTCCAACCTACGCAAGTATGTCTAATGTTGATCGCGAGTCAAGATAAACGTAATATTCACACAGTCAAAACTTTAGCTTTTATATGTTGTTGAGATTGTTGAGATTGGTGATATTAGAAAATAAATAAATCTTCTTTCGTTGAAAAAAGTCTAATTCAATAAATTCATACTTTATTTTTAAGGATTAATGTGATAGTAATTGAATGTACAGTTTGTGTGCCTAGGTCAAATGTCTCCTACAGTAAATTTGTTTTTAACCAACAAGGGAAATAGATATGTAACTAAGGATATTTCCAGCCATACAGCTAAACGTAAATTTGTCTGGAAATAAATCAGAGTCGTGTTTAACTGGATTCCTGATGTGTGAATAGCAGTTGCCATACTCAAACAAAAACAAAACTTCAGTTTAATTATCTAATCCAACGAGAATAGTAATTTCCATTATCCAATGTGTAAAACAATTTCCCTCCATCTATTAACTTGTAGCAGACAGTGCATTTGTATTTTAGAAATATGAATAACATCCACATATCATAAATATTACATGTTTAAAACATATAAATATATATTAGATGTTAGTGAGGAAATAAAACGTACACACAATATAGAATAAACACGATGTTGCTTTTACTATATTTAAAATAGTCAGCACATATTCTAAAATATTAAGTTCAAGTTATTTCTTTTAACATAAATTGTTGACCTTTCCATTTTTTAATGATTTAGATTTCATTTTCGTCAGTTGGGGAATATTATTTTTGAGAAAAGTACGAAAACACGTTACTACAGGAGGACCGGGATCCAGGATCACAAACTGTACCATAGCTAAGCCTACTAAATTGTTGTTGCCTTATGTTAAATCAAAATACAGGACCAACATATCGGATTACAACAACGCCAGATTTTCTTACAGCAAAATATTTTTCACAACCACAAATATAGTAACGTATAACCTATAAGAATGCATTTTATCTTTACATATGAATATAATGTAAGAATGAAGAAATCGTTTCATACCATCAGTAGTCTCCCAATAATGACCTTAACAGAATTAAAGTAGACAACAACAAACAAAACGTTCCGTTGCAAAATATGATAAATTGCCAATGAAATAACCTTAATTCAATAGTTCTAATTCTTGCCACATTTTTTCACAGAAATATTCTAAGTGAGGTTTCCACGGATTGCGAGCATGTTAAAATATTATTCGGATAACCTTGAAAATCCTAAGTGGAAATTGGTTTCCTCGATTGCATCAGCTTTTTTCTCTTTTCTGACTTCAACTAAAGGTTCCTGTCTTAATTAATATTATTGACATCGACCTACAGAAATCTAATTGTAAAAATAAGAACATATTGTTTCACATAATGGTTTTTACATCCCATGTTTATTAAGGATGAATAGTGAGTCTAGTTACTCAGGAGTTTCGTGTGTTTATCAGAAGGTCTTCGGACAAGAGCTAATACTTCAATAGCAGATGCAATATAAATAAATGAAGAATCAGGGTGCAGTACACCGGATAACCCATTGTCACATCAATTGCCCACCTAATAACGAGGTGTACCGGATTGTGTAAATGCCGGAAGACACACCACACACCCCAACCCATCAGGACTCTATATCTCGGCAACCAATGCCACCTCATAAGCCTCACTGACTGCGGGTAACCCAGGATCATAACAGTGTGTTTCATATATTTCACTACTCATATGTGTTTCATCTCATATATCATACATTATATTCCATAATCCTATATTCCATGACCTCCATTATCTTTATGTTCTTCTAATCTTTATAATTTATTTTTGATTTTACTTCGTATTATGCTTATATTATTATTGGTGGGTTGGCAGTATCGGTAGAGGGTTGGGTGCAATGCTTTGCACATAGAGTTACGCCCCTTTATGGTCTGAGTTCAAATCCAGCCAAAGTTAATTTGCCTTTAATCCTTAAGGGGTCGATAAAATAAAGCACCAGTAATGCAATGGGGTAATTGCTGGCCTTGTGCCAAAAGTAGAAATAATTATTATCATTATAAGTTTTTTACTTTTTTCCATTTTATCATTTTCTACTTTTCCATTTTTCATTTTTTTCTGGGTTTATTTTTCACTAATTTTTCTTACTTCCTTTCTTCTTTATTTTTCATGACTTATAAATGTTATTTGCCTGACACTCACCACACCACCACTTAGTCACCTACCCAACATTGCCTCTGTTTACTTATATATGTATGTCCTTAACCAATAGATCATTTTGTATAATCTAATGGGAGTGATTACATATTTAGTTCTGGTTAATATTTGTTAATGAACAGTTGTTATTGATTTATTATCTGTTGTAGTATGAAAGACTCTGAGCACTTATAAAGGAGAACATTTTAAAACTTGGATAGTATCATTCAATCTGCAACAGTCTGCAATGTGGCTACTGAAGGGGTGTTTTTCTTGTGTTTTCGACTCGGATTTGTTGGTGATTGATGGTTATTCTTTTGCGTAATGACACACCCGTCTGACCTATTTATTTATGTCAAGACACACCGCGTGTGATTACGTAGAACACATTCTATGAGTTGCAGATAAAGTTATCTTTCACTGTAAATGATTCGCCGACTATATATATATATATATATATATATATATATATTGGACAATTATGACCCCGACGGCAGTACTCAAGCCGTTTGGACTAAATTTAGTCCAGTAGTAGCCCTCGAAACGACTTGAGCTCAACTGCGGGGCTCATATATTTTCCTATTACCCACTCTACTACCCTAAGTATTGAGTACTTTGGTGCATTATGGTCCATCTGGTTCCTTACCACAACTCCTTCGTATATATATACATATATATGTATATATATATATATATATATATATATATATATATATATATATATATATATATATATATATATAAAATCAAGTTAAATAAAAGTGAAATGATTAAAATTTAGCTTCGTTTATTACTGCTATATATATTTCAGTGACAGCCATCTTTGGCTGTGACCTCTTCAGGCAGTTTGAATTAGTATGGTATAGACAAGTACATATGTTGTTTAGGTGTATAATATTGTTAATACTCTGATATGCCCAGTTCCTTGTTGGGTTGTTAATTCACTGAGGAACTGGAGTCATATGAATTCAAACAAACGAATTTCAGTGTCAAAGGTCCTCTTCTCCTCTCATTGGTCAGTTATTAGAACATTCCTCATTCTAAGTGTTGTTATTGTTGGAGTTAGCTTAAAAATTGATAAAATGGTAGAAGGGACAAGGTGTTAAAGGAACAAAATAACAAAAAAGTGTCAAACTTCCCATTGGTCAGTTCTGAGAGCATTCCTCAGTCAGAAGTCTATAGAATTCTTTCTGGGGTGAGGCTCCCTGTAGTGTTTTTGCCTGCTATTGTTCAGTACATTTGACCTCTACCACTATTTTGGTAGTGTTGTTGGTGTAGTGGTCAACTTATATCTTGCTGCTGCTAACAATTTAGAAGTATCCAGTTTGTGTTTTTCTTCATCCCTCCTGCCACCATCGTAGTGGTGGTGGTGGTGCGGGGTTTCTTCCATGTATATGAAGAAATATAAGGCAATGAATGAAGAAAACAGAAAATAAATAAATAATATAATAAAATAATTAATATAATTTGTATAATTTGAAAATAAATAAATAAATAGAGAATAAAGAATAAAGAATAAATGAAAAATTGGTGAAAAAGTAATGAAAATGAATATGGAGAAGTGAGAAGTAATGTAGGATAAAGTGTGTGTGTGTGCTATAACCAATCTCAAGGTCAGAATATGTTGGATAGATTGGTATGAGACAAGATGTTAAGATGAAATATTCAAACTAGATGTGTTTGTGTTATAATCAATCTCAACTTAAAAATAAATATAAGGTGATACAGTGAAGAGGGCAGATTACAAATAACAAATTAATAAAGAGAAATCAAGATTTAAGATTGGAACTTGAAAATCAGAAATCTAGTAAATTAAAGGTGTTTGTGTTATAGATGTTGGCCAAATTATTATGGCTGTGTCCGATTCTATCTCTAGGCTATCATGGTGTTTGCTCCGCCTGGGTTGTTCCCTATGGCTTGAGGGGAGTTCACAACCTAGGGTGTTGTTATTGCCCATATAGCTTGAGGGAGGTCTGGCCGAGAGGTGTTTTCATGTTCTGTAGAAGTCCCTATAGCTTGAGGGGAGTTCACATCTTCTTGTGTTGCTACCGTCCATATATCTTGAGAAAGGTCCCGGCTCTAAGGTGTCTGCATGTCCCGAAGAAGTTGGTTCTGAGGTTTATCAGGCCGCCTCCACCTCTTAGTATCTCGAGGATCTCGTTCAGGCATAGTTTGCATATGCAAGATCCCCCTTTATCGGGTGGTACTTTCCTGATTATGTACCAGGCCAGAGAGTATGGAATCCTGTCCATCTTAAGCTTCCAGATCAGGTCGGAGAGAGCTGTGCTTTTCCTTTTGGCCTCCTTCTTGAATGAATGGCGACGGGCCGCGAAGATAACAAAAAGTATAGAGCCCAAAGGGGAAGCAACAGTGCGGAAACCACCAGCAACCCAACAAATCTCCCGACCCACACATATAGGAGGAAACACCGACAAATCACGTGGTACAACCCACCCTACTCAGCAGCCCTAAAGAAAATCTTGGCCCGATTATTCTTTGGAGCACTTGACAAATGCTTCCGGAGGGTCCACAGATACCACAGGATCTTAAAGAGACACACTGTGAAGCTTTCGTATTCCACCACGAGAAATTTGGCCCAACACCTAGCTAGCATCAACAGAAGTAGGCTTAAAAACCACACACAACCAGAAGATGGCAATACAAACACTCAGCAGAACCATGTGAAAGAAGGGAACCCTAATCTAGGCACGCAGAGGCCGACCACCCTCTGCAACTGCAGAAACCCCGAATCATGCCCCCTTGGTAATGAATGCCTCAAGAAGAACCTAGTGTACGGTTGTAGGGTTAAAAACCCCAACTCCGAACACCTCTACATAGGAGCCACATCAACGAGCTTTAAGGACCGCTGGTACAACCATCGCCATTCATTCAAGAAGGAGGCCAAAAGGAAAAGCACAGCTCTCTCCGACCTGATCTTAAGCTGGACAGGTTTCCATACTCTCTGGCCTGGTACATAATCAGGAAAGTACCACCCGATAAAGGGGGATCTTGCATATGCAAACTATGCCTGAACGAGATCCTCGAGATACTAAGAGGTGGAAGCGGCCTGATAAACCTCAGAACCAACTTCTTCGGGACATGCAGTCACCTTAGAGCCGGGACCTTTCTCAAGATATATGGACAGTAGCAACACAAGATGATGTGAACTCCCCTCAAGCTATAGGGACTTCTACAGAACATGAAAACACCTCTCGGCCAGACCTCCCTCAAGCTATATGGGCAATAACAACACCCTAGGTTGTGAACTCCCCTCAAGCCATAGGGAACAACCCAGGCGGAGCAAACACCATGATAGCCTAGAGATAGAATCGGACAGAAGCCATAATAATTTGGCCAACATCTATAACACAAACACCTTTAATTTACTAGATTTCTGATTTTCAAGTTCCAATCTTAAATCTTGATTTCTCTTTATTAATTTGTTATTTGTAATCTGCCCTCTTCACCTTATATTTATTTTTAAGTTGAGATTGATTATAACACAAACACATCTAGTTTGAATATTTCATCTTAACATCTTGTCTCATACCAATCTATCCAACATATTCTGACCTTGAGATTGGTTATAGCACACACACACACTTTATCCTACATTACTTCTCACTTCTCCATATTCATTTTCATTACTTTTTCACCAATTTTTCATTTATTCTTTATTCTTTATTCTCTATTTATTTATTTATTTTCAAATTATACAAATTATATTAATTATTTTATTATATTATTTATTTATTTTCTGTTTTCTTCATTCATTGCCTTATATTTCTTCATATACATGGAACCCACCACCACCACCACCACTACGATGGTGGCAGGAGGGATGAAGAAAAAACACAAACTGGATACTTCTAAATTGTTAGCAGCAGCAAGATATAAGTTGACCACTACACCAACAACACTACCAAAATAGTGGTAGAGGTCAAATGTACTGAACAATAGCAGGCAAAAATACTACAGGGAGCCTCACCCCAGAAAGAATTCTATAGACTTCTGACTGAGGAATGCTCTCAGAACTGACCAATGGGAAGTTTGACACTTTTTTTGTTATTTTGTTCCTTTAACACCTTGTCCCTTCTACCATTTTATCAATTTTTAAGCTAACTCCAACAATAACAACACTTAGAATGAGGAATGTTCTAATAACTGACCAATGAGAGGAGAAGAGGACCTTTGACACTGAAATTCGTTTGTTTGAATTCATATGACTCCAGTTCCTCAGTGAATTAACAACCCAACAAAGAACTCGGCATATCAGAGTATTAACAATATTATACACCTAAACAACATATGTACTTGTCTATACCATACTAATTCAAACTGCCTGAAGAGGTCACAGTCAAAGATGGCTGTCACTGAAATATATATAGCAGTAATAAACGAAGCTAAATTTTAATCATTTTACTTTTATTTAACTTGATTTGCACTACTCCGGAGTAACCAAACCAACCTGCGCACTTCGTCGAGTGCTCCAGCCTGCATACTGAGGTGTTGGTATACAACCAACATAAACTCAAAATCTCTCTCTCTCTCTCTCTATATATATATATATATATATATATATATATATATATGCACATTATCCTGTGCTAGGGGGTGACCTTATATTAATTGATATAGAAAACGTGTACCGAAACTATTTTTCCCAATATGATTGCAACATTACCATAGTTATGTGAAGACGATGTTTTAAACATTGTCTTTCAGTAATTACAAAGGATGATCGCAAGACATCCTTTTCTTATCGCTTTATCCGCCGGAAATATACAGGCACAGAAACACAAAAACACGCTTTCGTATACATATATGTATGCATGTACCTAATGTGTTATCGATTTTACTGATAACACAAACATTTTTTTTTTTTACTCACTTCATTTTCTGTCTAAAAAAGGAGAAATATTATCTCATGAACCCAAATCATATGTCTAAAAAATACCGAAAAAAAATGAGCTATGTATTGTGAAATTAACAACTAACCATATACGACTTATATTTGAAATATATCAACTCTTTCATAATGGAAAATTCTATTGTTATCGCATAACAACAAAATAATATACGGTATCTGTATGATAGTGTTCTTTTCTTGTTTGCTATTTAACTTTACCTTTTGAATGAATCATTTCGAACGAATATTTTTATTCATATTTAAGCTATGAAGTATCAATTCTAGTCACGAAATATCAGGATCTATGACAAGAAATCTCTGATAAACATGGATTTTTCCACCATAATGCGATCCAGAAATTTATTACAGAAAGGATATGCCATTTTTTGATGCGTTTGCCTTTCTTAAAAGTAAACCAATACTGAAAGATGTAAGTGTGCAACAGCATGTGTGATAAATTCTACACTTTTTCTGGCCTTTCATCATTTTCTATATTCGATATCGATTTTCTTCGAAAACATTACACCACAATACTTCAACGAATTACACACACACATAATTCTTTGTTGTCCAGCGACCTCGACGTTGCTGAGCTTCGTCATATTAACTGATTATGGGCACAGGAAGTATGTAAAATTCAATAGGGGACCCACAACCACAACCACAACCATGAAAGTTGCACGCATGCTGTGCTAGTGGCGCAGATGGTCGTCGCTTCTATTGCCGAGGTATAAGCTTGTCTCTGCTTACAGTAACCAGAATGTAAAGAAATCAGGGGGGAGCTGTTTGGAAACAGAGCACCAGCTTTGTCAGTGTTTTGCAGCATCATTCCGGCCAGACAATGAAATACTGCACATGTGCACACACATACACACATACTAACGCACACACCCACATAACTTCGATGTCAATCCGAACCGATTTGCTATATGCTATGTAGTAAAACCGAAACTTGAAATTCATGATTGCGAAACCAAATATTTAATCACGTGACTACGGTTATATGTATATATACATATATATATATATATATATATATATATATATATATATATATATATATAAATTATATATATATCCATAACATACATACTCACACACACACACACACACACACACACACACACACACACACACATATATATATATATATATATATATATATATATATATATATATATATATATAACAGATTAAAGTCTAAGCAAAGAATCGCTGCTTTCACCCTTAACGGGATCTCCTGAACCTCTTCAGATCCCGTTAAGGGTGAAAGCAGCGATTCTTTGCTTAAACTTTAATCTGTTATCTTAGTAAATATTTGCTCTACGGTTCTTATATATTTGATATATATTTATCCTTATCGAGCCCTCTTTGGAATTTAGTCTTCAAATTTATTATTATTACTATATATATATATATATATATTTATATATATGTGTGTGTGTGTGTGTGCGTGTGTGTGTGTGTGTGTGTGTGTGTGTGTGTGTGTGTGTGTGTGTGTGTGTGTGTGTGTGTGTGTGTGTGTATATACAACCAACATAAACTCAAAATATATATATATATATATATATAGAGAGAGAGAGAGAGAGAGAGGGAGAGAGAGAGCGAGAGAGAGAGAAATAGATAGAAAACATAGATATATCATCTGATGAGGAAACTGGAATATCTGTTAGTTGAATTGTCTAATTTCGTGAAACCTTGTGTAATGGAATAATCATATTGTGCTCCGGCCGTTTCGACAGATAGATACAAACAGTTCGGATCTAGCTGTCGGAACCGCGAGGATCAGCCGCCGGGGTCCTCACTCTTTTCATATTACCTATTCTACTAACCTATGTATCGAGTACTCCGGTGCGTTATGGTCCACCTGGTATCTTACCACACATTTGCATATATATATATATATGTATATATATATATATATGTATATATATATATATGTATATATATATATATATATGTATATATACACACACATCAATATCTATATATATTTATATTTATATATATATATATACATATACACACATATTTATATATATATATACATATACATACATACACATACACACATGTATATATATATATATATATATATATATATATATATATATATATATATATATATATATATATACGAGGTATGTCAGAAAAGTTCCAGGACTGATGTCACAAAAGGTTTATTTCAAACCCAAACTTCACACTCTGAGTTTTCTCCTTCAAAGTAATCCCTCTGGATTATGTGACTGTAATGTTAGCTCTCTGCAGCGATCAACCTTTTTTCTTCATAATTTTATATACATGTCCTATGTTTCAGGTCGTCAAGCAATGAGCACTGAGCAACGAACAAACTCGAAGTTTCTGCTACTGTTGGGGAAAACTCCCTCAGAAGCACTGGGATTGCTGCAGCAATTGTATGGAGTTGAGACGATGTCACACTCACGTGTTTTTGACTGGTACAAGATGACCCCAGGAGCGGAAGACCCTCAACAACCAGGACTGAGGTCAACTTCAAGCGCGTCAGGCAGATGGTGCGTAGCAATCATCGGCTGACTGTTCGACTGATGGCAAATGAGCTGGGCATGAATCGGGCAGCGTCTGGAAGATTATCACTGAAGATTTAGACATGCGGAAAGTCTGCGCGAAGATGGTGCCAAAACTGCTGAACGATGACCAGAAGGGTCGACGCATACAAGTGTGCCAGGACATCATCAGGCGTCTTGAAACCGAACCAGACTTGCTAGGGACAGTCATGGATCTTCGAGTACGACCCAGATGGGACCCGTTTTGAAGACGTGGACGACATCAAAAAGGCCGTGACGACGGAACTGCGGAGGATCCCGGAAGAATCCTTCCAGGTGTGCATGCAAGCGTGGCAGAAAAGGATGGAAAAGTGCATTAGACTCCAGGGGTATTACTTTGAAGGAGAAAACTCTTAGTGTGAAGTTTGGGTTTGAAATAAATCTTTTGTGACATCAGTCCTGGAACCTTTCTGACATACCTCGTATATATATACTAGCAGTAAAGCCCGGCGTTGCTCGGCGCTGATCAGTAGCTGTGTTAAAGTTACAATGATAAGTTCCTTTCTTGGCTTAAAAATTGTAGAGTCTACAGTGTAGACTTTCATGTGGTACTTTTGATTAATATTCCTTCAACCAACAGTATGCCTTATGAAGTTAAGAAAACATAACCATAGCACGAATGTTAAAACAAAAGAGGATGCTGGGCATAAATACTGCACTGGTAATCTATTAACAAAATTCGAAAATGTAAACACTGCAACACATGTCTCAGAGAAAAACATCAGCTAACCAAACTATCAGTTATTTTGAAACAAAGAAATTGGATGGACATGAAAAACAAAACCAAAATGCGTTATCTGTCTTTCGTTTAAAATCATTGCTTCTAAATGAAAATCTCAATGCTTTTCTTACAAAATATTTGCTTGTTTTAGGTGTATTCAAATAGGCTTGTTTTCAAGTAAAAATATTGTTTTAAAGCCTTTTTAATGGAAATGAAGCTTAATGTTGAAATTTCGAACTCATGAATTTTGCAGGTTAAAATTTTGCTGGCCCGAAAGTTGTTCGTGTATTTTTGTACTTTTGCACGCGTCGTTTATTCGTAACGTAAATAGATAAACAGAATGACGACATAAAAGGGAAATGACTCATCTCTCATCTCTGTTTATACATTTGAACTGAAAAATCAATACATTACAAATTCGATTTTTGCACCTGGCGTGGGTCGATTTGAAAATGTTTTGACCGATGTCTCCGCCGGACCTTCATCTATAAGTGTAGCAATTTCACAGAAATTTGAACGTACAGTTTAGGAGGGGATGTGTGCCGACCGTTTTAGTAGACAGACAGACAGACAGACAACCTCAGTTTTATATATATATATATATATAGTAAAATCCCTAGTGAACTTCCACCTTGCATCCCTAAAGAATTTGTGTTGGGGGGCACTCAAATTCATCTTGGAAAACAATTTCTTCGAATTCAAGGCAAAATACTACAGACAGAAATCTGGGACTGCCATGGGTACGAAAGTAGCCCCCTCATACGCCAACCTTGTCATGGGATATTTGAAAACCACTCTCTACCGCAAAGTTCTAGACAAATAAGGCAACCACTTCTACCAACACATAGAAAAGAACTGGAAGAGATATCTGGACGACTGCTTCATCTTCTGGCATGAAAGTATAGATAGACTGTTTGAGTTTAAAACCCTTCTGAATGGACTTAACACAAACTTACAATTCACAATGGATTACAGCCATGGACAACTCTCTTTCCTCGACATCCTCATCAAGAAAACAAATAACAAAATAGAAACAGACATATACTACAAACCCACAGACTCTAAACAATACCTTCCAGTCAACTCGTGCCAGCCTAGACACACAAAAATGGCAATTCCTTATAACCTAGCCAGAAGGATCTGTACAATAGTTTCAGATAAATATACATGCTACACACGACTAGAAGAATTAAAAAACACACTTATCAGCAGAAACTACCCACCATCACCAATCAACAATGGATTCCAACGAGCCCTAAAACTCGACATCCAGGAACTCAGGCACCCCAAACCCAGGAATGAACCGCAACAAAAACTCTACCATACATCTCCACACACAACTCCCTCAACATTGAGACATTCGACACCATCCTCCAGAACATTCCTTTACTTAAAAGAGACCCAAGAATGAAGAAAATCCTCCAAACACACAACATCATGAAGAGCAAAAGACAACCTAAATCCATAAAAAACATCCTCACACAAGTCAAAATCCAACAAACCCTCACAATGAACCCTACAGTAACAAAATGCGGAAGGCCCAACTGTGGCATATGCATAAATCTAATAGAATGTTCAACATTCCATTTTAAACAAGGACAACAGTTCACAGTTAAACACAACTTTACATTTGCATCTGAAAACCTAATCTATTTTTTTATCTGCTCAGGTTGTCAAGAACACTACATAGGACACACAAAAATCACGCCTTCGTCAACGTATAACCGTCCATAAATCACAAATTAAAATACATGAATACAGAAAGATTGCATTTAGTGAACATATCGCCAATTGTGCACACAACCAACATCCAAACTTTAAAATTTTCCCCATTTACAAATTCATAGACAACGCTAATTTCATCCATCGTACCAATAAGGAAAGATATTTCATTAACAAATTCCAATCCCTACTTAATTCGATAAATTTCGGACTTTGGTCCGAAGTTTAGCGAATTAAAACTGCAACAAACAATCAAACATTTACAAGAGTTACCTCCCTCACACCCTACCTAATCCTTTTTCTTAAATAAATTAAATAACATCCAGCATGAATTGCCTCCCTCTGCATATTAACTCTCTAAAAAAGGAAGGCATATCAAATCACAGTCCACCATTTGCCTCCATCGTGGAATCATGGATCAACTAAGCACCCTTGCTATATTAACACATTTTGATCTGCTTAACTTCAAGAACTATACCTGTAAATAACATTATTTTTTCTTTCACATTGACATTTTATGCTCTACATTACGTTCTTTTTTTCTTTTTTTTTTTTCACTTCATAAACCTTGTTTGTAAATAACATTATTCTCTCTGCACCATTTCTTTAGCATGTACAACACCACCATTCTACAACAATACATACCACTATCATTTGATAATGCATAAAAATGCTGAAACCGGTAATAGACAATTATTAAATATACAAATAGATAAATAAATGCAATTGTTAATTAATAAATAAATCAACTAATACCTTAACACTTCACACAAAGTAAAACATTTCGTTTTAATCATTTTCTAACCCAGAAAAAAGATAGAGAGAAATAAAAAGGAAAAAAATATATTTTTCTTCCTAATAATCGTCTCTTTCTGTCTGCTTTCATATATATATATATATATATATATATATATATATATATATATATATATAGTAATAATAATAAATTTGAAGACTAAAATCCAAAGAGGGCTCGATAAGGATAAGTATATATCAAATATATAAGAACCGTAGAGCAAATATTTATTTATTTCTATTACTTCTGTATTGTATTTATTTACTTTGCTCTTAACTCTGTAGCGGAGATTCAGTCGGTCTCCTAATTAGAATTTAGTCTACGACTTCTGCTATAACATTTACATGGTTTTGTCTTTGCGTGCTATTGTTCTCCACGCTCCACATATGGCGTATTATCTTCGTTTTTTTCGTTCATTACCAGAGAACGTCTTTATGAACCACCTAAGAGAACATTAGTCTACGACCTCTTTTATACCATAAACGTGGTTCTGTCTTTGCGCGTATTTGTTTTCCACCGCTCCTATTAATGACGTATTATATTCGTTTTTTCCCGTTCTTTGCCAGCGAACGTTTCCACGAACCAAAGTATCGTCTTCCTGATTTCCTCCGGTTGCAACGTTTTTTGAAATATCCACTTCTGCGTTTAAGATTGACTTTGTTAGTTTCAGAAGATCCCGTTAAGGGTGAAAGCAGCGATTCTTTGCTTAAACTTTAATCTGTTATTTTAATAAATATATATATATATATATATATATGTATTAGAATTAGTGCTCTGAAATAGCGTTGTACACATGTATGTATGTATAGTATATTTGACAATATACCGTATGTTTAATTAAAAACAATTCGAAGACCATACGCTATCGGGTTTAAAGTAGTGACTATGTCACTAGAAAATTATAGAAGCTAGATTCTTATAGAAATCCAGTAATAATCAGGAGCTGATTATACAGAGCAATTGCCGGTCCAGCAAAAATTAGGTAGTAGGATTGGTGCTCTGAAATAGCGATGTATACATGAATGTATGTATAGAATATTTGTGTGTGTGTGTGTGTGTGTGTGTGTGTGTGCGCGCGCGCGCGTGTGTGTGTGTGTGTGTGTGTGTGTGTGTGTGTGTGTGTGTGTGTGTGTGTGTGTGTGTGTGTGTGTGTGTGTGTGTGTGTGTGTGTGTGCGTGTGTGTGTGTGCGTGTGTGTGTGTGTGTTTTATAGATAGATATTAGGTTTACTGGTATTGCAAATTCACAGTAGAACATCTTTGAGACGGGTGATTATATCGATTCTTTAATATATTGATCGTGGGAATTGTGTATTGATCTCCTTCTCAAAGAAAATCTTCTATCATGTAGTTCTGTGTGTAATATGTGCATATCAGTGTTTAAATTCTTTACTCCATTAATCTCATTCATCTTACGAAATAGTCACCTATTGTTGTTTTTCGTTCACGGCGACCATTTTCGTTCGGTGTTCCTCTTTCCTGATCAATATTGGTACATTTACTGTACACGTCTCTAGTGTCGTTTATGGATCATGACAATAACTTTCCCTTTGCTGCTCCACGATGTCTACACGCATCTATGACGCCTTTTCGGGAGATCGCTGTACTGTTCGTTTCCTCTCTTAGGTACCACATGATCCGTAGTGTCAATCAACAGATGTACAAAGTTTCCACATTTGCGTTTTTCTTCAACGGGACACATCTATCTTCAATAACATTTTCAACCTCTCCGCACAAGCATTCATTTGTACTGAGCCGTTGATCATCAAAATACAGTATTCGTTTGACGTTTCTCATGGGACTAAGGGTACTAGCAAATTGATCTCGGACATCACATCTATGATCCAACATCAGGCGTTTGGTAAATTCTAGTTTCCGATACTTTTCATCAGCGCCATCGCTACAAAGTCCAGTTGGCTCAAGTTTCTGCTTTGCTTGTGTTTGAAAAGGCTGCGTGGGATACGAAGCCGGTTAATGGTGCAAAACTGAAGAATCTGCTGTTCACATTCATTCCATAACCAAATATTCCATAGACAACGAAATATATTTCATTTGTCTATAGGCCGATTCTGGCATTAAACTCTCCCATTAGTATTCCTCTGTTCGTTTAGCTTTAGAATTAAGAGTTTGGTCCACTGGATCGAAACAATTCAATGCACATCGCCTGTGTAGATGCTGTCAGAGGCATACACTTCGGTAATCATTTTAATTTTGGCTGTCTGTTTTGAATCACTTTTCAATGTCGATATCCCCTTTTAATTTACATCCCTGGACGGATGCCTCACAATATAAGCTCCAGCGAATTTACCAAATTGAGCAGTTTGGTAATGCTGTTAAGCACGACGTTTGTGGCATTTGAGGCATTGGTATAGCTTCACGACTACAATCAATCATGTGCATAGGGAGTGTATGTGTTTGAAGGCGTTTGTGCGTATGTTTGTGCGCGCGTCAGTGAGTGTATTTGTGTTTGTTCTACCTAGTTAGTACATAGTCCGAAAAATTAAGACGATTTTTTTTCAGCTCTCTCAATTTGCATTGTATTGTTTTGTGTGGGTTTTTTTTCTTACTGATGTTTTTATACAATCGTGTGCGCAGGCACACACACATACTCCCAAACATATATATACCCATATATATATATATGGGTATATATATATAATATTATATACGGGGGTTACGTGCGTGTGTTCGTGTGTGGCTGTGCGTGTATGTGTCTGCATATTTATGTGTGTGAGCGTGTAAAGGTGTGTATATATATATATATATATATATATATATATATATATATATATATATATATATATATGTATGTATACATATATATACATATATGTCAGGTCACCAGTTGGTGCTACTGGTAACATGTATCCCAGTACAACCTGTCTCATGCTCGGGTCGTTGGCGACTAAACTGGCAACCCCACCAAGGTTTCTTGGTGAGGATGGTGACTTTGGACATACTGCAGGACTAAAAACAAAACCTGTCAAAGGGCAAAGGAGCTCTTAAGAGTCAATGGCCATCCAAAATCACCGGGAGAGATGACCCCTTAGCCTTTGTCAAGGCAGAATTCTAGGAGAAGGAAAACTCTGATATAACACCTGCAACCCTGATGGTATCCAATGTTGTTGACTTGTTCTTCTTTTTGGTAAATATCATCTTGGTTAAGAGAGTGGGACTGGCTTTGTGCAATGCCTTTGCTCACTATAAAAGCTTCACGGCACAGGCATTGCTTTATATCTGGAGATCTCTCTTCACTTGTCGTCACATGGTACCATGGGCTCAGCACTATGTGTCAATAATTGTCACAAGTGTAGTGTTTGTACCAGAGTTTTCAAGTTGCTGGCTGGACTAAAAAGTCACACTCGTTCATCACATCGGTAGGGGTTCTCCTACATGGATATAAAGTAGTGGCCGTACTCGAAACGAGTTGGCAGCCACCATATATATATATAACTAATTACATTCACTTGAACTATACGCTTAAATATCTTTAGTTGATTGTTCGAAGATGTTACAAGCGACGAGAAAAGACTCACTATGGACCATAACAGATTACAAGTTACAGAACATTTAACAAGATTTTCTTAACACCGTTTGTATTGGTTTTATCTGTCAGTAGAAGACACTATACTTTCAGAGGGTAAAATGTTGCTATGACATTCATTTTTGTCTTGTAAGTATAAGTAATATAGGAGAAATAAAGTGTGATTTCAAACTCTTTCTAAAATTCCGCTGTAATCTTCATTAACGATGAACTCATCTCTTGCTAAAATGATAACCCTGATGCTTAGGGAATATTAACTTCTTACACATATACAATGACTTGCTTAGGTTTATAGATGATCATGCTTTTCAGAAATGCATTAATGGCGTTATAGGTGTCTAGTCTTATTTCTTTGCTTTGCGGTATATACTAAAATTATGGAAAGTGTCGTATTATTCTGACTATTTCATTTTCATAATTGACTCAGATGTGTGTAGGGAGAGATCGTTTCATTTGAGATCTACCCTTACTGTCTAGGGATATCAATGCGGTTGATATTATGATTTGCCAAATGTATGTCGATGTTTGTTGAAATCCCGTACACAAAGACAGGGTTTCAGCGGCGGGCTTCAGTTCTAAGAAGGAAAGATTTTGCCATGGTCTCTAATTGGAGCAAGCTATGATAAAAGGATCAGCAATATAGCACCACTTTCACTTGCATACTCACAGTTTTATGATTACACTACAGAAATATGTGAATGCTGTGTCTGTGCGTTTAATACTGTGATCTAAAACTGACAGACCGTCATGAATTCAGGGGCTCACTGCACTAATTATACTAAACGTTCTCATTGCTTAACTTAGAATGAAGGAACGCAAATTCCGCCTTGATTATATTTGAACATAGAACAGAAAGGGGTATGGCTATCCAACGTACATAAAGTTATTCTTTGAAAAGGCGTGTCATTAAAACGTCAATTACTTTCTTCTGTAAATGTGAGACCTTATTTATGAACTCCGTTGACAGAAATTTCAAATGGCCACACAAAATGTTAATATTTAGTTTCCCAATTTTACATTCTCTGTTCGAACCCCACTGGGAATGCTCTGAGTTGTATCTTTCTGGGATCGATAAAACACTTTGCGATAATACATTCAATCGTCTAAACCACCAAACGCCAGCAAATATTGGTATTCTGCCAACTGAAACAAAATCATTATATATATTATTTTCAGTTATCGATTTAGTGAATTGCTTATAGTGTCTTTATATATGAAGCGAAAGATACTAGGTTATGAACATTTACAGAAACGGTGACCGTGCAATGGGATGTTTTATATGGCTTGAGAGATACGTATTGCAATAAAACGAAGTGACTTGTGATAACTGAACATTTATACAATGAAGATATGAGAGCTTTTGACATTTATGAATTATAGCATTGGAGTAAATGAATCTAAACTGAGCAAGCAGTTATAAAGAATATTTGATACCTTAGCAAAATAAATTCCATGAAATAATTGCTGTGTGGTGATGCTTTACACATTGAGTTAGGAATTAGAAACTTTCGCTCACGGGTTATTTCTGAAGCCTAAGATGCGTAGGAAAAACTAGCATTTGGTACTGTGTAATTGGATCAGAACCCGAGGTGATCATTTAAACCACTTGTATATTCTTATTCCTATAATTTCACTTTATACCAATGCTTGATTTTGGTAAATTTATGTAAGTTACAAGCCTTGAAAAGAGAGTCAACGAGAGGGCCATTATGCTACTTCTTAACCAGCTACAAAAAACAACCAAGTCTCCCAAAATTATCATCCAACCGTCTTAAAAGTTTAAAGGCACATTAGATACTTTTAAAAAAGCTGTGTTTATCATAGTTCTTTTAATCAGGGAAAATATTGGCATAAAGATCATCACTAACAGATGAAATCAATAACACTTAATTTCAGATATACTCACTTTGCAACCAGGTTTCAATTTACCCGCTCAATTTACCAACTCAATCTTAACAAGAAGGAGGCTTGTTGTTTATCTAAACATTAACGATTCATAGATTCCGGTTGAAGAAATTTTGGCTTACAAGTTGAGGTTCTTTTGAGTAATTATTGTAAATAACAACATTGTTCGTTTTGTTCAGTAAAAAATACTGTTGGTTTAATCAATTAATATTTAATGAGGCAGTAGACTAAATATTATTATAGGAAATTAAGGGCAGTGGTTTGGCAGTATCGGTAGAGGGTCAGACGCCATGCTTTCCAGCATAGTTACGTCCCTTTACGATCTGAGTTCAAATCCCACCGAGGTTGACTTTGCCTTTCATCCTTACGGGGTCGATAAAATAAAGTACCAGTAATGCACTGGTTAATTGCTGACCTTGTGCCTAAAGTAGAAACAATTATTATAGGAAATTAATGAAAGATAGCAACAGTACAAAACGATATATATATATTCAACCTTTAAAGTGGAGAATGAATTGTAAACAACAAGGAAATAAATTATTGAAAGCATAGAACAACAAAAGATGGGCAAGGTATCATAGTTCATTCATGTAAACATAATAACGGTATAAATGTTAGGTACTATAAAAAATTCATTTGAATATGAAGACATGAAGCTGGAATGTAATTTAATCAAGTATTCTCATATTTGCGGTTAGCTTAAGAAGAAATTGGAGTAAAAAGGCGAAGATAAACATGAGTATCTCATGGCTACCAACCTTTAAATACTTCTTTGGAAAAGTGGCCATATATTAAAATAGTGCCTTACTCAATAGCAGAGTAACATAATAGATGAAATTAACTTTTGAAAGGCTCATGATTGTAAGCTAGAGAAGAAATATAAACATATGCAAGGAGAAAATTTAACAAAGTCATATTCTAGTCAAGACAGAATGGATTATTAGATACCGCAAGGTCCGGTGTTTCACAAAATATGAATGCATGTAGGAGGTTATTTAGATGAGTCCTTTGTAGCTGAGTAAAGGTGAAGAAATACCAGCCATCTCCGTGGAACAGATGTAACTCCAGTAATGTTAAGTGCAGCGAGTCAATGGGCAACATATTGAAATGTGTTAGAAATCGATGTAAGCCCACTGAGTTCATTGATCTTTATTTGGATGTGTTTTATGTCTGTATATGTAGCAGTAATGACGTTCCTGGTATGGGAGTAGTGCAGTATTGACTTTTGTAGAGGTTTAGTGGAGACAGGAGTGTTTTCTGAAACTGAACAGGGAGAATAGTGCAGTGATGTTGAAGTTGCTAGTTGCGTGCTACGCATGTGCAGGTGATTGAATCAAGATTGGCATAACCCATTGGAAGATGTTTTCGTGATGTCTGGTATCTTTTCTTGGATTCAGTACAGATTTGGTACACATTACTCATGTTGAATCCCAGTTAACTGATTACGACGTGTATCTATCTACTGAACAAAGGATAAGAAGTTCGCATCTTAACACCACCTAGTATTATTAGAGAATATTACAACCGATTAATTTGACTTCAATGTAATTAATTAGAATATCGATCTGATCAAAGAATGTCAAATCTCCTTTGTCATCATTTTAACACAGCAATGCGAGGCTGAATTCAAATAATTAGCTATCCGCTGTCTATAGCATATCCGCATTCATAATACGTTTTATAGTATTGTTTTATTAGAAATTAATTCTTTATGTCAAGTGATGATGTTTATAGTTTATTGATTCAAAAGTCGTAAATTACTGGTATGAATTTGTATCAAGCCTAGAAGAATGAAAACTAATGTTTACTAGCTTTTGAATTCTGAAGCATGAAATAGTTGAATAGCATACCATAAATCTAATAGTCTGATTCCTTTCTATCTCTTTTGTGACCATCCACCTAACTAATATTGATTATGGTGTTACCTTCTTAAAAACATAGTTTATTGAATTAAAAATGTATTTATAACATTCGTAGGTAGAAATAAAATATTTTAAAAACCAATGCAAACTAGTTTATTTTTGCAACAATTCTAGTTAGTGTGATGCGACAGCGATTATACGACGTGTGTCAGAAAAGTTCCAGGACTGATGTCACAAAAGATTTATTTCAAACCCACACTTCACACTAAGAGTTTTCTCCTTCAAAGTAATTCCTCTGGAGTATGTAACTGTAATCTTAGCTCTCTGCAGCGATCAAACTTTTTTCTTCATAATTTTATATACATGTCCTCTGTTTCAGGTCGTCCAGAAATGAGCGTAGAGCAACAAACAAACTTGAAAACTCCGTCAGAAGCACTGGGATTGTTGCAGCAAGTGTATGGAGATGAGACGATGTCACGTTCACGTGTTTTTGAGTGGTGCAAGAGGTTTAAAGAAGGACGCGAGGACGTGGAAGATGACCCCAGGAGCGGAAGGCCCTCAGCAACCAGGATTGAGGTCAATGTTGAGCGCGTCAGACAGATGGTGCGTAGCGATCGTCGGCTGACTGTTCGACTGATGGCAAGTGAGCTGGGTATGAATCGGGACAGCGTCTGGAAGATTCTCACTGAAGATTTGGACATGCGGAAAGTCTGCGCGAAGATGGTGCCCAAACTGCTGAACGATGACCAGAAGGGTCGACACATGCAAGTGTGCCAGGACATCCTCGAGCGTCTAGAAACCGAACCAGACTTGCTAGGGACAGTCATTACCGGCGATGAGTCATGGATCTTCGACTACGACCCAGAGGGGACCCGTTTTGAAGACGTGGACGACATCAAAAAAGCCGTGACGACGGAACTGCGGAGGATCCCGGAAGAATCCTTCCAGGTGTGCATGTAAGCGTGGCAGAAAAGGATGGAAAAGTGCATTAGACTCCATGGGGATTACTTTGAAGGAGAAAACTCTTAGTGTGAAGTTTGGGTTTGAAATAAATCCTTTGTGACATCAGTCCTGGAACTTTTCTGACCCACCTCGTACATAATTACCTCACAACTGTCTCCATGTAGTCTACATATTTCTATTTTATTTCTGCATTCACTAATTTAAGTTTAGTTATGTTTCTCTATATGTGTGTCACTAAATTTAATGGCGATTTTAAGTTGCAATAACTTCTTCATTTCCCACTATACATGTTGATATTTTATCTGAACTTCTATTTCTCATAAATCATCCTTAATGTGCTGTGTTCTATGATTGTAATATATTTTTGTCATTATTGCTGTTTGTGGTGTTCTCGGCATAAGCGTCAACAGAAATGAGATAGCTCTTGCTTTTATCGACATCCTCAGCCTTATTACTGTTAATGTGGGCTTTAGTATTTTATATTTTGTTGACGATATCGGTGTTGTTCTTGTTGTCGTTTTAGGTTTTGCAGTTACCAAATTAGTCATTAACTGTTCTTATTATTATTTTTATTACTTCTATCATAAAAATATTCCTTAACTTAATTCTATTTCTTTCATTATGTTTAATCATATTATTTTAACCTGAAAAATAACACGAGTCTTTAAAAGCTGTTTAGCAATAAAGGTGACATGTCATTCAATGATGGTTAGTTATATCCAGCTAAAATCGACCATTTTCCTTTTGTCTTGTCGCTGGTTAAATTCACATGGAGAAACGGCTATTAACGTTTGACTCGATGACAAACTTAACGACAAAGTAAGATTTTCATACTATTAATTCAAGTACTAAATACACCCACCCATATTGATTAACATATAAAGTTTTTTATATGTTAATTATAATTGTTTAAAAAGTAACTCTTTTATCTTAGAAGCATAGAAAGCAATGTTGACGTGTTTGTTAATTCGGTAGTTGTGCATGATATAATTGTGTTGTTTTATGTTTGCTTTTAAAACTGCATTTGTTTGATTATATCAAACAAATATTTAAATTTGCAGTATAATAATCCTGTTATAAATTTCTAAATTACTGAGCTGGATTAAAATAAAAGAATAAACACACAGTAGCAAGTTAAATCTTTATTGCAATCAATGAATGTGTTCTGCTTGAAATATAGAATTATATTATTATGACTACTTTTTTGTTCTTTTGTTTTGATAAAATAAATTTATTATTTCACTCGTTCTACTGAAAATATTATCTTGAATCGTTTGCTAAATTATTGATTTCAATCTCAGAATTTGTAACTAAATATTGTTTGCAATTTAATTTAATCACAATACACTCTTCATCTTCTAGTCAAAGCTAAAGAGAATTTTTTTTCACTATGGTTTCTTCATAAGTTACCATAATTAATTTAAACATTGTATACGCAGCAGGCTACAAGTTAAAACAAATCAGAGCCAGACATGAGGATTACGATTACAAAGACTCTATTACAAATATAATAAAATAACAAAGATGTAAACACAATAGCAACCCCTAAAGGTGATAAAAATAAATTGAACGATATGGTTGTAGCACAAGGCCAGATCCGCATGAGTGGGTATACACAATCAACTAAATCTTAGACATTAAAATTTTATATCTGCATCTTAAAAAAAATAACGCTTAATCTGCTTCAGTAGAATATGAATATTCATCAGTGATGGATGAAGGAATAACTACAGATTTCTCACATCATTCACTTTATCTTTGCTATTACCACACCGAGCCATTCTAAGATCACCACAAGCTAATAACGAAGCCTCTACCTGCTCTCTCGGCCTTCTAACAATAGCAGTATAATTTCACACAAATCTAACCACACGTTCTTAAAAAGGTAAGGGCATATTGGATAACTTAACCCTTGATATATAAACGCTGCAAAGTCTTTGATCATTAGTCTGATAAATGATAGCTGAACCTGGGTTAGACAATTACGGCAATCGATGAAAATAAAAATACTCCGGTAAATGATATTGATGCTGAATTGCGAATGACGATATGATAGGGAATTGTAACTAATGACCATTCATATGGAATAATCTTTTTAAATTTCTGAGAAGAATTGTATACTCTGGTTCAAGCGGAATGAGTAATTACAGGAATTTCGAGAATAAATACTATAGGAATATATCTGACCTGGAAAAAGCAATAAGTAGAAACTCTTTCTAGAGATTAAAGAAAATGGTTTGTTCAAAATTTCAAATATGGCAATCATCTGAAGTAGGCCGGAAAATAGAACGATCGAAACGTTACAACTAGAACATGACGCGGGCACTAGTCCTAATATATCAGTATACTATAATACTGGATATTATATAACGATATAATTCCTGAATAGGGAATATTGAATAATATTGGTATCTGATTTAGACAATTCTGTGGGAGGAGAAAATCGATTAAATCAACACCAGTGCGTTACTCGTACTTTACTTTTTTCGACCTCGAAATGATGAAAGGCAAAGTTAACCTCGGCGAGATTTGAACTCAACACGTAAAGGGACGTAACCCTATATCCCAAAACATGTTGTCCGATGCCCTACCGATTTGGCTAATCCACCGGCGTCCGAATCTCTAGCGATTAAAATTGAACAATTATATTAATAGAGAACAGTGTATAAGATATTAATACTAAATCGTGAACAATTATATCAATATTGAACACGGTATCAACTCTAAACTGTGAACAATGATATCAATATTGGTTTCTAATTCATGCATAAGACCAGTTAATTTGAGGGAAGGCTAAAGTTGATTAAATCAACCCTAGTACTTGAGTGGTACTTCATTTTTCGACCCTAGAAGGATGAAGGGTAAATTGACCTTTAAATTTCTGAGAAGAATTATATACACTGGTTAAAGAGGAACGAGTAATCACAAGAATTTCT
>OZ024743.1:191293891-191301391 GCA_964016885.1 Eledone cirrhosa
TTTGGGAGGAATGTTCTCTATTTCCCACAATTTTTGCATCCTTTTCATCTATCCCTTTTCCGATATAACAATACCTTATTGTCTTAGATTTAGATTTTCCGCTGTTACATTATCTTTTAAGTAATTACTTTACTCCAGCACTAGGAGTGCTACCCTGATTATGATGGTGATGATGTGGATGATGAGTAGAAGAAGAAGAAGAAGAAGAAGAAGAAGAAGAAGAAGAAGAAGAAGAAGAAGAAGAAGAAGAAGAAGAAGAAGAAGAAGAAGAAGAAGAAGAAGAAGAAGAAGAAGAAGAAGAAGAAGAAGAAGAAGAAGAAGAACGTTTAGGACATAGCCAGAAGGATACGTTTAATTAATAGCAATCTGCTTTTTAATTAATTGATCGGGGCAACGTACTGTTCAGGCAAGAGTGATTCTTATAGTTATTATTTTAGCTATTGTTATACTTGCTGTTGTTGTTGAGAGTATTATTGATGATGTCATTGCTCTTGTAGTTCTTACTATTATGTTGTTACTGCCATTAGATGATATTTCCCTTGTTTCTGTGCTGTTGTTATTATTGTTATTGAAGGCATTGTTTTCTTTATCATTATTGTAACAAGTGTTGTTAATGTTATTTTTGTTGTTATACGTGTTGTTGTTGTTGCAAGTTGTTTTCTCGTTTTGTTGTTGTTAATGAGGAGGAGGAGGAGGAGGAGGAGGAGGAGGAGGAGGGGGCGTTGATTATGTTATTGTCATTGTTCATGCTAATATTATGGATACCAAAGCTGTTATTTTTCCCCTTGATCCACAAAGGAAATTAAAAAATTTTCCATTAGTTTTACACAAAATTATCTTTGATGTCGCAATAAATAAGATAGCCATTCTCTCATTCAGAAACTTCATTTGTATCCCTCTTCCCCACTTATCTTCCACCATTAATCCTACACTTTCTATTAGACTCCCCGCCACCTCTCTCTCCTTCTCGCTCTCTCTCTCTCTCTCTCTCTCTCTCTCTCTCTCTCTCTCTCTCTCTCTCTCTCTCTCTCCCTCTCTTCTTGGAACAATCTTTCTTTGTCTATGTCGCTTTCCTCTCATTAGATTCCTTCCGAGATATGATTAATTGTTCACTTATTAATTCGATCAAATGATAAGCTGTGTTGTGTCTCTCGAGGAGGGAATTATCACTACGTTCATGAACGCACACAAAATCATAGACGCACAGTCACACATATATATGTATTATTAAAAGTCGTACTAGGGTATTACTTCTAGTAATATCACACACAAACACACAGTCTGACACAGCGAAGCACACACACACACATATATATATATATATATATATGTGTGTGTGTGTGTGTGTGTGTGTGTGTGTGTGTGTGTGTGTGTGTATGCCTGTGTATGCATTTATGAATAAACATTAAGGGTTGAAAATGCACTTAAGAGTATTTCTAGAGACACACATTCGCGCATATGTATGTATGTCTCTATGCATGTATGTTATGTATCTATATGCGTGGGGACAGAAATAGTCGGGCTGGATATCCGATCGCGTGGTTAAACCACTGGGAGTGAAGGACCCTAGTCTTTGTCAGAGCATTCTTCTAGAAGGTAACTCAGGAAACTGGGATAACTCCGATATAAAACCTGAGGCTTAGTAGTTACCGATGATGTTGAGCTTTTCTTCTTTTCGGGTTATAGCTACTGTCGCTCAGAGAAGAAGAAGAAGAAGAAGAAGAAGAAGAAGAAGAAGAAGAAGAAGAAGAAGAAGAAGAAGAAGATTATCAGGGTCGGGCCATAATTGTAACTGCTTTGATAATATGCCTGTGCTCAATGAAGGCTGAAATTAAACGGCATCTCGGTAGGTACCCTCACTAATCGTTATCAGGTGTAAAGTTCATTAATTTCTTATGTACGAAATGCAAGATTGAACTTCGAATCCAAGCATCTGACTACTGTAAATCAATAGAAAGTAAAGGCAGAATTAAATATAGAAATAAAGAAACGAAATAAATAAACGAACACTAAATAAAGAAAGAGAATTTCTTCTTAATTGGAACATATAACTATGAATATCACAGTGTCTACGGATATTTGTTTTGCGTCATTTACTCTCCTAAGAATTGTCATAGTCCATAAGCTTTTGCAACGTAAGAAGATAGTAACATTATCACACCATAAGGAATATATATATGTCAAACGAGGCAGAATCCTGTAGAGGAATCAATGGCTTATGAAATATATCAGAAGCTTAATTGACTCCCTTAAAATAAATTTTCATCGTTCTACACCACGTGTTCACACCCGGCGAGACTTGAAGAAACTAAATTCGGTGAAATAAAAAACTGTTCGTTCATCCTCAGATTCTACCGTCGTAATGAAATACAATATGTTAAATTATTACATAAACACAATGCTAGTTTTTTTTTAAGAGTACGACTAATCTGGTCATACTAGTGAGACCATAAACAGAATAAAAGTTTAGTTGAAGGAATCTATTTCTGTATATTACTTGTGCTTACATTTCACTATACAAAAATTGGGAAAGTTAAAATATATCCTAAAAGTATTTGAACACTGTATTTGAACACTGAATTTGAAAACCCAATAGGAAATATTTGGACTTATCTCTAATAAATAAATCCTCAAAATACCAAATGTTTCTATTACCACATTGTATCGACTAAGGTAGAGAGAAAATAAGGATGAATAAAGAAAAAGTGTTTATGATAGAATGATAAAATGTAAAATGATATTTCACATTACTAAAATAATCAATCAAATTGATTGACTTTCCTATAGTTGCACGTTATTCAGTTACAAATCAAGAAATTAACTAAATACTATTTTAGTTCATAGCTCTCTTGTCATCGTTATTCGTCTTGCTTTCGAGGGTTAGTAACAATTGGTTTTCTCGTTTTCAAGCCCTTACAATTGCAAATGGATTGCCCATGACTTTCTGACATTAATGAATTAAAACCAAACAAAAGAAAAAGAAAATCAAATCAGAAAATCTCGGAATTCAAATATAAAATGTAAATGTTGGTTGAATTCTCTGTTTGAATTCTAGGATTCGGCTGTTTGTTTTTGCAATTATTCTGCGGAATATTTAAATGACATCTCACTTTATCCAACGACAGTTCGGCTTTTAACTAGTCTACAATTGTATATGCAAGACTATCCGGCCGTATAATTCCATAACAGTGCGGTTCTGAGCAGGAGATTTGCAGAAACGATCGTTATATAAAAAAAAAAATGTTAGTGTCTCTTCTTATCATCAACGACATTTAATAACACACACTATATATATATATATATATATCAACTAGAAATTGATTGAGATATATATATCTAAAATAAACACATGAAACAATCACAGGATAATTTGTAAAGTGTGTAAGCACACACAGCTAGGTAGGTAACTAATTAAAGTTTAACTAGAACTTCAAATATAGATACCTTTTAAAATGATTAATCTTCCTTGTATATATTTCATTATATATATATAGTGTGTGTGTTATTAAATGTCGTTGATGTTATGAAGATTAAGTAGTAGGATCGTGTCTAAGTCTGATGAACAGTATTAATGTTCCTCGTCAAAGGTATGAAAACGAAGTTTCAGAAAACCCAATAGGAAACATTTGGACTTATCTCTAATAAATAAATCCTCAAAATACCAAATGTTTCTATTACCACATTGTATCGACTAAGGTAGAGAGAAAATAAGGATGAATAAAGAAAAAGTGTTTATGATAGAATGATAAAATGTAAAATGATATTTCACATTACTAAAATAATCAATCAAATTGATTGACTTTCCTATAGTTGCACGTTATTCAGTTACAAATCAAATTCAGTTATCATGTATCTAAAACAACCCTTCAAATACTGTAGCCACCAATGGTCTTCCGCTTCTTAGTTTGCTTAGTTAGTGTTAAAATAATACAATCACCATAGATTATAACTTTTAAGGCACTAACTCATAACATTTCATCTTGTTCTATTAAACGTATAACATTTCATCGTTGTAATTAAAATCCAAACCCATTGATTTACATGAAATTGTGAAACTGGAAACCATTATTTTGAAGCACTACATGAATCCCACACTTTTATTTTAATGCTGTGAAGTAAAACTTGAGAAACACACCTCCCGACTGGAAAGCACACCGTAAATTTACTGTCAATATCGACAGCTACAACGCAACAATCAACTTTATGTTGAGATGACTAAGACGTGAAGTGGAATTAATATACCTTGGATCATGTTTAAGCCTTGCCGGCCGCTCAATAAAGGAGATAAATCTAGTATATTTCCAAATTTGTAAGGATGCATTGAACATATTTCAACACGCGTGTCTGGTATACTAGTATATTTCTTCCACCATTTCTATCCCAATACTTTTATTATTACTTACGTAGAATTGGATTGGCAGTATCGGTAAAGCGTCAGAAATCATGTTTTGCAGCATAAAGTTAAGGCCCTATACAGTCTGAGTTAGTTTTAGGCCGAGGTTAGCTTTGCCTTTCATCCCTACGGGATTAATAAACAACGCTTCTGTACTGCACTGGGATCGATTTAATCGACTTTCCCCTCCTCTTCAAATTGCTGGCCTTGTGCCTAAAGTAGAAACAATTATTATTTTACCATAAACGCTATTCTAGCTTACATCAACTCTATATCTTCACTTAAAGTAATGATTTTTTTTTCAATATTATATTCTTTTGCTTTCAAACAGCATATCAGGGAGTGTATTCACAAAATTAACAACATCTATCCCCAGATATGGGCATCCACAAGGATGCATTTATCTAAATATATAAAGTTAGATTTAATTATTGCAGCCCCTATTTTGACATTTATTATTTTTATTTAAGTTGAACATCCAATCCACACATTCCTATTAAACCATCAAATCATCAAGCTTCATTAAATATATATTTCTATAGACAAATATATTTCAATTGCTTTTGTTTATGACACTTATAATAAAGCCGGTTATATGTTCTCCTATCAAATTATCATTCATGATTATGTAAACTTGTTCGCTTATTTACTTTTGAACAGCGTTTTTATTTCTATTTAGTTTTAATTCACTTTAATATTACACCTTCCTTGTGAAATGCGATTACTCTAAATAACAAAATGTAGTCCACGCAACTGTATATTAATGATATGGTCTGACGTTGAAATATATTTGGTATTTTACAATATGCCTCATTTAGTTCTGACAACATATAGTTTACATATATACACATACACGCATACACCTATTACGTATATGATACAGCTCCGTAAAAATATTTTTATTTATGTTCATCTCTTTGTACAAATGCTGTATCAGATTTCGTGTTTGCTGCTATTTTCTATCCTTAATACTGTTCTTATTGATCAGATATATGCAGAAAGATTAACTAGCCTTCACCACCACGTCATCTTCCACAGACTCAATGTATTTCTAAATACATAATGTATTTGGTTCATTTTAAAACATTATAAGTGGTGAATTGAGAAAGATATGGCTGCTATTTCTAGCAGTTTGCATGTCTTCGTCTTTCTGATAAGTATTTAATGCGAAAAGGGTAGGGTAGAAAAGAATAGACAATTCCTAGAAATGATAGTGTAATACTTTAAAGGGAATATCCAGAAACAACATGAGAAATACTTCCTCTCTCTCTCTCTCTCTCTCTCTCTCTCTCTCTATATATATATATATATATATATATATATATATATATATATATCTTTCTTTCTGTCATCCTATAACTTTAACTATTACAGCACACAAGTATTTAAAAACACACACGTTCTCTCTTTTTCCCTTTCTATAACTTTCACTCTTATACAGATGTTTAAACACATATTCTCCTTCTCTCTCTCTCTCTATCACTCTTTCTATTTAACACTCCCACACTTATTTCTATTTTCTTTCACTGAAAACATCCAGTTGTATGTAGACATACTCGTATATATCTCTGCAAAATAAATCTTGCTTTCAAACACTTTAGAATGACTGAACATATTGTCAAGTATGGTGCATTTAAATCTTACTTTACCGGCTTCACTGACTCGAATAAATTTCTAACAGAATCTTTGTCTTTATTTCTGAATCCAAACAGGCAAATCAGCACACGTAATTCCAAGCCATTTTGTGCTGAACAAATAATATCGTTTCAAGCAAAGCATCAGGCGTGAAATATTGCATTTTCTCACATCTTATACAGCGTCAATCGCACAATATACCTCTTGCCACGTGTTACAAATGCAGCGAAGAACGCATTGACAGTGTTACTATTTGCGAAAAACATACTTGACTGATTTTTGGATAACATCCGAACAACAATTGTTCACTGGCACGTAAATTGAAATTTATGATGAATTTTCCGTTTCAGCGAAGTATTTTTATGAAACACGTATTGTTTTTATTTTATTTTGGTTTGTTTGTTTGTTTCTCTTTTTGTGGGAAGAGAATATAATTATACATAACATAGACGGTGAAATGGATTACATATATCATAACAGTTCTGAAACTAAGAAATATAGAAACCAATTGAACGAATTATATTTGAAAGAAGAAGCCATATTGACCCAAATAGCAGGAAACATTGTACAGAATGTCACTTACATGATTTATTTCTAAAAGAAATGTATCATAAAAACATATTCGAAAGCAAATTCAAACTTGCATTATTACAAATGTGTTGTTTTGCATAGGTGGCAAATTACCTTGAGTGGTTTGAAATCGTAGTTACAACATTGAAGATGGTGTCAAGATGTAATAATTCTATCCAATTGGTATTGAATTTGGGGAAAACCATTATATACCAGTTATTCTATACTGAGTACTTAATACATTCTTGTCTTTGAGGAACGTAATCTGACATTGATAATAATTTAATAATATTTTCCAACGTGTTTTGTTTTGACTTTTTAGTTTTATTGCTGCACAAACACATTTCCGAAATTAGTGAAAGATATACAGGAATATTTGTATCTTGGATTAATTTCTAAAAGTATTAAATCAAGTCTTTCTATAACACATAAGAAATCGTTAAATCGCAAACAAAAGTTACGTTTTTCTTTAGCGTTCCTGGATTGTGTCAGCCACCTCTACACTGTTGAATACGTCCTAAAACCCTGTCTGAAAAGCAAATATTTTACTACCATTTCATAATATCATATTACAATGTATCTCTTTAATAAAAAAAAAAAACAGTTGTTGTTTAGCCGCACGTCAACCCTGATAAAAATGTTACCACGCTGACAATCATGCTGTTGCTAGAGGTAACAGTGCATTATACAATGCGCTACTTTTGTTATTTTAAGATTATAGAATCTGATGTTGAGGTGAGGAAATTCTACGGATATTTTAATCACGTCGAGCGACCGCAGTGACAGCACATGTGGAGTATCTTTGGTGAGTGTTTAAGACTATCCCAAGAGGAAAGAGAATGGATGAAAGCGAACAGGTCACAAATATTAATTGTTTCCACGTTAGGCACAAGGCCAGCAAT
>OZ024743.1:191306391-191316391 GCA_964016885.1 Eledone cirrhosa
TGGAGTAAACATACGATATTAACAAATGGAAACTATATTTATAAAACCATATTTATTTTATTATACATATTTCAAGTACACCACGTTAAGTTATGGTGTGCTCTGATGAAAGCACACCATAACTTAACGTGGTGTACTTGAAATATGTATAATAAAATAAATATGGTTTTATAAATATAGTTTCCATTTGTTAATATATATATATATATATATATACAACATATATGCCCCGACAGACGCACCCACACGCATTTATATATACATACCTGTGTGTACGTGTGTGCGTGCATATATATGTATGTATATATATAAGTGTTTGTGTGTGAAGGGGCATGGCTTTGTAGTTAGCGCGTTGAGCTTGCAATTGAGAGGTTGTGAGTTCGATTCTCGGAACGGGTGATGCAATTTGTCCTTGAGCAAAACACTTTATTTCACATTGTTCCAGTTCACTCAGCTGTAGCAATGTGTTATGACGTCACAGGTGCCAAGCTGTATCAGCCATTGCTTATCGCTTGGACAATATCGGTGACCATATATTTGCACCTAGAAAGTTTCCTTCCGAGGCACAAGCCTGGGCAATGTTTGTTTGTCCCAAAGGGGAGACTGGTAAACATGGGTCACTGCTAGGCTTCCACAAACAAACATTGACCAGGCCTGTGCCTCGGAAGGAAACTTTCTAGGTGCAAATATATGGTCATTAGTGACCGATGGAGGCCTATATATATACAGTATATATATATATATATATATATATATATATATATATATATATGGGGGGCGGTGCATTTGTATAATTTTAACATCTGCGATACCTCTAAGTGATGCCTGAAAACAGCCTGTATTCAAATATTTTAGCCGATGTCGAAGGTCTTTCAGTGGTCTGAGAATTTACCTTCCATATCTACAGTATTACTCATGGCGTAAGCTCAACGTCGCTTATTTCCGTTTCCACTACTGGAAGACTTGAGAGTGAAGTACGTGAGAACTATAAAGGAAAGAATGGGTTGAGATCGCCACTCGTTTCACCATATCAGTAAGACACGCAATAAAATTCATTTATAATTAGGGTATCTCTTTTATTTCAAACATACTATATTTATAACACGACTATACTCTTGTTTGATCATTTTCACTAAGGAATTTTCGTATATCCTCATTAGCTCGTTTCGCTTAATTTCGAACAGCAGCGTTCTTAAACCCGCCTCCCTATTAATGTTTCGAAACCTTCCGAATCAGAATGATTATTCTAATGACCAGTAAATATCATGGGAGTGATAGGAGATCTCGGGCGGCTGATTTAAATTTGTTCAACTGTTTAAGCTTGCCAGTTATTATAATTGGTTTCGCGAATGCCGTTACTGTGTGTTCATTTTTGGTTTATATTCAGATATTTGTAGAACCTCCATAATGTTCACCTAGTTTTGTAGTTCTGTATGGAATTCTATATAGAATTGTAGTTTTATCACAGTTTTGTCATGCACCGAATGGAAATGTGTTGCAATGCATCCTTGCGGTAATTGCATGGTCCATCGACGGGACAGTGCAATACTTGTTTGAACGATGTAAAACGTTTGTAGATGAAGTTCAAAACATTGATATTTGCATTGAAATTCAATTGATCATTTCCCGTACGTTCTGCGGTTTACCAGCCAGTCTGTGGTTGCATCTTAATAAGGAGAGGGTGTTGGCAGTTTTTAATATATTCTGAGTATGGGTTTATGACTAGGATCGATGTAAATTTTGTGTTTTTTAAATAAGTTTTGTTCATCCATTGTCTAACCAGGATGCATGTGCTTCTTGCAGTATCCGAATGTGTGATTTTGTATTTTGTCTCAGTGCTGCTTTTGTGTATCATTGTGACTAAGTTTGTTCATATATTCTTCTATACAATGATCCACTAATGTGTTGGATAAACAGGCAAAATTTCCGTAGTTAAAAAGTCCTTCGTGTATGAGAATTTAAAACACATCTAATGCAAGATTTACCTACGGTCATTTGATATCTGTGTGGCCCTTGCTATCTACGATTATATAATCGTAGTCATAAACCCATACTCAGAATATATTAAAAACTGCCAGCACCCTCTCCTTATTAACATGCAACCACAGACTGATAAACCACAGAATGTACGGGAAATGATCAATTGAATTTCAATGCAAATATGAATGTTTTGAACTTCATATACAAATAATTATTATAAACCATTTATTGTGATTTATTTAAGTGTTATATTTGCTATTCCTAATATCTACGTTTATCTCGAAATATGGGATATTATTCTGGATTGAGATGCCATCGGTGTTACAATGAGTTTAAATGCGAAGATGGAGTTATTCTCGAGATTATTTTTATGACGATCGGCCTATTCATGTGTCTATCACAACAAATATATCGTCGATATACCGATTGCAGTTGATAGGGCTGTATTTGGAGACAACTATGTTTTCCACTTTAGTCGGGAATATAAAGGGAGAGTTGGTTGATTTTGTGTGTGTGAAGAAAGAAATGATTGAGAAATTGAAATACATGAATATAGCTACAAACAAGGATCTAAATTGAATTTCGAACTCGCCACACCACTACTTGATGTTATAGTCCAAGGCAAAAGCCTATAGTTATAGAATAATCCTCAATAATAATTTTAAAAAACATTCCTGTAGTGGGGTAATAAATAAAATTCAAGTCAAATACATAGGAAAATTACATCTGTAATTGGGATGTACGAGAAATAATTACATACAATATAATATAACCAGATTCCTGACCGCAGTCATAATAGCCATGTTTAACATTAGTAACAATATAAATTACCAACTTAGAATGACAAAGAAAAAGATTAATAAAAAAACATATCTACTTCTGCTCGAAAGAATCACCGATCGAGGCAAAAATGATATAATTATAGCTAGCTTGTATTCAATTATGTTCTGTATGTTATTTCTCATAAACTTCTAAAGTTGATTTGTATTCATATGTATGTTATTTTATATTTTGTATCAATTATAACAAATACATATATAAATACATAATAGAAGACCAATTATTTCATTCTACCCCGTAATTTTAAACAGAAACAGACGATTTTTTTAGCAAAAGAATATTTAGAAATCTTGTCAAATATCAACCCAAATAAATGTATTTCGTTTAAGAAGTCAATATTTTTATAATACTTTTATGTTATTTATCCGGTAAGCACTGGAGTACATGGAATATAGTCTAAAGAAAACTTGAGTCCATTTTACCATTTTTCGTTGACGCTACTTCGTTTCGTTTAGCCTGATAATACCGCCCAGCAAATACAACAACGAAGTATGTTCTTTTCTTCATATGACGAATTTGAAGTCATGTCCCAAAGGGAGAATTCCATAGTTAGTAGTGTTCAGTAAACCTAAGCTCTCAAGTATACGAATACATGTTTCGTTCTCCATTCACAGGTTTATATTTTACATGATTTCCGGTAATACTGACCCCAAGAAGAACAGTGAAATTGACAACTTCCACAAAATTGAAGAATCCTTGCGCTTATTGATTCTCAATATTTAACTTGGAACAGTCTATTGATTCACAAACAACATAAAGTTATATTTAGTTTCTCATATTGATACTCTCAGTTTGAAATATATTGGTTTTAATGTTATGTTTTCATGGCGACAAATTAAATAATTGTTTCTACTTTGAGCACAATTTGGAGGGAAAGGGAAATTTAACCCCAGTGCTTTACTGATACTTTATTTTATCGAACGTTAAGGATAAAAGGCAAGGCTAAACTCGGTGGTATTTGAAATCAGAATATATAGGGTCGTTACTATATACCGCAAAGCATTTCGGTCGACGCTCCACCGATATTGGTTTCTAAATTATGCAAAAGGCCAACAATTGGCGAGAGAGGAAGGTCGATTAAACCGACCCAAGTGTATGGTGCTTTATTTTATTGACCTCGTAATGATGAAAGGCAAAACTAAGTTCGGCGGGATTTGAACTCAGATGGTAAACGGGTATAACCCTATGTCATAAAGCATGTTTTCCGACGCTCTACCGATATTACCAATCCACCGCCGATAAATAATAATCGTGTAATGGTGTGCACTTTAGTTCTCTGTATCCTTTAGATGCCAGAGTGCGCTTTCCTACTACTTCAACTAGAATATTTCCATCACATTTTAACTAATCGATTTTCATAACGTCTGGATGGCATACGCAGCAGGGCGTAGTATGGATTACTTTGTTATATAATGTTTCATCCCGTTATATTTCTTAGTTCAAATTGCACCCATGTCCACTTTTCTTTTCTCTGAGGTTCATATAATGTGTAGCCGAGGATAAAATAATTATTGGAATCGATGAAATGTAATGAACCATAGTTCGGATGATTGTTCGAATGATTGAAACTACTAAAATACTTTTTTTATAAAATAGAGAGATGTACATCAACTGCGTATTATTATTAATTTCTGTGAAATTAGATTCAGGCATGTTTTATCAAGAATTTCACCATAATAACAAAGGGATATACTCTCAGCTGCATACGACAACATGCTTTTCGTCAATTATGACACTGACATTCTTAGGCTCTTCATTATATGTAAGTGTTCAGTCGATTTTATAACTAGCAGGTCTGTGACAAGGCATTTAAATATGTTGTTATTCAGTCTTGTTACGGATTTTATCCAACGGAGCTAGAATAACAAACATTCTTGCCGGAAACATTGCATCTTTTCTTAGATATAGTGTTCTTAGGATTAAACTATGCAATTCGTCCTTACTTTTTAAGAGAATATAAAATGGTATAAGTATGATTTTGTTTCAATTTCCAAAGATTCGAGAGACTATATATAGGTTTCCTTATTAGTTCCCAGTTATGTACATACTCGAAAAGTATTAGCTTACACTGTAGGATTATATTAATGAATTAAATGTTATTCCAATGATAGTTTCGTCCTGCTAGGGTTATTCCCATGAATGCCACCAACGATTAAGGAAAATATTAAGCCATAAAATAATGGGGGACGATTCTAACCATAATATATATATATATACCTTCAAGTTATTTGACTCTTATTAATATCAAAATTTGCAAATAATATCAAGGCTGGTTACAGCGTTTTCAACGGTGCCAGCGGCAACCGAATATTTGTAAGTCGGTGTCAATTTTCAAAAGAGATTTTGAATGCCCCAGCTTTTCTGTTTTACCGCCGATGTTTACATATACAGGCATTTACTATTTAAAAAATCAGAGCCAAAGTAAAATAACTGAAGTGAACCAAAGACAGGAATATACATAAATAATTGAAGGAGGCGGATACAGAATGTCGTACATATAATAATTCTCAATTAATCCAAACTTAGATGAGGATGACTCAGCGTTAATTATTAACGACTCCCAGACGCGTTAATTTCAAAATATTAACAATCAATTTGACAGATTATTCTTCACCTAGAAGAATACCCTGACAAAGGCTAGGGGTCCTTCATTCCCAGTGGTTTAACTGCGCGATCGGCTGTCCATCCCGACTTGTTCTATGTCCCCGCGCATATACATACACATGCACCCATGCATATACACATATACATATACATACATATGTACATGTGTATATACATATTTACACACTTTTGGATGGCCGTTGACTCTTATGAGTTCTTCCGCCCTTTGTCAGGTTTTGTTTTTTGTCCTGCAGGGTGTCCAAAGTCACCCTCCTCTCCAAGTAAACTTGTTGGGTTTGTCGGTTTAGTCGCCGACGACCCGACCATGCAACAGGTTGTACTGGGTTACATGTTATCAGTAGCACTCAGAGTAACCAGACATATATATATATATATATATATATATATATATATATATAAAATTAGTCCTTCATCAGTGATCTTCCAACCTTCATTGGAACTTAAGCTCGGTAAAATCATAGACGAGAGGTAAAGACCATCCGACCTGGGCGAGATGTGAGCGATCTTTCCGTTGCATTACCATCTATGTTTATTTACATGTCTCGCTCGCTTCACCCTATTTTACGTGTCCCAATAACTTTCTTTAGTTATTGCTCGCACCAACCAGAGGTATATGATTTTTAACGCGAAGAAATACCAATGAAGGTTGGAAGATCACTGATGAAGGACTAATTGTATTCATATGTAACCCATGTGCAACCACGCAGCACGCCATTTTTCATATATATATATATATATATATATATATATATATATATATATATAATCAAGTAAGTGTAGACACAGAAAATATCTTTAAAAATAATAAATAAGTTCCAAGAAATTCACTGTACTTACTATATGTGCCCTTACCACGGTTTCAGATCCCAAACAAATAGATAATCCAAGCGGATTTACATTGAGAAAGAGATCATCGTCAGAAGGCTCTTCTCTCTCGGAGAATATAAAATTCCCGAGTTAAAATTACAAACTGGCACCATTCTAAACTGCCTCAGAATGAGAGCAAATGAATGATGAAACAGTTTTGTCATGGTACCGTGTGCAAAGCCAAAAGGCTCAGTGGACAGGTCAGTCCTGTGCTGCTAGAAATAGCAGCCATTCAAACGACCAAAGGTTTCTCTACCATTGGGGAGAATAATAATAAAAGTATGTGTTCCTACATGTAATTAATACACACAGGGACACAAGTAGAGTCCGACCGTTTGCCAGTGTGGTTCAATGGCAAGTTAATAAATTAACAGGCCAGTACATATAAAATCAAGGGAGTGTAAACACAGAAAATATCTTTAAAAATAATATATATATATATATATATATATATATATATATATATAGAGAGAGAGAGAGAGAGAGAGAGAGAGAGAGAGATAGAGAGAGAGAGAGAGAGAGAAAGGGGAGAAAGAAAGAGAGAGAGAGGAGCGAGGCTGTGGGTGAGAGGGTGGGAGAGAGAGACTAGATTCCTTTTCTCAATATACCTTCTGTATGAGGAAAATATAATTAAAATTGTAATTAAGGTAGTGAGCTATAAATTCTTTGTAATTAATTGAAATTAAGACTGTACCGAAATGAAACGTTTGATGTGATACGTGAAATATCAAAACATGAACTAATTCTCGTCGCAGGAGATTTTTAACGGAAAGATTGGACAAGACAAGCTAAAGCGTTTTGCTTTCCTGATAAAACGAACAAAAATGGAGGATTATTGTAGGATCCTTTAACTGAATGTAATCTGACTGATGTGAAAGTTAAGTATGAGAAAAAAACTAGAAAAGTTGTGGACTTTCAAATATCCAAATGGTGCCTGAAGTCCGCTTCATTACATTTTAATAAAGAAAGTTGTGTATTTAAACTGCAAAACGTAACGAAGATGGTCTTATTGGAAAACCAGGAGATAGTAAAGAAAAGGAAAGAATTAAAAGAAACAAACATTTTATAGTTGAAGCTAAAACGAATTTGGATGATGCTTATATCAAAGAACAAGAAAGCTACATCAGATCTACTGTATAATGACCACGAAAAGCTAAGCCTGAATGGAATCTTATTGATGACATAACTGGAAGAATGTAATCCTGTCAAGGTAAGATAAAAGCTGAAAGCCCCGAGGAAAGAGTATTTTGCTCTTAGAGTTTGTACAACCACCCTTGATAGTTGAAGGAAATATTGAGAAGTTATTTTGACCCACTGGCTATTGCTGTTGGTGATTTTACAATGCAGAAGTTGAAAGATGCAATCGACACAAAATGACAAAGCTTGGATAATATACCAGCATAAGTATGGGAAGTATGCGTGAACGATGAGCTAACTGAAATCTGCTAAAAGATGTCCAAAGGAGATTTACCGAAAATCTGGAGAAAAAGGAAAATAGTGCTTTTAGCCAGGAGAGGACCTGGAATATATAACAAATTACAGTACTTTATCTGTAATTGCAGTTAAAATTTACAACAGAATGTTATCAAAAAGAATAAGACCAAATCTAGACCTGAAACTCAAAATAGATCAGAATGGTTTCAGATAGAATATATCAACTGTCTCAGAAATATTGACACTGCGGAGGTTTCTACAAGGCATCAGATCAAAGGACCTGAATGTTGTACGAACTCTCATTGACTTCAAAACAGCTTTTGACTCCCTATATAGAGGAAAGCGTATGTCAATCCTAGTTGCATATTGCATACCTGATGCTATAGTTTCTGCTATAAATGTACTCTACGAGGGTCGGCTAAAAAGTTCATAGGTCGACTATGAATGGTTGATGCTAGAGTTGTGAAATATTGAATGCATTTATTTCAACACTTCTTATTAATAACCGCATAGTTTCTTTCCAGGGGCTATGTTAAAAAATAAACCTCATCTGGTCATTCAATGAGAGCATCTTGGTTAGCAATTGAACTTTTCAGCCGACCCTCGTACATAAACATGGAGGCTCAGGTTACGCTCTCCCGATTGTGATACCGAGTGTTTGATACACTAGAGGGTGACCTTGAAGGTCTTTGTCACCAAATTTCATTATAATCACTCTGTACTATGCCATGGGGAAAGCCATTCTTAATGAGCAGGATCTTGGCTTTACGTCGACACAAAGGAGAAGTAAGCGAAACCCACCAACAGAGTTTGCTGATGACTTAGTTCTTCTATCAAATACCATTGACCAAGCTCATGTTTGCCGTGTACAAACATATTACAAAACTTTGAGAAAGTTAAATATTTTAATAAGTACAACTTGGGAAAATATATTACTTTTTGAATAATGTTCAAAAGAGACCATCCTGTATGTGTTAGCCGTTAAACCAGGGGAAATATAAGATCTATAACTTTTTTATGTAATCTTATTTTTCTGTCTTGTGCACACCTCACTCAGCATAGTGTCTCACATTAGAAGGACCAACGAAAACCGATATAACATTTCACATTTAACATTAATTTGAACCCTTTGAACGATATGGTTAAAAAAGACAACTTCAAAAACTACCCAAACAACACGAACACATACGTTTGTCAATCGAAGGAAATAAAGCGAATATAATTGACGAATGTTTTGGTTTGAGCATCACTTGCAGCAATAGCCACACTTTATAGCGAGCTGTTAATGATAAAAGAGAAAAAATATGCTGAGGAAAGTTTACATGTCTAAAGAAATATGTGAACTTAGTTGATTCATTAACAAATAACAAAGATGAAGTTTATATATAAACTTGCATTTCTAAAACACCGGGAACTATTTCATTTCCTCAATTTTGCAACTGAAGTTAGCATATAAACTGTACATAGAACCGTATGTTTGGTTTACAAGACAGAGAACAAGATGAGAAAGTAGGCCGAGTGTGTACGTCGAAGAACTGCCCATACATCCATGCGATTATACGTGGGAAAATTCATACAAGTCTGATTGAAGAATACGACATTCAGTACTACTATCTGTTGATAAGAGTCGAACGGATTAGAAATAACATGTGGTTTGGCAGGTCCATCAAGATACCACATAGAGGCTCTTTCCTCGACTTCATTCCCAATCGGGAGACACTTATTTGTAAGATATGACTCATTTCTACTCGAAGGTGTTGCAGCCAGGTTTTGTTTTGTATTTCCAATGTTGTTAGAGGTTCAATGCCCTTGCGGAATATAGAGACACAATGGCTACATAAGATCGCGAAGTTCGCAAGGGTATTATTAATGTCATTGTAAATCAAATAATTGTTCTCTTCTGGCGAATTTCAGGTCGGTGTTTCTAAACGATTTCCAAATATTTATTGGACTAGCATTTTCGCTTAGTGATAGAAACTATATACGCTGAAATATCGTTAGTTGAACGTTTCTGAGATTCACAAAGAGTGACAAAACTGTTCTCTACGAAGACGACACTGCCCCAAAATTGCTGAATTTAGGAGTTATGTCAATATTTTGTTGAATATGTGTAGCATGGATCCAGTCTCGTCCAGATTTACTATAAGGAGCTCTCCAGTGTCATTCTTTTGGCAAGGATATACTGACGCTTTTCTTCTGATGAATGGAATAAAAGTGCTAAAGGGATGGGCATGATTGGAAGAGCTGTAAAGAA
>OZ024743.1:191321391-191353891 GCA_964016885.1 Eledone cirrhosa
CCAGAATTAGCCGTCGAATCGGCTTGAGTTCAGCTGTCGGGATCCTACTCGTTCATATATATATATATATATGTATATATATAGATATATAGATATATATCGATATATAGATATATATATATATGTATATATATATATATATAAATGAAAATAAAATTAATGTAAGCAAAATGCCAACAATAATTCAGATATATAAGCGACTATACCATCAAGATGAAAACATATTTAATGTAAGATGAGGGAATACAATCTTCATTCAAAATAATATCAAGAAGTAATACTTAACCGTCAATTTGGTGAAAACTATAAATGCACTATATAATCTTAAAAGACCATTTCACGAAACTTTTCAGTGTGGTTAGTCACGTTTGGAGTCAATCTTCAGTAGTGCTCAACATATAACCAAAAGACACTGCTAAAATACCGAGGAGAAAAAATAATTCAAAAGCAGGCAAGCGAACAGCGTGTAGAAATGAAATAACAAAACACACGTGAACACAAACTGGTGATGGCGGGATGAGATGAAAAAGCAGTTTACAAGAAACAACAGTGAAAACATTGCGAAAAACTCAACAAAAATATTGTGTTCAGCATAAGCAATACATATATATATATATATATATATATATATATATATATATATATATATATATATATATATATATATATATATATATATATATATAAGAAAGTAAGTCCATAGAATCATTTGATAAAATATATACAGTATTTCTCCTCCCAATCAGTATAATCAACCACATAAAAAATCAATTAAACGAGGCTCTAAGTTTAAAATGTGCCTATGAAGAAACAATAGATGAATAGACAATAGCTATTTTATCCGCGATCCACAGCTACAGAAGATTTACCTAGTATTTCTAATAGCCTAATTGTGTATGGTTAGCTATATGTCTAGTCAATCTTCACATTCCACACTTTACTTTCACATTCCCATTTTCTTTCACTGCCTGATATTACTTGTCACTTGCGTTTTCAACTCCAGACATATTCTGTTGTTTCGCAGCCGCTTTTATATTTGTATTTCTTTTTTTCATATGGCTGGTCTATAATTTGTATCTATGCGTGTGAGTGTGCATGCGCCTCCGTATGTGTGCGTGTGTGTGTCTATATGTGTGAGCATGTGTGTTTTTATATCTATATTTATACGAGTGTGTGTATGTGGATGAACGTATGTGTATAAGTATGTGTATATATATATATATATATATATGTATATGTATGTATGTGTGTATGCATATATGTATATATATAGTCGCGTACGTACGTGTGCTTAGATATACGTGTGCCGATATATGTATGTATATGTGTGCTTCGTGTGTATGTATGTACGTATGCATGCGCTTTTGTATGTACTTATTCATATATATATTTTTTTATATGTATATGTGCGTACTTGCGAACCTTGTTTGTTTTCTTTTTCTCCAGTGTTAATTTATAATTGATAACCCCTCCCTCTTATTTTCTCTTTGATTTAAACAATTTTTTTTTTCTTTCTCATATATTGTTTCATTTTTATATGTATCGAATATGACACTCTTTTTATCTTCCGCATATAAATGATCGCGCATGTGTGGTTATGATGCGTGCTTTCATACTTGTATGTGTATATATTTAATACCTAAATCTGGATGTACATTATTTTTCAACTTATATTATATACGTATTGGTCACACATACACTATTATGCTTGCCCTCATATACGTACTTACGCACACACACATTTTCACTATACACATGCATTTGTACATACAAACATATGTACATTTGTGAGTGAATATATACACATTTATACACATACCCTAACTATATTTCCTTATTTTTATATATCTCTTGCTTTATTCTCTTTTGCCCGTTAAATTCTTGCCTTTCTTGGGGAGATTGTCCAAATATTTCACTATGTTTTAAATTGCCTTGTCCGATGAACGAATGATGACGTTTTTCGTATTCGTCTTATTCGGGAAACATCCGGTAATGAGGTAATTATATTGTATAGTTTATTATACATTATATATATATATATATATATATATATATATATATACGATATTAAATAAATGGAAACTATATTTATAAAACCATATTTATTTCATTATATATATTTCAGGGATATCATATTAACAATATGCTATGCCTTCCTCAGACAAAATACAATATAAACAGTTTTATAGATAAATAGATTTGACATACCGTACAACATCGACTTGTATTTGAAAAGTTGAATTGACAGTGAAAAAATTGTACACAGAGAGAAAGAAAAAGGAAAGAAAGACAGAAAACGAAGAAAAAGAAGAAAAAGAAGAAATGCATGGAACAAAATAGAGAGATGGAAAGATAGATAAAGAGAAGAACTGCATGTAAAGAAACAGAGAGATATATATATATATAGAGAGAGAGGAAGATATATATATATAGAAAACTATGTAGTGGGATATCCGTTGAGTAAACGTATCAATGATACATTTATTTATTTATTTATTTATTTAGCTCTAGTATTAATGTAAGGGAGATATATGTGGTTAGGAGAGAAACCAGCTGTTATATAGAGAGAAAAATTAAAAATAACCAGACATAGGCGAGGCATAAAAACCCTATGTTTTAATGTAGAGGTATTAGTATGTATAAAAACCAGCCACTATATTGTAAATATCAGTATTCCTGAATGAGACATGTATCCATAATGTGTGAAAAGTAATGATCTTATGTTTAGTTTTTTAAAAAATTCATATGTTTATGTGATAACCACAAACATCTATGTGAATTCACATGATCAACTCTGCAAAACCTAAGTTCACGGAAAACATTCTCATTGTGCTATAAGAGAGATATTCTTTATACTAAAATCAGAGGAGATATTCTTTATACTAAAATCTAAAAATTCCCTTAATCTACGGACAAATTTATTCAGTTGCTGCAAACATAGATTAAACTCAACTTTTAAATATAAATTTAAATTTAAAATGTAGTATATTTAGTTTGATTTATAATTATATGGGAAACTAGCCGATAAATCTTTCGATTTCTTCTTTTTATTCTTTTTATTTTTATTTTTATTTTTATTTAAACATTCTTCATGAAAAATTAAGCTACCCTAAAAGTTGATGCTCCAAATATTTCGAATAAACGTTACACTAGATAAACTTCTATATTAAATATAAGAACACATGTAGACCAAATGGGCATCCTAAACTTTTGAAATGATTTTTGCTAGATGCGATTTGATAAATAATTTTTAGCTTTATCTGTTTTTTGACTCTGATGCTTATAATGAACTTGGCAATATATTGTCAATTAATTTTGAAGGGTTGATCTTTGTGGTTTACTTTTATTATTGTAGTATTTTCTAATATTTTTATTTTTAATATGTAATATTTTTAATATGTAATATTCTTTCGTAATATTTTTTAGTTTTCTATTTTATTATTATTTATTATTATTATTATATTTATTATTATTATTATTGTTGTTATATTTTTGGTTTTTGTTTCTGATATATATTTTTTTATTAATATATTGAAATCTGCTCTCTATTTCTGCTTGATAGATAATCTTGTAGAGTAAAGACAAGAATAGTAGTAATATATATATGTGTGTATATATATACACATATATGTATACTTAAATTTTTATAGCACAATGAGAATGTTTTCCGTGAACTTAGGGTTTGCAGAGTTGATCATGTGAATTCACATAGATGTTTGTAGTTATCACATAAACATATGAATTTTTTTTAAAAACTAAACATAAGATCATTACTTTTCACACATTATGGATACATGTCTCATTCAGGAATACTGATATTTACAATATAGTGGCTGGTTTTTATACATACTAATACCTCTACATTAAAACATAGGGTTTTTATGCCTCGCCTATGTCTGGTTATTTTTAATTTTTCTCTCTATATAACAGCTGGTTTCTCTCCTAACCACATATATCTCCCTTACATTAATACTAGAGCTAAATAAATAAATAAATAAATAAATGTATCATTGATACGTTTACTCAACGGATATCCCACTACATAGTTGTCTATATATATATCTTCCTCTCTCTCTATATATATATATCTCTCTCTGTTTCTTTACATGAAGTTCTTCTCTTTATCTATCTTTCCATCTCTCTATTTTGTTCCATGCATTTCTTCTTTTTCTTCTTTTTCTTCGTTTTCTGTCTTTCTTTCCTTTTTCTCTCTTTCTTTCTCTCTGTGTACAATTTTTTCACTGCCAATTCAACTTTTCAAATACAAGTCGATGTTGTACGGTATGTCAAATCTATTTATCTATAAAACTGTTTATATTGTATTTTGTCTGAGGAAGGCATAGCATATTGTTAATATGATATCCCTGAAATATATATAATGAAATAAATATGGTTTTATAAATATAGTTTCCATTTATTTAATATCGTAAATATACTCCAAATACTTGTCGAGTGCTTTTATATCAGTTATAAAGATTTACTCGTTGTAACCCAACAATTTAAATATAACTTTCCATATATATATATATATGTATTTTTTAAAGCTTTAGATAGTTCCTTCCCTAGTCAACATAAATACCACTCCATATTTAATAGACACACAATTAAACTTTCTTATTCTACAACTATGAATATGGCCCAAAACATCGCTAAACTAAATAGTATAATTCTAAAACAAAATCAACATAATGTTATTAATAATAGTGTTAATATAAATAATAATAAATCGAAATGTAATTGTAGAAATAAACCAGATTGCCCTCTGCAAAATAATTGTCTCGATAGAAATCTGGTGTCTCAATGCACCGTAAAAACAAATAACAACACATACAACTACATAGGAGCAACTTCTTCGACATTTAAATCGAGATTTGCGAATCACAAATGCTCATTTTTGAATTTTAATAGGAAGTCTTCGACTTCTTTATCACAACTTATATGGTCATTAAAAGACAAAAATTTAAAATACTCGATCTTTTGGACGAAGCTTTGTAATAGTAAAATATACACGAACTCATCTATATCAACTAACTGCAACCCTATTAATAATTAATAATTATGAAAACTTAATTAACAAAAAAAGTGAATTATTCTCAAACTGCCTTCATAAAGCTTCGTCTACATTCCAAGCCTCGCACAAAGTCAGGAAAAAACACTAAACAACCAGGCCTTAATTTGTGACGTCTCGGTTGGGCCGAAAAAGTCATAACGGTTTATAAAACTTTAATAATGCTTTATCTTCTAATCATTTATGATAGAATTAATGTTAGAATGAAAGATCCTCTTTTGATAACTTGTTTACTTGATAAATATGCACACCTTAGGTTTTTTTAGATATTTATAATTTTGATTCAGATCATTATTTATCTGTCTCTGTTTTAAATATATAATTTGAATATTTAACTTGTAAATTTACCGATTATAATTGAACTGTGGATCATTCATGCGTTTGCATATTTTACTTATTTTGAATATGTTTTGGAGACTCAGAAAGTTATATTTATTTATTTTTTATATATATCTAGGTATAAATATAACAAACCATAATAGTCGACGAATATACAGTGACTGATCGGCCTGATTTGCATATTAGCAGACTGGATGATCTGTCAGATCTGCATATTAACAGATACACTGATCAGCCAGATTTGCATCAGATTTGCATATCAGTCAGTTTCCTGTATACGAGCGATTAATGGTTGGCTTTGCCATATTCAAATTTTAAAAAAAATGTTCGCTCTACACGGCTGAATACAATAAATGTAATCTGAGTTTTTCGAATATTAATAATAATATTCAATTCGTTTGCAATTATGCAAACAGCCTCGTTTTTAAAGCCAAGTCAGTAGAATCATTATATCATTATTTATATTTATAGAATATGTAATTGATGCCTAAACTTCACAAATCGCATCCCACATTTTCACTCCAGAGTAAATATATATGAAGCAAAAAGATCTTTTAGTTATATACGAAAGGAATAATCGTTGAATATAACTCGTAATCAAAATTATGTATTCTAATTCGGTTGAAGTACCTCTTTATTACATATATGCATGCACGGTCCCATAGCTCTTGATGGAATCCTTGAGGCGCTAAATTGAAATAAGGCGTTCCCATGTCATTTTTGTAAAACCTGGCTACTCCATCCCTCTCAAGGTCGGAAAACAGTAGATTTTGTCCATAGAAGGATAGAGATAATGAGGGAATAACATTGAGGAAGATATAAAGAGGAAAAATTTAATCTCAGTACTTAACTGTGACTGTTTTATCGACCTGAAATGGATGAAAGGGAACGTTGGCCTCTGTGAGATTGAAACTCAGAGAGAAGAGAGCTGAAACACATAGAGCAAACTATTCTATCCGACGTTCCATCGACTCTGCCAGTTCACCACCTTCTCTTTACTACAATGAAATGCCAAATCACGGCGGTTTCAAATATAACTAAAGGTTAATTCCAATAGTCAGAAAAGAGATAATGGTATGTGATATAGATATATCTCCCGTTTAATCTTAATATACGATCAAGTATCGCTAAAATATTATTTGATTTATTAGATTAATATTTTTCAATTCTAAACTTTTCAATACACAAATGTTAATTAAGGTTTTCCTCAGAAAAGTAAATATTAATCATAAGTCTATAGATCGCTATACACATATAATTATTCCAATACGTCCAATCCTTTTACTCCTATAAAATTTCTGTTAAATAATTTTCGCTTGGATTTCTTCTGTTATGGAGTTAAATTATACAGAGCTGAAGATTGGGTCGCTAAATAATGGATTATTTTGATTGAATCTCCTTTCAAAATATGATATAATCTCCATTATTGACAATTTAGTATTTAAATAATTTCTAAATATCTATGGGAGTATTGAAAAATGAGAATATAAGAATCGATAAATTAATGCATGCTATATTAAATAGAATACGCTAAATTAAGCACACGGTATTAATGGTTGTAATGTATATATATATATATATATATATATATATATATATATATATATATATATATATATATATATATATATATATATATATATATATATATATATATATATATATATATATAGATAGATAGATAGATAGATATATATAATATCGGAGAAAGCTTTTTAGCGATACTCCAGCCAAATTCCAACTCACTCAACAAACATTAGGAAATAAGTGATTATATTCCCAATTATGTGTTCGGGGTGCTAACTAAAAGTATTGCGTGGAAAATTGGCTGTATTATTTCAAATGAGACATATCTAATATATCTCTTCCCAGACGAACGTCTCGTTTCATTATAGGATTCCTACAATTTGGGTGAAATTATACCAATTTATGTAGGAGCTTGTATACCATCAATAGATATATATTCAAGTGGGCTCCTATAATTCATCAGTGGGTGCCCCAATAATACTAATATTGATAATCTAACCAACATCAGTATTTAGCGATAATCACTTTCTGTGCCTGAGGTATCTTTCAGGTTGCCAGTCCAGCAGTTCTAAAAGAAGTGCTCGAACTGATTCAAAAAATGAGGAAGTGAATTACCGCCAAAAGAAACAATACATGCGCGTGACAATGAACTCTGAAAGGAATTCAGGCCACCTGCTATATATATATATATATATATATATATATATATATATATATCGTCTATAAGTATCGTCTTCTTGTCTTCCTTCGGTTGCAACGTTTTTTGAAATATTTACTTCTGCGTTCACAGATTGACTCTTTTAGTTTCAGAAGATCCCGTTAAGGGTGAAAGCAGTGATTCTTTGCTTAAACTTTAATCTGTTATTTTAATAAATATATATATATATATAAATGTAAACTGAGCTTTTCGAATATTAATAATAATATTCGATTCGTTTGAAATTATACAGACTAGCCTCATTTTTAAAACCATGTCAGTAGAATGTGCCCCTCGTTCTTGCTCTTGTGTTGGCATGTAAATAGGTGAACGGTGAACTGTACTAATGAAGGGTAATACCCAGAAACATTAGTGTCTGCAGTTCTGTTTACATGCCAACACAATAGCACGAATGATGGGCTCATTCTACTGATATGGCTTTAAAAACGAGGCTTGTTTGCATAATTGCAAATGAATCGAATATTATTATTAATATTCGAAAATCTCTGGTTACATTTATTGTGTTCAACCATATAGAGCGAACATTTTTTTTATTATATATATATAAATATATGTTAGCGAATTTTAAAAATGCTTAACATGTCCTGCAAAAACCTTGAGTCGTATGCAGCAGATAGAGTAGCCTGGAGAAATACCATTTGGAATGGAGAGGTTAAAACATGCAGAACTGAAAAGAAAAGTGAGGGAAAATGAGACCAAGAGTAATAATGATGAATCTTATCCAGTGTGGGTTTTCAAATACCCTGTGTGTCCTAAGGTGTGCCCTTCAAACGTTCAGTTCAAGTAACACCAACGAGTACATGATGGGAAAATCCAAGTTGATTATTCAAACATCGTTGCAAATTAGGTGATGAATTGAAACATCATCTGAACATACGCAATAAGCAAACCGAAAGTATAAACAAGAACAAAATAATAAATATATTAACTCCGCATCCCATGGTGCATCGATAATTCTTTGATCAAGTAGCCGTTCCAGGTTTAGCACCACAGAAACTCCATATATATAAATTTTTAGTATGTGTTGCTTGTTTACTTTCGGCTGGGGAGAGGTATGATAGTTAACGAATGAGATGGGAGCATATCCTCTGGACGCTAAAATTCGTTTGTTCTTGGTCATTTGATTCCAGTTCCTTTGAAGACTAACAACAAACCCAGGAACTGGACATATCGATGAATTAACATGGTAGAGCACGTTACAACACCATGTATTTATGTTCTTTCTGCATTAATTCTTGCTGCCTGATGAGGTCACAGCCAATAATGGCTGTCACTGAAATATATATAGCAGCGAGAATTAGAATTAACGAAACCAACTTTAACATGTTTGAATTACACATTATTTTAGATATATATATATATATGTAGGTATGTATGTGTACGTACATACATCTATATATGCACGTATCGGTTTACCGAACATCCATTATAATGCTCGGCTTGTTTGTAAACAAACAAACAGCCTGATTTACGCCGTACAGTGTTTAGGCAACCACGTCACCTTTTTGTTCAACACTGACACAGGAACGATGTACTAGTTTCAAGCTTATTAGCTATCGTCAGCATCGTATACCTTCCTGCCAGATGGTTGAACGTCTGAAAGTATATACTTTCCTTATGCATATTAACGGCTGAGCAGCCTAATTTGCATATCGAGTGAGTTTAGTCGGACAGGGGCACCGAAAACGATAAATGGAATAGAATGAAACGAAATTTCATTTCTCACTCTTAGTACGGCAGTTACTTAAATGTAAGTATGTATGTATGTATACGTACATACATATATGTATACAGACGCACAGTAGTATGTGTATATATACACACATGCACACATATATATATATGCACGTATCGGTTTAACGAACATCCATTATATATATATATATATATATATATATATATATATATATATATATATATATATATATATAGTAATAATAATAAATTTGAAGACTAAAATCCAAAGAGGGCTCGGTAAGGATAAATATATATCAAATATAGAAGAACCGTAGAGCAAATATTTATTCAAATAACAAATTAAAGTTTAAGCAAAGAATCGCTGCTTTCACCCTTAACTGGATCTTCAGAAGATCCCGTTAAGGGTGAAAGCAGCGATTCTTTTCTTAAACTTTAAACTGTTATTTTTATATATATATATATATATATATATATATATATATATATATATATATATATAGAAGAGCTTCTACAGGACTAGAACTGTTTCATTCGTGAGAAATCATCAGAAAGCTTCCTGGTGATTTCTCACGAATGAAACAGTTCTAGTCCTGTAGAAGCTCTTCTGTATTAAAACTGTTATACTCTTCTATGTATTGAGTACCTTACTTACTGTGTTTACCTCCAATTCAACCCGGAATAACTTATATATATAGAGAGAAAATATAGAAAAAGGCTTCTACAGGACTAGAACTGTTTCATTCGGGAGTAATCACCAAGAAGCCGACTGTCCAAGTAATATGTTGGTATTTATATATTTTCTGGTAGGAGAGGGTGGGAATTGGGATGGATGGAGGTCATTGGTTGATGGGTTTAAAGAAGAGGGAATTCTTTAAAAACTATTTAAATACATATCATAAAAAATATATATACATGTGTGTATATATGTGTATAAGTGTGTATATGTATGTGTACACATTGTGTGTGTGTACATATATATATATATATATGTATATGTGTATCCGTGTGTATGTGTATGTATGTGTATGTGTGTATATATATATATATATATATATATATATATATATATATATATTAGACTGTGCCATAAAAAGCAACTCACAATACTAACGCGCCCTGTGTATTTTCCCATTATAAATGCCCCAATTGGTAAAATAAAACATATTTTGTATAAAATAAATTATTTTGAGTTTTGCCTATATCATGGTGATTATAGAGAAAAGTGTGATTATGTTGCATGGAATCATGAAAATGTGAAACCAAATATGACCATACAATAATTGTTTAATTTATTAATACATTATATTTCGTAAACCAGCTTTGAATATAAAGGCGTACAAGAAAGAAACAAGTTCAGTTAAGTTAACTCCAATCATATTTTTTTCAGAGTTTCTTTTTTGAAATCCGGGACCTTGCAACGATGAGCTTCGACTACTTGAAAAACACACTGCTTCTCCTTCTCATTCTTGGTGATGGCAACAAAATCAGTTATCAACTTGACTGCTCTCTCCGCCAGATCGTTGACTACCTTGATATTGTGAACAACAGCACGGGCATTGTGATATCACGCTTGTGATGACCAAGTTTCAGGTGACAACTCAAGCCAAGTATCGTTGAGACCAAGGAGATCGAACAGAAGCCTTGATTTCATTCCAACTAGATGAGGCAGCTTCGTGAATGACTTCAACTCGCGAAATACTGGAGCACCACGGTCGAGAGGCCAAGACGTTTTCGTTTTGACAAGACGTTGGGCTATTTGTTTCTTCTCGGACTCTTGGACCCGACTTGAATACAGCGCTAGCGGAATGGCTTCCTCTGTCAGCTACCAAAGATGCCTGCTCAGAGAAGTAGTTGCTGCTGCGAGAGATCTCTGTCAACCTTACTGTACTGTGTCAACTCCACGTAGAATTGAAGGTCATTGGATAGTGCATCAGCACACTTGACTGCTGTCAGCCAGTATCGCACGTAGAACAGAACATTGAACATACAGATCCGGCGCAAATTTTCCATTTTAGCTTGATCGTAATTGAGTCGCTCACCAAATGCATACATCTTTACACTATAGCTTATTGTGGACATCCACCGAGCGTTATGATGCATCCTATGAATTCCACGAGGAGGGGTGACACCAAGCAAGATCAACATCAACTCGGCACATTCTCGGTAGTCGTCCCATGGAAGAGAACTCATTTTCCCATCGTCGGATGTCAGCAAATCTTGGAGGAACTTGATGTTCTTAGAACACAGACGCTTGAGTCTCCGGTCGACAATGTTCAATGTTTTAAAGCTGGTCTTGTCCCTGAGTGACACGCAATCTTTTTTGAACTCCTTGAACTCTGGGGTGTCTGGACCGGATATTGCTCCGAATAGTTGTTGCCACACTGCACACAAGATATGCTCCATGACATGGTGCCGACAAGCAAAATAAAACACCTTTTAGTTGCGCATCTCTTCTAGTTCCACGCAGGCACCATTTTTCCATCTAGAATTTGAAGCAGTTGTGTCGAAAAACAAGCCCACCACAGACCCATCAACATTCCAATCTTTAACAAGATCAAATGATGCTTTGGCTTGGGTGGTTCCAGAGCCATCAAGAATTATGGGAACACCGAAGAGTGTACCTTCTCTGAAATCCGGAGTTTCAGCAACTAGCACACCTAGCCTCTCGTGGTCGCCAGGAATTATTTTGCCACCCCAATGCAAGGTAACAAAGTCTGGTACAGCAAAATGTTCCTTTATGAGTTCAGCCCCCACAGTTCTGATCTTCTTAGCTGTACGTCTGCAGAGAGTTGTGGCGTTGGATAGAGTTGTAGCGTTTATGTCAGTGCCAGCCTCAGAAATAATCGATGCCATAAATGCTGTTCTCTGGCCCAGTGTCAGGTTTAAACGATCAGCCACTAGAGAAATTTCTGGAATTTGAAATGGATTCTTTGGGAGTTCCGGCTGGATTTTTGGTTTCTTGTCTGACTTTGAGCTGTCTCTGGGTGGGTTTGAGGCCTGAAATTCAGGATCCTGTTCATCTTCAGTTTCATCATTGGCTGAACTTGAATCACTCAGTTCATTACGTGGAAGTTGTGCTGCTACAGATCCTAACAAATGCTTTCTATGGTTCTCTGACTCTCGACGAGCCACAGAAACCTGATCACGCTTAAACTTTGAAGATATCTTTTTCTGGTAACCCATGTGTTGAGCACACAGAGATACTTTTTGCTGGCAACGCAGAGCTTCGAGAAATGTAGCATCTTCCATTTTCTGTTCATTATGACGAAGACGGTCTTTCAAAATTTTCTTTTCGGCACCAGTATGTGCAATGTAGAAATACGAATCCAATTCAGAAATAAATAGTGCTTCCTTTTCTTTGTTTGACTTAGAACCTTTCGGTTTTTTTTGTAAATTTCTGTATTCACTGTACATGTTCATAATTTTCAGTTTCACTTTGTCTTTTCGTTGAGTCGCCACACCAGCTTTTTCCCACTGACTAACTACTTCCATCTCAAGCCTATCCGCAATAGCACCATTGAAGCTCACATGCTTTTCGTGTTTCATAGGACCATCTTTCAGGTAGAAGAAATATCTTAGAACATCTCCCTTTGTTGGTATTTTGTCTGGGGAAAAGGATGTAACATATTACCCCAGGAGCCATATCTCTCGATCATCACAACGGAGCGAGTAGCTACAACTAGGTCCACTAGTTTCCGCCATTATTCTGCAAATTTGCAACTATTAGAAAAGGCTTAAATTAGTCTGAAATAATCAAAATTACATTATAAATTAATAAAATACAAAATGGCATGAGAAAATGCATAGGGAGCTAAGTAAAATACACTATTGTGTAAAATGTGGGATTATGGAACACCCTAATATATATATATGTATGTATATATACAGGTACATATATGAGCGCGTGTGTATGTATGCGTACGTGTGTATGTGTGTATGTATATATATATATATGTATGGTGTTACTGGTAACATGTATCCCAGTACAACCTGTCTCATGGTCGGGTCGTTGGCGACTAAACTGGCAACCCCACCAAGGTTTCTTGGTGAGGAGGGTGACTTTCGACATCCTGCAGGACTAAAAACAAAACCTGTCAAAGGGCAAAGGAGCTCTTAAGAGTCAATGGCCATCCAAAATCACCGGGAGAGATGACCCCTTAGCCTTTGTCAAGGCAGAATTCTAGGAGAAGGAAAACTCTGATATAACACCTGCAACCCTGATGGTATCCAATGATGTTGACTTGTTCTTCTTTTTGGTAAATATCATCTTGGTTAAGAGAGTGGGACTGGCTTTGTGCAGTGCTTTTGCTCACTATAAAAGCTTCACGGCACAGGCATTGCTTTATATCTGGAGATCTCTCTGCACTTGTCGTCACATGGTACCATGGGCCCAGCACTATGTGTCAATAATTGTCACAAGTGTAGTGTTTGTACCAAAGTTTTCAAGTCGCTGGCTGGACTAAAAAGTCACACTCGTTCAGCTCTTCGGTAGGGGTTCTCCTACATGGATATAAAGTAGTGGCCGTACTCGAAAACGAGTTGGCAGCCACCATATGTATGTGTACATATGTGTATATATATACATATGTGTATGTGTATATATATATATGTATGTGTATTTATATATATATATATGTGTGTGTATGTATATATATATATATATATATATATATAGTACGTGTGTGTGTCGTGTGTGTGTGTGTAAATATATATGTATAGGAGTGTGTGTTTTTGCGAGTGTGTCGGAGTGAGGGCATATGCGTGGTGTGTGTGTGTGAGTGTGTTTGTAGACAGGTGACTATTAGCCATTATTAGCCTAAGTCAACCTTAAACTTCAGGAGTGGCACCCTCAGGGTGAACTTGTCTAAAGAATTCTTTCTGTCATTCTTACTCTACATATAGTTTTTAAAGAATTCCATTTTCTTTAAAGCCATCAACCAATGACCTGCATCCATCCTAATTCCCACCCTCTACTACCACCAGAAAAGATATAAATACCACCATATTACTTGGACAGTCGGCTTCCTAATGATTTCTCCCGAATGAAAGAAATGGGCATTCCATTATGATGCTCATTACGAGCGAGCTGAGGACCCGCTAAGGTGAAACAATTGTTCTCGGTATGGTGAACTAACTGTTGTGTAACCACTTCTCTCTCTCTCTCTCTCTCTATATATATATATATATATATATATATATATATATATATAAACGGAAAAAATGAAACGAAATTTCATTTCTGACTCTTAGTACGGCTGTTACATAAATATAAGTATGTATACGTACATACATGTATGTATACAGACGTACAGTAGTATGTATATATATATACATACATGCACATATATATATATATATATATATATGTACGTATGGATTCACCGAAGATTTATTATAATGCTCGGTGTGTTTGTAAACAAACATCCCGAATTAAGCCATACAGCGTTTAGCAACCATCGTTGCTCTTTTGTTCAACACTGACAAAGGAACGATATACTAGTTTCAAGCTTATTAGCTATCGTCAGCACCGTATACCTTCCTGCCAGATGATTGAACGTCTGAATATGCATATTAACGGTTTATCGTTTTCGGTGCGCCGGCCGATTAATTCACTCGATATGCAAATTAGGCTGCTCATCCGTTAATATGCATAAGGAAAGTATGTACTTTCAGACGTTCAATCATCTGGCAGGTAGGTATACGGTACTGACGATAGCTAATAAGCTTGAAACTAGTACATCGTTCCTTTGTCAGTGTTGAACAAAAGAGAAACGATGGTTGCTAAACACTGTACGGCTTAATTCGGGATGTTTGTTTAGAAACACACCGAGCATTATAATAAATATTCGGTGAATCCATACGTACATATATATATGTGTGCATGTATGTATATATATACATATTACTGTACGTCTGTATACATATATGTATGTACGTATACATACTTATATTTAAGTAACAGCTGTACTAAGAGTGAGAAATAAAATTTTGTTTCATTTTTTCCGTTTAACGTTTTCGGTGCACCCGGCCGATTAACTCACTCGATATTCAAATTAGGCTGCTCAGCCGTTAATATGCATAAGGAAAGTATATACTTTCAGGAATTCAATCATGTGGCAGGAAGGTATACGGTGCTGACGATAGCTAATAAGCTTGAAACTAGTATATCGTTCCTTCGTCAGTGTTGAACAAAAGGGCAACGATGGTTGCTAAACACTGTACGGCTTAATTCGGGATGTTTGTTTACAAACACACAGAGCATTATAATAAATGTTCGGTGAATCCATACGTACATATATATATGTGTGCATGTATGTATATATATATATATATATATATATATATATATACATACTACTGTACGTCTCTATACATTATATGTCTGTACGTATACATACTTATATATATATATATATATATATATATATATATATATATATTTCGTTTCTGAATTTGTTTAGCAAGATTCTTTATCTGAAATCGTGTGTTGAAACCGATATTGTTATACTTTGGGAGGGTCATGTTGCCAATAAGAAACACACGCACCAGTTGCTTTCACTTCAATTTATTATATATTTATAAATTTATAAATTTACAAATTTACAAACTTATAAATTTCTGGTTGGTTGGTTGGTTCCACAACCAGATAGTTGTTTATATATAGTCATAGTCCTTTCGTCACACACTCGGTGACCTCATCAGTGACTGGGGATTCCTTTCTTCGTTTCTGTGCCTTTCCTTTCTTCTATCCTACGCCATTTTGTTTCTGTGTGTGTGTTGTGTGCTCAGATTGCGCATGCGCCACATCCGGGTGTATGTGTGTGTTTGTGTTCATTTATCTATTTATTTATTTATTTATTTATTTATTGTTGGTTGGTTGTTTGTTCTATGTGTGTGTGTGTTTTCATTTTGTGTGTGTTTTCTCATTTTGTCCTTAATTGTAAGTTGTGATGTTGCTGTTCCACTCATATTTTCTATTTAATTTTGGTTTTAATTCTTTTATGCTTACTGCCTCTGTAATTTGCCTAAACATTGCGTCTTTTCTGTGTGTGGATTCTATTTTTATTTCTATGCTCTCTAATCTACCCCTGTGTTCTATCTTAGCATGTTGGTAGAGCACAGATGATTCTTTATTATCCTGGAGGTCTCGCCAGTGTTCATTTATTCGTTCCCCTATACTACGAGCTGTCTCACCTATGTACACTATATTTTTGTTTCTACATTGTCCTTCAGTACATCTTATGCTATACACTACATTTCTAGTTTTACAGTTAATATGGGGGCTTATTTTACAGGTTATACATTTCTTATCTATACATGAGTGTCTTTGGAACGGGTATGTCTTGCTAATAAGTGTTTTTACGGAGGTACCAGGTCTTTCTACTATCTTAATATTGAGATTATGTTTATTTAGGGCCCTTCTAAATTTGTAGGCTAGTTCGCCTCTAGAGGTTGTATTGATGAACATTACACTCTGGTATTTATTGCTATCATACCATGAGTTTATTCTATTGGGCTTGTTCCTAGTTCTTTCTATTCTATTCCAAAAGTTGCTCCTATACAAGGGGCAGGTCCCATTTATGTCATTATTTACCATGGTAAATAATGACACAAATGACATAAATGGGACCTGTCCCTTGTATAGGAGCAAATTTTGGAATAGAATAGAAAGAACTAGGAACAAGGCCAATAGAATAAACTCGTGGTATGATAGCAATAAATACCAGAGTGTAATGTTCATCAATACAACCCCTAGAGGCGAACTAGCCTACAAATTTAGAAGGGCCCTAAATAAACATAATCTCAATATTAAGATAGTAGAAAGACCTGGTACCTCCGTAAAAACACTTATTAGCAAGACATACCCGTTCCAAAGACCCTCATGTATAGATAAGAAATGTATAACCTGTAAAATAAGCCCCCATATTAACTGTAAAACTAGAAATGTAGTGTATAGCATAAGATGTACTGAAGGACAATGTAGAAACAAAAATATAGTGTACATAGGTGAGACAGCTCGTAGTATAGGGGAACGAATAAATGAACACTGGCGAGACCTCCAGGATAATAAAGAATCATCTGTGCTCTACCAACATGCTAAGATAGAACACAGGGGTAGATTAGAGAGCATAGAAATAAAAATAGAATCTACACACAGAAAAGACGCAATGTTTAGGCAAATTACAGAGGCAATAAACATAAAAGAATTAAAACCAAAATTAAATAGAAAATATGAGTGGAACAGCAACATCACAACTTACAATTAAGGACAAAATGAAAACACACACACACATAGAACAAACAACCAACCAACAATAAATAAATAAATAAATAAACAAATAGATAAATGAACACAAACACGAACAGACACTCGGATGTGGCGCATGCGCAAACTGAGCACACAACACACACACAGAAACAAAATGGCGTAGGATAGAAGAAAGGAAAGGCACAGAAACGAAGAAAGGAATCCCCAGTCACTGATGAGGTCACAGAGTGTGTGACGAAAGGACTATGACTATATATAAACAACTATCTGGTTGTGGAACCAACCAACCAACCAGAAATTTATAAGTTTGTAAATTTGTAAATTTATAAATTTATAAATATATAATAAATTGAAGTGAAAGCAACTGGTGCGTGTGTTTCTTATTGGCAACATGACCCTCCCAAAGTATAACAATATATATATATATATATATATATATATATATAAATTTAGCTAGAATCGCATTTTGGCTGGTAGAAATTAGCGGATAGAAATATGTATATATATATATATATATATCTACATAACATGTAGAGTCCCGACGTAAATAATTGGTATCGGAGGACTATTAGAAAAGTATTCAAAACGTAATTAGAGGATATAATATTCATTTTAATATAGAAATGACCTTCGGCTGGACTAAATATAATAAATTCGTAATAAATGGATTTCCTGGTGATTTCTTACGAACAAACTATTTCTAGTTCTGTAGAAGTCATTTTTTTATTAAAAATGCATATATATATAATGTGTGTGTGTGTGTGTGTGTTAGAATGTGAATAACTACGTGTATATACATATTCATTTTATTATAGAAATGACTTCTACAGGTCTAGAACCTTTTCTGTGGTGTTAAGCCCGGAAAGACTACTTAATCAAAGTAGAAATCGATGCATAATGGAATGAGGAGTTAGTATATTTGTGAAGACAATTTTCGACCGTAAGTTCGTGGCCTTTCTTCCCGAGTATATTATGAAACTATCAATATATTTTGGCATATACTACGAAATATTTAGACTATAAAATAGGACCACTGCATATGTTCACTGGAGTAGGAAATACACCAGAATTCTCATTACTTGTTCTGTGAAAAGCATGAAGATAAACAATATTTTTTATATTGTTGAATGTCTTTGCCACCTATTAAATAAACCTGTACACATTTGTGAGAAGTGACCAAAGACAGTCCATTAAATCACAGCAATTTCTGAATTTTATAAGTTGATCGTTATCGAAAGTCTGTTGTTATGTACCAGTCAACTCCAAAAGGTTTCATTTAAATAGCAGAGTTGTATTTTCGTATCTATTGCAGAGTCCTTCCTCTAGGGTATACTGCAGAAATTTAGAAAGCTCTTCAATTGTAAAAGGGCAGCATAGATCTGGTACCCGCTCCTGGCTACCCACTTCCTGGCACCATAATGTTGACAGTATATTTTCGTTTAAGAAATGATTTGAGAGTTGCTGCTGTAGTTCTTTTCAACCAATTCGTATTTCACATGGTTCATGAAACTTCTAGGACTGTAGAACAGTGTGCTCAATTTAAATTTCACCTATTTTGCTGACGTTTCACAATTTGTTGTTCTCGTGCAGCAGCAATCCAGTATATGTTAAGATCGAAAATGTACTGTCTGTCCACTACTAATGCATGTGCTCGCGTAAAAGACTTTCGCACCCTGTTATCAACTACACTTGCTTGTCGAGTTTTCTCACCATAATAAGATAGCTGTACATTCTTTCTCCTCGCCTCTGAAGAGGACCTTATATATAATGATCTAAAATGTTTCGGAAGCAGTGCAAGTGACATTATACACCAAACTTCTAACATTGAAACTATTATAAAATATATTGAACTTTCACTCATTAATGTTGTTGCAGCGCACTATTTATTAGAATACACATTACACACACATTCTGTAAGTGTGTGTATGTGCTATGTAGCGTTGTAAGTGGGTGTATCTGTAATGTAGCGTTGCAAACATATTCTCCACTGGCACGCAGCTAGACAACCATAGCCTGCGAATCGGCGTTTCCCCGAGGCTCAGCCTCCGGATTTGCCAGCCTCACCAATGTCGCTGCGGTTCCACCGTGAACTCTTTCGGCCTCCACCCGCTTTCCTCTCTCCACAGTGCCGGCCGCATTCCACGCCATGCTGCCCTCAACGAGGTCATTAAGGATGGCTTGGACGCTGCAGGCTTCCCTTCCCAGCTCGAGCCGGGACGGCAAAAGACTAGATGACATGACCATCTTCCCGTTCTGCGGTGGCAAACCCCTCGTCTGGGATGCCACTTGCACCGACACTTTCTGCAGCCGCAATCTGGTGCAGTCTGTGACTGACCCAGGTTCTGCTGCACGTCGGGCTGAAGAGGCCAAACTCCTCAAATACGGTCGCTCTCCGACAAGTTTGCGGTCGTACCCCTGGCAGTGGAGACTTCTGGTGTCCTCGGCTCCAGGGCTACCTCCTTAGTCACCACCATAGGCGCTGAGCTGGCTAGCCACAGGTGTGAGCCCGGCGAGTTGGAGTGGCTTTTCCAGCGCGTCTCCCTTGCCGTCCTCCGGTGAAACGCCTTTTCCATTCTGTTCGCCGGGGCTGTGGGTGGGCCCCATCGCGTACCGTTGTAGTTGTTGTATACAGATATTAACTCATCAATTACAAACATATGTACATACACATACATCGAAGAATTATGGATAAAAGAAAATATGTTGTCAATATTGTAGTGTCAAGAAGGGGCTAGCAGGAACACTCACTTTCTGTAACACAATTTCCCGTTTCCTTTTAAAAATCTCAGTAAAAAGTGTGTCTCTCTTTATTTCTCTCCCGCTCTCTCTTGACGTGTATCTTTCTCTCGCCCCCTTTCTCTTCTCTTTTGACGTATATTTTTCTCTTTTCTCTTCTCTCTCTCTATCTATCTATCTATCTTTCCGTCTCATTTTTCTTTCTCTCTCCTATCCTTTTCTCTCATCTCATCGCTCTTCTCTCTCTCTCTCTCGCTCTCTCTCCCTCTCTCTTTCTTTCTCTCTATCTACTTCTCTCTAACTATTTCAAAAACGAAGTATATATATATATATATATATATATATATTGTGTGCCTGAGTGGTGTTGACAGCTCTACACACCTCCTCATGGAACTCTTCCGCACTCACATCACTGTCCCCCTCGGTTGGACTATAGGCTGAGATGACTGTCAGTCTTGGGTTTCCATTGAAGGTCACCCTCAACACTCGCGGGGAGATAGGCATTATTTCCCTCACCAACAGATTGGTTTTTGCACTGAACACAAAACCCACTCCTCCTACTGCAGCATTTGTTGTGTTCTTCACTGCCGATGTAGTGATGAGCTGGCTCCTCTTCCCGATCATCACACTCCTCACGGGATCATCGTTTAGGATCCTGTGTTCTTGGATGGCAAGTATCTGTATACCACTCTCCTCGAATAGATGTCCAAACTCCTCTCTCTTCTCCAGCGTCCGAATAGTCCTCACATTCAAAGTGCCCATTTTGATGGCTCTTCTGCAAGACAAAACTGCATTCTTTATATTTGTCTCAGAGAAAGCTGATCCATCATCGACTGGCCCTCTCTGTGGCTCTAAGCCAGCAGAGTCATAACGACCAGACTGATCCTTGACAGTGTAATTAGGGGCTCTAACCCTAGTGCTGTTAGATCGACTCTCCATATTTCTTTTCAATGGCTGACAATACCTTACCGGCGCCACTCGAATAAGGTAGTTATTTAACCCATAAATGGAGCCCTAACAGGTACTACCACCCCGGGCCAGGGCAGACCTGGGAGTCATAACAACTAAGGGGTAACTCCACATCCCCCACAACTCCTGAACTCCCGAACTGGAGCCTTGCCACTGGATGTAGTTTAATGTCATACCCAGGACATCCTGCTTGTTTTGGGGACTTCAATGCACATCTGAGTAAGGAGGGCAGTGAAGATCCTTGCTGTTACTTCCATAACAACACCAACCGAAATGGAAGACTACTGAGAGACACCCTGCTGGAGGCGAACTTGATGGTGACCAACGTAAGGTTTAGGAAGAATCTGGGGAAGATGTGGACCTACATCTCAGATATGCACCTGTCCAAGTCCCAGATTGATTTCATTCTGGTAAGGAAAAAGTAGCGGAATAGTGTTCTGAACACAGAACCATACAACTATTTCAGTACACTGGGTAGTGACCACCGGCTTGTTATGAGTGAGGTCCGGGTGAGCTTAAGAAAGAGCAAGGCTCAGCCCCGGAGAGCTATCTACGACTGGGGAGCTTTCAAGGAAGATGATAAGCTACAGGAGAGGTTCACAGTGGAAGTGAGAAACAGGTTTAGTGCTCTGTGTGGAGAGTCAGAGGAAAGAGAGATTGGATGGACTGAGGAGAGTGTGACGAGGAGGTACGGGCACTTCACCAATGCAGTGGCGGAAGCAAGTGACAGCCTGGTGCCGAGGAAAAAGAACAAAGGGAAGCACGTCAGCTCTGCAAACCCAAAAGTGTGTGCAGCCAGAGAACACCTGAAAGCTGCCAAGGACCAATTCTATGCTGATCCTACGGAGGAGAGGACGGAGACTGTGGAGGTGATGAGGGAAGAGCTCTGTACCGCTTACATTGAGGTCAGAGAGGAGGCACTGATAGAGAAGATCAGAAGTGTGGAGAGAGCGGTTGACAGATCTGGATGTAAGGAGAGCTGGATGATCATCAACGAGATCACAGGGAGGAAGAGAAGGTGTTCGAGTCAGATCCAGGGAACGGGGCCCGAGGATAGGAAGAGGAAATGGCTAGATCATTTTAGGACCCTACGAGGAGAACCACCCCACACAGCCCAGAGCACTGGGGAGATCAGGCGGCTGTTTTAGGAACTGGATGTTGAGACAGAGCCCTTCACCAGAGAGGAGCTTCAGAGAGCCAAGAAGAGGATCAAGGAGGGCAAAGCTCATGGAGAAGATGGAGTGGCATCAGAGGTGATGAAAAGGTGTGATTTTGATGATATCATCCTGGGGTTCTGTAACGGGGCACTGGAGAAGGGAGTTGCCCCGAATCAGTGGAGGATCAGTAACATCGTCCCAGTGCCAAAGAAGGGGATCTCTCTAACACCAACAACTACAGGGGGATCTCACTGGCGTCACTTGTGACAAAGACCCTCAACAGGATGATTCTTAACAGGATCCAGCCTGAGATGGAGAAGAAGCTCAGGGACAACCAGAACGGCTTCAGAGAGGGTAGATCAACCACCAGTCACATCCTGATGCTGAGGAGGATATTAGAGGGAGCTAGAGCAAAGTGCCTTCCTGCGGTCATGGTTTTCATTGACTTTAGGAAGGCCTTTGATTCTGTGGACCGTTACTGCCTGATGAAGATCTTACAGGCTTATGGAATCCCCAGGAAGATAGTGGACCTGATATCACTGCTCTACACCAACACCAAAGCCCAAGTCATTACAGCTGATGGGATGACAGAGTTCTTTGAGATACTGGCTGGAGTGCTCCAGGGAGATACATTGGCTCCCTACCTTTTTATCATCGTAGTGGACTAATGTATGCGCCTTGCACTGGAGAAACACCAGGACTCTGGCTTTACTGTAGCACCGGCTCAGAGCAGGAGAGTTAGGGCGAAAAAGGTATCGGATGCTGAATTTGCCGACGACATAGTTTTAGTGACAAATACAGTGAAGGAGGCAGAGGATTTGATGCGGGAGGTTGAGACTGTGTCGATGAGTGTGGGGCTGAGAATGAATGAGACTAAAACAAAATATCTGGTAGAGAATGTTGAGAAGCCAGAGGGGATCACTAATGTAGGTGGGAAGCCGCTAGAATTGGTTGAGGGCTTCCTGTATTTGGGAGCAAAGATTGGGAATACGGAAGATGATGTGGTTGAGAGGAAGAGCAAGGCCTGGGCGGCGTGCCACAGCTTGAGATCGGTGTGGAAGTCGGACCTTCGTAGAGACCTGAAAGTCCGCCTCTTCATTGCTGTAGTGGAGTCTGTGCTGCTGTATGGGTCTGAGACTTGGACATTGACCAAGAAACTCACTCAGATGGTGGATGGGTGCTACACGAGAATTATGAGGATGGCTCTGAACATTAATCAGTATACACTGAGGATGAAAAACTCAGAGCTGTATGGGAGCATCCCAAAAGTCAGCTCAAAAGTGACACAGAGGAGACTGAGGTTAGCTGGACATGCTCACCGACATCCAGAGTTGACATTGCACTCAGTGCTCCTTTAGGAGCCCCTACATGGACACACTAGAAAAGGAAGACCAAGGTTAACGTATGTTGATGCCCTAAGGACAGACACTGGTCTGTTGGAGACGCAGGACATGGCAGCGATAATGAGGGACAGAGACCGCTGGAGAGAACTCGTCCATGGATCTCGGGAATTTTACCCGCCTTAGAATATATATATATATATGGGGGGGGGGATAGATAGACAGACAGATAGATAGATAGTTAGATAGATATGTTTCTTTATTTAGATAGATAGATAGATAGTGATAATTTGATAATAATTTACGAATGATGCCTCATCTGAGTTCAAATCCAACCGAGGTTAACTTTTCCTTTTATCCTTACGGGGTCGATAAAAGAAAGTACCAGTAATGTACTGAGTGATTTCTGGCCTTTTGCCAAAAGTAGAAACAATTATTAGCTTGCATCCGTAAAATATAAAAACCCAGTTTTCTCTCTGATAAACATTGATTATTTAGACAAATGTTAGAAATAGACTCCTATAGAGAATTGATTAATTCTTATTACCTGTTGTGTGAAATTTTTCTAAGCTAATTTCCATAACTAAAACATTGAGTGAATTTCTGGATATTGACTGCTAATGTTTGTGCCTACTCTTTGCTGACTCAGACATGTCGGAGTCGACAAATATTAAATAAAACCTTTCGAAATAGAAATAAATAATATTTCGCGGTGTTGTCAGAAAAAATGGTGCGTCCATTTATAAAGCTGAATATATACACATAGACTGAGGAAGAGAAATAAGTTATCCTGTCGGAATTGAATCTGCTTGAAATCTATGCATTTTCAAATTGGGGATCTTTAGATTTTTACTTTCTGTTTGTTCGTTATAATATGTAAACCCTATTTGCACACCACTAGAAATACATTAACCTTTTTGAAAGCTATATGGTGACATGCTGATGTGTGTGTATTTCTAAATATGCTTGGCTGTATATACGTATATATATGTATATGTGTATGTGTAAACTGCATAGATCACAGAATTACATTAGCAGTTCTGTAAACCTTCCCGTAGAGATTTCTGCGAAGTTTAGCATCTTCTGAAATTCATAAATAAATTCCTATTAGGGAAACGCCAACATTAGAATTACATATTATCATCTATTATTGGATTAAATTTTATGTCCCAACCATTTGACAACTTTTGCTGATAAGAGCTTAATTTATATCGGCAAATTCACGCTGAGAATATATTTTTTCGACAAAAAGTAACAATTTAGTTTCTTTTCAGCGTTTCTTATATTTTTCTTCTCGATTTTTATTCATTTGGAAGCCAGCAAAAGTTATTACTTATAGGTTGTCAGCTAAAACATATATTTCCACTCTGAAGGGAGTAGCAATCGAAGAAATGATATATCATATTTCTCTAAAGTAAAATGTATAAATATATTCAATAAAACTAATGGTTTTACTTTAAGATAAATAAACCTCACCTACTTTGAATCTTCTGATATCTCATATGCCTAATACACAATTCTCGCAGTTATCCGAGTAAGGTCATAAAGAAGAAGATTCAACGGTAAGTTCATACGTTCTATCTACCGTCGTGCCATTTATATTAGCAGTAACATAATGAACATAAATATGAAACCATATACATTATGTTTACGTATGATATTTGCTCAAAGATGGTTACGATTTTCAGGACGTTTCTGGAGAAATAAGAAAGAAGTTCTATACAAGCTACTATTGTGGGAGCCATCTCGCAGAGCACGCATTAGAGGAAGACCTGCTCAAATTTTCATCGATCAACTCTCAGATGATACAAACCTCAGTAGGGAGCAGCTGTCAGGGGCAATGGAAAATCGTGAATTGTGGAGAGACTTTGTCAGGAATGATTGAACGTGGTCGCAATGATGATGATGAACATGTTTCACTATGGTATCACAATCTGTGATCATGAAAGAGCTACCTCAGTAGCAGAATGATAATACTTAGACTCTAGTGCTTCAGGATTTTTATCCATTTTCAATTATTTCATTATTCACATGGTACTGAAGCTATGGCAAACTATCATTTACGTATGAAACATCTGCTGAAGATACTCATTCGCATATAGTGCGAGCTTGACGTGCTGCTATTAGTTAGCATTAACATAGTGTGATACATAATAAAGACTCATATAGAAACACACGCTGTGTGTTATGTATAACAAACATACATAAGACCCTATGTGACAGCTAGTTGCAATATATACTTGTTTATTAGTTTTGCGTATAGTTGAGGATATAGTAGATATAACGTATTACTAAGTTTGATACTAAGTATTGATACTTATCACCTAATTGTTTTTAAATTATAAATTAAATAGTTCTCTAATATGTGCATGTTGAACAATAAATATTTAAAAATGGAGTTAAAAACTCATACTGATCTCTCTCTATCAATACTAAATTTAATAGGAGCTTTCCCACAACACAGTTGAAATAGTTTACAACTAACTATGAAGGTTTTGTCCTTAACAGCTTTAGTATTCTTTGATACTCACTACCAATAACATCTAGTTTCATGTGCATCATACTTTTGGAGGTTTGCGGGCCACATATTTAAGTACTTTACGCCCTTACTGAATGGTTTGTTTTGTTGCTCTAATCCACTGTTTTCTTCTCCATGAGAAATATTGCTCAGTCAATGGTGGTATCTAAATCACCATAACCACCCATTGTTAGCTTGGAAATCTATGACACTCGTGTCTTTAACTAGATTTGATGCATTTTTCAATTTTCATGCCACTCTCATTGGTACCACTGGATCCTTGGTGAATATATAATTTAAGCACTGACCCTTCAATATTTCTATGATATTCGATTCTCATAATTTTTCTTGTAGCAACAGATAACGATCTTACATTTGAACAAACATATTTCAAATAATATGCAATGTGTTTTTTCTTAGGCTAGAGTATGTCTAATTACTGAAATATCAACCAATGTTTTATTGTTTCGTGTGATGTCATTAATTTAATATGCACTAATGAATTGGCAGTACCGGTCGAGGTTCGGACGCCATGCTTTGCAGCATAGAGTTACGGCCCTTTATGTTCTGAGTTCAAATCCCGCCGAGGTTAATTTTGACTTTCCTCCTGACGTGGTCGATAAAATAAAGTACCAGTATTACAATGGGGTAATTGCTGGCCTTGTGCCAAAAGTAGAAACAATTATTGTAATATGCACTGTGAAATAATTAATATGGCATCAGTCTTGCTCAAACATAAGCACCTTGATTTGAGGCTACTTCGCCTGGGCTTGATATTATTTCTGGGTGTGTATTATTATATTCAAAAACCCATTACGTTCACGTTATACCAAAATACTAAAAAATAAAGAAACTTTATCACTAAAATCAATTCTACTTAATAAATTATTAATGGATTTATGCATATAATTTCTCATTATATCATAGTGTTTAAGACGTGGCAGTACTTAAGACGTGGCAGTACACAAGCGGATAAGAAAACATACAGGATGTATGTGTGTGTGTCTGTGTGCGCACGCATCTGTGTGTGAGTATGTTTGTGTTGGGAGTGGTGTATACATGTGTGTGTAAAAAGAATTTGGAAGAGGAGGGCGGAATAAATTCTAATCGAGGTGAAGTCAGAGGTTAGTTCTTTAGTGGGAGTGCAAAGTGCGGAAAAGAAAGGGTATATTTTTTAGAGAGTGGTGTAGCAGTGAATATTTATGCTATTTCGTCATCTGCTCAGTATATATAGTGATACAACTAGATGTAACTTGTATAGCGCTACATTAGAGCAACTGTCTCATAACAAGGGGAAGATAAATTTGTGTCCTGCTAGGATTCGTTAACCCAGATTTCATCAGTTTTAGCTGATATCCGCCATAACAGAGTACAGTTTAAGAAATATTAGTTGACCTTTCCCATCAAAGGTTCTGCCAGATACAAACGCAGTAGGTCTCGTAATCGTTTCAGTCAGAAATGAAACATGAACATATATGTATATATGGGTGGATACATAAGTCCTGCTACAGTCATAGGAGCGATGTCGTGACATACGGCGTGTCTTGGGCACTTTAAACCTAGCAAAGCACATTCCCTCACCACGTTTGAACATAGCCGAATTTTTCCAGGGAGGGAGAGAAAGAAGAGGAAGTGAGAAAGAGATATAGAAGAAAACTAGACTCCAGTATTGACTAGTACATATTATATCACGAAAGGATTAGAGGCAAAGTTGACCGTAGTGGGATTTGAACTCAGAGGGCGCAGAGAGGTGAGTAAATACTGAAAAGCATTCCTTGGAATGTTTTCATGCCTCTGCTAATTTGCCGTCTCTGTGTACACGTATCTGTAGATGTGAACGTTTATTGGAAAATCGATAAGACAGGAAATATGTACAGACTACTGCTTTAAGCGACGGGCTTCTCTATCCAGATTATAAATTCAAATCTATACCTAAAATACAAATGGTTATGTTAATAATCTCCTAAGTAGCTATCTTAGAAGCTGGAGTTCTCTGGTATTTTACAAACACGCACGTTGAAAATACAACCTGTAAATAGAACTGTAGAAATATGCTACACTTGTATAACGTTTCGTTATCGGAATTTATTCCGGTAACAGAGCTTTGTTTGTTTGTAACGAATTAGCAGAGTGTTTAGAATGCCGGGTAGAATGCTTTGTGGTATTCGTTTTGGCTCTTTGATCCCTGAGTTCAAATCCCACCGATGTCAGCTTTGCCTTTCATTCATTCGAGGTCGATAAAAAAATAACAGTTTATTACTGAGGCCGATTTTTCCTCTATATCTCTTCCTCACTTCCATTCTTTCACCCTCTCTTCTACTCTAGACAAAATCGACTGTATTTGAACCTGGAGAGAAGATGAGCTCCGCCAGGTTTTAAAATGTCCTAGAAACGCCGTATGTCTGTACGGCGCCCCTACGACTCTTTCACGAGTTATGGGTCTATACTTACATACAAAGAACCAGCCTCATTCCTTGTGGGCAGATTTCAGGTAATTATAAAACATAAAGATAGCCCACTTATCCACTGAAAATGACGACTGTGTGAGTGATCCGATTCAAATAAATGAATAACGATGAAAATCTGTACCAATACTTTTGAACCGAATACTTATTCTTTTCTACTTCCAATACATTGTGTATATGTTTGAAATTTACAAAGAAAACCAAATCTATGTAGGTTTTGATATCCTGGCGATTATTGACTTATGACAGATAAGCTCATGGGATATAGAGAAGCAAATATTACAATATATATATTTGCAACTGATTCTTTCATATTGAAATTAAGATTTTTTTTCAAGTTAGTGATGAAATGAATGCTTTTTAAATTATTATTATTGAGGAAAACGTACAGAAATCATTAAGTATACATTACGCTGATATAGAGAGAATACATGGTGAGGTTACATATGTTCAATATATTTATGGCAACATTGCAATTCATGTTGGTGCTGTATACACTGTACTTAAAAATAAGTTGAGTAAGACGCAACAGGAACTATATATCTGTTTTACCAGGGTTAACATAGGAGTAAGAAACAAGAGGGTAGGAAACAAATTCTAGAGGCAAATTCCCAGAGCAAGATGGTTGGATAACATCCATGAGCTTGGCTGGTATCGTTTTGAGGTCCAGCCGGATCAGATAGAAACGGTAACTTCTTACCTGAACAGCGTGAAGGAATGTTTGAGGACTTTTTTCCCACAACCCTCTCAGGAAGAAGAAGAAGAAGAAGAAGAAGAAGAAGAAGAAGAAGAAGAAGAATACAGTCAGTCATTATAGCGTATTGGAGAAAGGGTATTTAGCAACAAACAGACTGGGCAATAGCGGGAGTACCATATCAGATACCATACCAGCTGAGATAAGTACGTAAACATTTCATCAACGCTGAAATATTTACTAACTCTAAGCAGGAATGCTGGTTGTTTCAATATAATATATATGAGGGGGTCACAGAAGTTAATCGAAACGATTTCAATGAATTCGGCTGTTATTTTCTGGTAGTCGACTAACAGCATCAAGTCTATCTCGCTTATGTTTTCAGTGCATGCATGCTGCATATTTTTCGACTGTTATGGAAGTGAAAAAACCTAGTCATCCAAGCGGAAATGTGTTTCGTTAGATGTATCATTCAATAACTTATCAATTTACAAGTATTTTGAAAATATAACGCAACTTTTGAGTTGCTACAAAGTGAGATGACCTGTATTACAGGTAATTCCGATATGATGGTTTAGTAAGTTAGTCGGTATATTCCCACGCCATAAAGTTATAAATGTTCCTAAACTACTGTAATTTATTTTTGTTCAATAAAAGTTAATATGTAAAAAAAGGATGCTACTTTTGCCACACTCTGTACATCAAAACCATTAAAAGTGCTGACACTGAAGTTCTCTCAATGGGAAAACATTTCAAATATGCCAGTGCGCAGGAATCCGCTAGGCCTGTATTTAGGAAAGCCTTTCTGCTGGTAACTGAGAAAGGAAATAGTCAATTCTAATAAAGAGGTGGTTATCTATAATTGTTCCCATTACGTTTGAAATATTACAGAAGATTTGGATAGAATGGTATTTAACATGAAGAGATTGCACTTCTTTGGAATAGAAGATATTGCACCATGTTACCATAGACAGGGATACGTTTCTGATTAGAGAGAAAAACATGAAGATTTTGATGATGACAGGAACAAATTCTAAAAGACTTTGAGTGTAACAGAAGTGCCTTTCTGACAAGTAACCTTTTGGCGTACGCATTGGAAAGGTTTCCATTCGTGAAGAATCATATTAGTTTGAAAGGATTGTGTATGTGTGTATATATGTGTGTGCATGCGTGCGTGTGTGTCCTTAGAAATGAAAGTAAATTAGACATCGAATTTTGCGATGTTAGCATCAAATGTGTTTGAGGGCTTCTGACGAGTAGTAGTGAGAAGGAGATTGCTGCAGGTTTAGCATTGCCTCTTCTGAACAGAGTAGAAGACCAAATTAGAGTTTGGAAAACGAGAGAGGACTTGAAAACTGATGATATGATACGTATAATCCATCGTTGGTTCTGAAATCCTCCTAGTAAGCGGAGCTGTAAGTTTTACGCCTTCCATTTTTCGGTTCATGAGTTGCGAGATTTGGCTGCATTAGGTATATGAAAAGAGATTTTTAGGAAAATGATATTTGTCACTAGGTTTAGCCAGTACACAACTGCTATTGCGTCCCCCAATTACCTGTACTAAATTATTAGATGGATTTGGCGTGATCAGTTCTTTATTTACAAGATCTATTTCGCAACCTATCCATCCACACTCCCCATGAATATAGAATTATTAACTGGGCAATTTCTTGTAAATTTTTACTACTAGCCGTGTGTTGTGTAATGTAGTGTGTTGAAATTAACTCCTTGTTGTAAAGGCATGATTATCCCTCGTGAGAATTTTTGAATTACAAGTGAAACAAAGTTATGAAATTTGAGGCTTACTTGTTTGAATATAAATTAGCATATTACACAGGTTATCTGAAATTTACAGTTAGTGGTAGATTTTAATGTTGGTGTTTTGTGACATATTTGTCTTTATTTCTTTATTTATTCATTTCTCTCTTTCCTTCTTTCCTTCCTTTGTTCTTAGTTAGTTTACAAAAAGAGTGGTAATAAATGGATTGGTTTGGTCATCATGAGAATGATTCTTTCTTGTCACTTCAACATAGCCTATTCCAAGAGAGAGGTGAGGGAAAGGGGGGGAGGAAGAGATTGAAAAAATGAAAGTGACATCGTAATTGACCACGAAAAGATTAAAGACAATTTTGACTCCGTAGAGATGCAAAATAAAGTCTGTCACGAACCAGATTTGAACTCAGAATACATAGTGATAGAAGTTATTATTCCAGATGCTCTAAAGCTTTTGCCTATTTAACTTATTAATCAATATCTCTTTATAATTGAGTGTAATGGATGTTGTGTTGTTTTAAGAGGCTTTTCTAGCATGTTCAGCTATTTTATGGGCTGAGTGCATTTGGTTCAAGTGGTATATTTTATGAATAGTATTCAGTATATAATAACAACACGCCCCAATAAGCATGTTAACAGGAGGTAAGTTTACGAAAGTGTTGCAACATCACTGAACTTAGGAACATTATAAAATAACATAAATAAAATAATACAATAAATAAAATAAGATAATACATAAATAAAATAATACAAAAAAAATTAATAGTACAAAAAAAATTAATAATACAAAAAAAATTAATAATACAAAAAAAATTAATAATACAAAAAAAATTAAGAAAATAGATAAAACTGTAGCAGAAACACCCACCCATGCATACATATTTATTAGCATACACACACACAAACACACACATATATACATATACTCGTTTTTTATACACATAAAGGTAGCGTTCAAATTGTTCTTGTCTCTCATTCTCCCCAACCTCATCTCTCTCTGTATATATATATATACATTTATAAATATGTATATATGCAGTATTTTTCTCTATATTTTATTACATATATTTACCACTGCGATTCTGTGTTTTTTTCTCTCTCTCTCTCTTACTGCTCCCCCAGTCTCTCTGTTTCTCCCCCTCTGTCATGTCAGTTAACTCTTCCTCACACTTTCACTCACTCACTGTTTCTCTTCTCTTCATTTCATCCTGTACACCATGAAGGCTATT
>OZ024743.1:191356391-191373891 GCA_964016885.1 Eledone cirrhosa
GATGTATGAAATCGAACACATATTTGAACACAGCAACAATGCATTTCCGTTAATCTGATCAGAACACGATGTCCAGTGTGATTGTCGGAATCCTCAAGAAATCACTTTTATCCAACGTGAACGCGATATATATATATATATATATATATATATATATATATATATATATATATGCGTGCGTGTGTGTGTATGTGAGCAGGGTTGCACAGTCCTTTGAGGACACGTCTTTTAATAGCTCTAACCTCCTGCTACCCTTTTCAAATTATTATTTCGTTTCAAATAATTGATGTCAAACATCAAGCTAACTCACCAAAAGGCACGCTGTATTTGTTGCAGTAAAGGCAGAACATAGTGATTTAGATATTGCTCGCTTCCTGAGAGGTCATTTATATTAAAATGTTGCAAAGAGCTGGAAGCCGCTGACAGGGGTTCTACATCAGAAGCCAAACGTGAATCGCCTGCTAACATCAGAATGTATACGAAAGGTGCAGAAAATGACCGAAGAGAACCCCAAAATATGAATTGGTCTCATTGCTAAGCAGCTCAAGACTGCAAGGCACAATATTGGAAGTATTGTGCATGAAGACCGTCCATACAAGTCATATGTGATACAGAGAAACCAATTCATGTCTGCAACGATAATCATAACTATTTAATCCGTGCAAACACTAGCGTTTCAAGATTTTTATCTCTCTTCCCTGACATTTACTCATTCGCTACTGAAGTAAAATAAGCTATAGCTTTTTTAGATTTTGCAGAAGGTACATCTAAGGGAATGCTGTTTTACAAATACTACATTTATTTCATGTTGACTGGTTGTGCAGCATACCTTCAAATACAGTTTACTGCATATATCATCTATGAATTGTTGAGCTAGACAATATTATAAACAGACATAAGGAAAATCATGTACGATCTTTGGCTAGGAGTGCATTTCTATTCGTATTTCAAATCTTCCACACATGTGACATACACGTGGTTTCTTTTACAGATATATAAACCTTGATTCTTGAATCTGAGATGTAATAACTGTAAGATAGCAGTTACCATTGTTCTTTATATCATTAGAATTGTATAAAATCTTTCTAATGAAGCCAGTATTTAAGATATTCTAATGGAATATTTGATTGTGTGATTTTGTTCACCACTAATTAACATTTTGTTCACCACTAATTAACACATATATACGATAATGTTTCTTTGTTGTTTAGCTTCGCATCGCATGTGTTAAAGCATCTCCCATTTCTTTTAAATCAAGCATTAAGTCCGGAACTAATAACTTTATCAGTTACTACAGCTCATGAAAACAATATATAAGGGCATGTATATAACCTATATGTATAATATGGATATGATAACTATATTTGATATGTGAACCGTTAAATATGTATTTCTGAAATTCCACTTTGCAGTATTATTTCATACACTATAACGATGTGTACAGTACTTAGCTGCATATCTTCGTAAATTCGTACATATTCGTACATATTTCTTGTGAAATATATTTATTTCCTCCAATAATTCATAAAGCATCGATCAATCTATAAATTTAAAATTACAAACTCATTTCTAGGCACTTGCAAACCTTTCAAACGTATCTCTTGCCGTCTGGTAAGCAACAATAAAAAGACATTTTCTTTCGTTATTTCTTGCTAATTCTTTATGCCAAATCATTCAAATTTAGCTTTTTAATTCGTTGATTCTCTTAGTTGAATCATGATTGAAAACATAATACCAAAACTCCTCCTTTCCCTGCTGGGTAACTTACTGGGAAGAACATTGCTCATCGAAGTAATTACTTCCATATGAGTCGATTATTTTTTTCTTTAGAAGGATGAACAACTAGCGCGTCATTCGTTTCAGTAAATACTGCTGTAATACTCAGATAATTCACATTTATTTTGTTAGTAGTTACTTATATAAAAATGTGGATATCAGAATGCTACAGAGCTTGGATAACATTCTTCAATGTTGCAGAAGATATTGAATACATGAAAATATAAAATGAACTAAAACAAAGCAGAACTAAGTTTTATACACACATACGCATATACTCAAATAAACATACACCTATACGTGAGTTCGTGTGTGCGCGTGTGTCTGCATGTGAGTGCATTTATGTAATGTCTCTTTATATGTATTGTTACTCGTGTAGATACAAGTCTAAGCTTATTCACGCATACAAACACTTATAATCACTTCAGCTGATAATATTGAGTCTCAAAAGTACAAAACGCCAATAGAATTGATTTTTCAATACAGTGTTTATTGGAAAAACAGCGGACTGTTAATGAAAATATTTCAAGTGAAATAATCTTTCTTTTTTTTTTTTTTCCTTTCTTTTTTCCCTCAAATGGCGCTTTTTTTTTTATGAATCACATACCGGTTTTGTGTAAGACGTTCAACAGAAAACATTATCTAAAAACCTGAAATTCATGTCTATTAAAAGCGCCAAATATCTGACGATGCTTCACTGGACTAATACAGTGAAGACATTCAAAGATCGACAATAATACGTGATCTATTCCATAAAGAGAAACAAATATTTTCTATAAAAATGCAACCTTTATCACTTTATTCCACCTATCGTTTGATCCACGTCAGATCAATTGACATTACATTCTATAACGCTAAAAGATAGAGTCTTCCTCAGATAAAATAGATTTTTATTGACCGACTGTGATACTCTAGAAAATTTTGAATCAATATTTACTTTACACCAAATACAAATCTAAACTATGTCCTAATCCAAACACAAATTGTCAGTAACATAAAAGGTTAAAAAAGAAGATGAAATTGTTATGAATCCCACAGAGTCCATAAGAGTGGTATTTATTTTTCTCCTCTGTAGTGAGGGCATCGGTGTACCACAAATAACCAGCTTAGAATATCTGGCAATAGCTACTACGTGGCAACTTAAGTTTGTTCTTTGATGTGTAGGAATCTTTGTATCGCGAATAATTAGTATTGAATCGTTGGCTACAATTCACAACAGCTAGATAAAGCAATTTCCATCAGATTACTTCCCACCTTCTTGAAAATGGAGGGGTAAAGGATGTAGTTCCAAATAGACAATGTAGTTCCTAATGATTTGTGAATCTGCTATATTTCTGTTGTTGATTATCATCGTTGGTTGTAATGTATATTTTCTTGTTTATTTTGTTGTTTTAGTTTTTGTTCTTTTGTTTTTGTTTTTGCTATTAAGAAGGTATATTTGCTGTATTATGCTATAATTCTCTATTTGTTGTCATGGCTTTTAGTAACTGGTGTAGTTTTGAAGTTATTACTTATCTGTGCTTTTGAATTTGAAAGAAAGATATTGTCAAATCATCAGCGTATGAGTTTTTGAGTGTTTATGGGGTGTGTGATGTTTGTGAAGATACATGATATAAAGAGCGAGTGAGCAACAGATATTTTTCCATATGAGTATTTTAGAAAGGTAAATGTTTTTGTTGATCTGTGAGGTATTTCCCTATTGATATTCCAGAGTCTGGTAGAAGGAAGGCTCAAGGAAGGCCATATTTTACGTTTTAATTACATATCGTGTGCTTCTTGGTGACCGCATTCTGAAAGATGTTTCATAAGAGCATTTCCTCGCTTTTGGAATGCTATCTAAAGTCTGTCATTTCTAGTTACAATAATCAGAATAGTAGAGCATCAGATCTTAAGGTTTTTATTGTCGCTTTTCTTTGGTTAAAGTTCAAATTGCCCTGAAAGTGACGTTTCGTTTCGTAAATCCGGAGTCAGTAATATAAATGCCATTAATGTGTGAGATCAATGCATCTATCATTGTCCTGCTATACAGATATCACCTCCCACCTAAAGTAAAACAAACTAAGATTGTATATAAGTGTAGTAAATAGAACATTGATTACTGTAAAGTAAAATGTAAGCATTCTAGTAAACCGAGATGGCAAAGACACTTTCAATATCCGTTCTGCATACCATTTTCTCAGCTTTCTTTTTTGCCTAATCGCGATGAAGTCGCTGCATTGCATAATAAAGTGTAAGTTATATAAATCTTAACATTATCTTTTGATTTAACATCGTTGAGACTTGTTAAATGAAATCTTTCTACACGTATTTTAACAAAGTGACAACTCATTTCCTATTCCATGTCTATGTAAATGGAGTTAAATGCGAGTTAAGGACGCGACTGACAAAAAACTGTGACTTTTAGGAAAATAAAAAAAACAAACATATCTCATTTATTTTAGCACTTAAATTTTTCTTCTTATTGAAATATATTTCACTAACACACAACAAGCCTAACTCCAATGCAATTTTATTTATTTATTAGCATTGTTATACGGCATATATTCATTCTATTGTATCACGTCAACTTTCATGTAACAGTTTCCTGTAAAATTCTTACAGGCCTTTATTCATGTGGCTGATTATATCGTTCTTCTTGGTAATTATATATTTTTTTATATATTATACAATGCTTATATGATAAGCAGCGGGATTTTTTGGACACGGCTACCTTGAAATAACCAATTAAGTTGGATTATTATCAAGGTCTGTAAGTGTCATAATAAAGGCAAAATCACTTCTCTAATACTAAAGATCAGTTAACTACAAACTTGTTTTGTTTTAGGTAACGCTGTTAACCACCGATTTTAGGGGGTCGTAAAATGCAAAATAGATATATACAATTTTATCCAAAATAAGAAACTTTACAAATTTGAAAGAAGATTTCAAATTTCAATTAGAAACCAGATAACACACATTTCCGTAGTTTGTATTATTGACTTAGCTGCAGACCTGGATCAAACACAATTCAATGTTTGCCTTTTGGTTATTTTTATGTAGTCAGACACATACTAATTTTATTCAAATAAACCATGTGGTCGATAGAAAGTCAACTCTCTCAATAATAGTCAGGGAGAGGTTCTGGGCGTCCATGTAAAGAGTTTCGTTATCTCTTCCAGACTCTAGAAGAGATAATAAATCTCTTCATTAATTATAAAATATACTTAAAGTTAAGATAAATAGTATTGAGTAGATGAATATTGATTATTTAAAAAAATATTTTAAAATTAAGGTCCAATATTTAATTTATCTATTATACAATGTTAAACAAGTTAATTATTTCTTTGCGGCCCAGTAGCAAATGATCCACAGACCGTTGGTTGGGGACCTCTCTTCTAGAGAACTTCTTGGACGTTTTCCGAAAGTCCTTCACTTGACAGTGATAATGAAGAGCTTTGCCTGATAGAGATAAAGTCTGCAGAAAAGATTGTGTGGCAGTCGCCAGCTACCGCATCTGTCCGGAATGTGCGTAGATACTTTTCCAGAATCCGTTCATTTATTTCCTATTGGCTTATGATGAACAACAGTAATAACAAGTGGGATAGATCTGGCTGCCAGCCGAGCCTTCCATCGATAGTCTTCATCCCTTTAGTGGCTTTGAAGCATGAAGAGGGAGAGGAGGGGGCCGAAGAGAAGAAGAAGGAGGAGGTCCCTGTAAGTAATTTTTTATGAAAGGTGGAATTTATCACTAGACTAGATTAGCCTGGCTAATTTAATTATGCCTTTGTAGTCTGGCGGAAAGAACAGGATGGTATTTGCCTTTGATGTGTTACAGTAATGCCGTCTTTTTAGTGTGGGATGCCCAAAATCTCCTTATATGGTTTCTGTCTCATTTTAGGTATTCTTTTAACTAAATATACATGGGCCCGATTATTGGAAGCTTAAGTTAGAAAAGCTCGGTTTAAAATGTCTAGAGGTTTAGCAAACTAGTTAAGTGGTAGTTGACAAATACGATCAACAAACGATGAGAACTCTTGGAGTAGGATTAATGAGGCGTGGCGACAAATTAGTGATAGAACACATTGCTTTAATTGTAACGCTAGTCAACAGATGTTTTTATTGAGAAAGGCATCATGACTGAGGTGCTAATGACAAAAATAGCGGTGACCGATTAGTGTTATACAAAAGAAGTTCGGTTGTCAGATCTAAGGACCGTGATCTTAAAACATAAGGAGCAAAAGTAGTTTAATGGTAGAAAGCAGAAGGCCTCAAACTGGTGGTGCACGCCAAAAAGTCCAGTAGCTCTATGGTTATAAATGAAGGCGATTTGAGCGTCTTCAAATGAGGATGAAGCTCGAAATAAATAAATAGGGCAGCAGACATCAACACATCCGCCATACTAATCAAACTTACTAGAGAATGGCCCCCAGATTTTTTGAAATCTTGAAATCTCGACAAAGTAAAAATGCCGATGGCTACAAGGAAATATTAGAAGTTAGAATTACAGCAATAATTTTTAAATGTTAGCTGGTTCTATTATACAAATATTTTTAATTGTTAGTGTTAATATTTAAGATGAATGACAGAAATGACTGAGCAATTAATTGTATTTACATCACACTCTGTTCTCAGTTCAAATTCTCACCGAGTTTCACTTTGTTTATCTGATTTCCTTGATCAATAACGAAATGAAAATGCCTGCTTCTAAAGTGGTAGTTATATGCCAAAACTAGAAATCATAATGTTATCGTATTAATAATTGCTAACAATTTCTTATTTGGCCGAGCATGACATTGATATCCATCGTTATTTATTTTCGGTTATCATATTCCTACGGCATATTTCACAGCACTATCGTGAGTAGTTTGGCGTGCCTTACTTATGTGCAGCGTTTTCGTTTAGTATTGTATTTTCTATTTTATTGACAATACTCTTCTCAGTATATATGCAGGCCTCAGTAGTACGATTTTGTTTGTTGTATAAATCTGTAAGATATGGAAGTTTGGTTGCGTATTTATCTACATGTTTTTTTTTTATAATTCCCAAGGCCCCTATCATAATCATTATTTTTCACAACTTCAGAATTGGTTCTCCTTATAGATAATCAAGAAAGTTTATGAAAGTAGCGAAATATATATAACAGCTGCAATTATCGTTCTTATTTATTTGACATGTTTGATACTTATTTTATAATACAATTTCCCATCTATATTTTGCTAGAGGTAGAATTGTGAAGAAAAACAATTGTACTTGCCAAAGCTGTATGATACGATTACATGATATATCTCTAGTATGATATATGTTGTGCCTCAAATAATATACCAAAACAAAATGTTCTTTAGCGGATTATCTTCGCTTTCGAAAACATAACATTATTCTGTGTCCCCCACTCTTACTTTCCTTATTATTCTCGCACTCTCTCTCTCTTTCTCTCTCGCCCTTTTTATATCTCTCTCCCTATTTATCTAACTCTCTCCCTCTTTCTTTATCCCTTTCTCCCCACTCTCTCATTTTCTGTCCTTCTTCCCTGCGAAATAATTTCTCCTCTTTATTACAGGTAGCCGAGAAAGATGGCAAAACACACATAGGAAGTCAACATCTCAAGTTAAGCATATACGTGTATGTAAGAGTGCAACTTGCCCAGTCCAGAATGTGTTGGTCTCCGAACGAAACTTACATAATGCCACATATATTGAGTTGTTTATTTCATGACGATAACACTTAACTACATACCTATTCCATCAATTTACAAATAAATATTAGGGGTAGTTCAAAAGCTCTATAAAAGTGAAAGGGTTTTTACTGGCTTGAAGCGTGAAGTTTAAATAATTTTATGTCTACATTCGTAACAGGTATGAATTCTTAGATCATACCTAACACATAAAAACTGAAATACGTTGGAGCTTTGTATACAAGCCTACAGATCCTAAGGTCGTTAACGTTGTGGAATAATTTCCCAGCAATAGTACCAGACGTCTTCAAGTTTTTGGTGGAAGTACTATAGTTATAGGTAAAATGGATCAACCCGTACTTCCACCAAATACCTGAAGACGTTTGCGTGCAGAATGGTTTCGATGTCCTGCTCGCATCTTGGACAGGTCCTTTTTGGCAGGATCTCTGCCAGGGCGTCCGTGCCTGTAAATGTTGTCTCGAACTGGTAGAGCTCCTCGGTAGCACTGCCAGGCCAGAGACCTCTGGAAGTTATACATAGTTCCTGGACGGAAAGTTCTCCAGAACAAACTGGTCAGTTCGTCCTCCTCGATGCCTAGAGTTTCCCCGAGAACGTTGTCGCACTTATCCTGCACTAATCCCCTATAGAATATCGAGGTGGAGTCTCCGCTGATTACCGTTTCCGCTTGGTAGAGGTCTGTGAGCGCATGAAGGCACTCGAGGTGCCAGGCGCCCAATTTCGGTCTTCGCTTGACCCAGGACTGCAGCTCTGTTAGCGAGACGAGTTGTGGAAGAGCTCGTCTCACAAACGACAGCCCCACTTCTTCGCCGGTCAGGAATATCTGGAGATGGCTAGCCTCAGCGCCTATTTGCGCATCATCAGCCACGGTATGCCCATCCCTCCGTTAGAAGGGTGTTGGTATTGATGGATCTCCTCACCAATGGAGCCTGTTTCTTCCAGAGGAACTTGAAAAGTAAGCGTTCCATTTTGGTGAGGTGTTCGCGGGGACAAGACATGACTGTCAAGCGGTAGTAGATGACGGACCCTATGTAAGTGTTCGCCACCTCCGCTCGACTTTTCAAGGAGAGTTTGCACTCAGCCCACTTCTGGGTGAGTGCAAACACCTTCGCCGTGACGTCGTTCCAGTTCTTGTCCACCTTAAGATCTGGACCAAACCGATCCTTCCGTTCCGCGTCCAACGACGTTGTCGGAAGGCATGGGTTTGCCTCTCCATGTGCTGAGTTGCAAACCGACCGTCTTGCTCCTGTCAACGTTTCGTATTTCTGTAATAGGTTGCCGATCACCCCGATAGATAGATAGATAGAGAGAGAGAGAGAGAGAGAGAGAGAGAGAGAGAGAGAGAGAGAGAGGGAGAGAGAGAGAGAGACAGAGAGACAGAGAGTGAGAGAGATTTACATGTATCTATGTATGTATCTAAATATGTATATATGAATCTATTTATGTATACGTAATTATGTTCCCATTTACAACCAAGTAAAATTAAATTTAAAAAATACCAACATTTTTGAAAATATTCTTTGAATATATTTTTTACACGTATTAAAATTTCTTAGAAGTTTTTCTTCTTCTTTTCCCTCCCAAGGAAATATCAAATTCTTAAAGAAAATAAAGATAATAAAATGTTGTTCGATGAATTTTGTCTGTAAACACTGAATAACAAACGCTTTGATAATGTTTTAAATTCCTCACACTATTACATCGATATATTAGACAGAAGGATAAACCTTCATTGAAGTCTCCAGTGATTGTTTTGAAAAGGAAAATTTATAGAGAATATCGGAATAAGAGGACCAGCTCTTCATTTCTATGTAATCTACCCAACTTGATAACAACAAAAGACGTAGTTTTGAATGGGATTGTATAATGATAACAAGAAAAAGCTGCACTAACGTGAAATAATTTTGAAAAATAAATAAACATAAGAAGTAAAGAAATTCAAAAACATTATTATATCTTATATTTAACGAGTGTTAAAACTTTTACTGATATAAACTTTTAGTAATAACGCATTGGTTCTGTGGTAATTTGTTTAGATAAAAAACATTCAAAGATTTATTTTTTCTTGTTATTTCTGTGTGTTATATTGATTTGCTTAAAATACACTAACAAAAATAACACATTGATCATGCCAACGCTGTAACGTCGTTGTCGCTAAACCTACAATAAATAGTAGCCAATTCTAAGACCGTATTAGAGTACCAGGCGGCAAATTGGTAAAGTCGTTAGAACGACGGATAACATACTTTGCAGTATTCTTTCCACTTCTTTACGCTCTCTGATATCAAATCCCCGAGATCAGTTTTACATTTCATCCTTTCGATGTTAATAAAAAGTAGAAATTTAGTACTCGAATCAATTCTATATAACTTCTGCACTTCCACCTCCTCCCACTCTCTCTCCCCTTCTCTTTCTCTCTTCCTCTCTCTCTCTTTCCCTCCTTCGCTAGAAGCAATTGGCCATTGACAGACCTGGGCTTGCTGGGATTAAATGACCAAGACATGTATGTCACTACGGGTATTACTACATACATACATAATGGCTGCCCCTTCGTTATCGAGTATGGCCATTGCACGATATAATATTATCAATAATTATCAATTAATGCTATCGTGAAATGACTGTGAGTGAAGATTTTTTTTTTAAGTGACGAAAGCGCTGAGCCAATCCCACTCTCTGAGCGACAGTAGCAATAACCCGAAAAGAAGAAAAGATCAACATTATCGGTAACTACTGAGTCACAGGTTTTATGTCGGAGTTATCAAAGTTTTCTGAGTTGCCTTCTCCTAGAAGAATGCCCTGACAAAGGCTAGGGGTCCTTCACTCCCAGTGGTTTAACCAAGCAATCGGTTATCCAACCCAATTACTTCTATGTCCCCGCGCATATGTACACATATGTATAGATGTATATACATAGAAACGTGTATATACATATTTACACGTTTATGGATGGCCGAGTTCTTCCGCCTTTTGTCAGGTTTCGTTTTTTGTCCTGCAGGGTGTCCGAAATCACCCTCCTCACCTTGGTGTGGATGCCGGTTTAGTCGCCAACGACCCAACCATGCAACAGGTTGTACTGGGTTACATGTTACCAGGGGCACTCAAGAGTGACCCGACATACATACATACATACATACGTACGTACGTACTAATGTAGCATATTATGTTTCGTAAGTACAACACTAGCTATGAAGGTATTTATGCCGTTGCTCTGTCTACTAAACATTACAATTAATTCTTGATCAAATCACACTATACCGTATTAGCAAGGAAGGCATGTGTCGTGGAGAAACATAAGAAGTTTATATCAGGAATTATTTTGACCAAGGCTGAATTAGAGCATAACAATAAGATCTAGCTACATCGTAATTATTCTTATCCACGTATTTACGGATAATTTACTTCTCTACATGGTGGAAATCAAACACATGGCCTTAAGATCATGAGCCAAACGCTTAACGATTATACCACGACATGTAAATGCAAATATGAATCGAGTTATATATATGTGGGTGTGCGCCCGTGTGTGGGTGTACCGTCTCTTTTCTTGTTACATATATATATATATATATTCACCGACACCTCAGTATTTTATATATTTATATATATATATATATATATATGTGTGTGTGTATATATATATAAAATACTGAGGTGTCGGTAAATAACCAACATATACTCAAAATATATATATATATATATATGCATATATACATGAATATTAATACAAACCTACGCTCACGTTAAACATCTACATTACATACATTTGCGAGAGATTTATATATCGGCACGCACATGCCTACATTTATATTCCTAGAACATCACACGTTTTCCTATACACCTATACACTGTTAACGGCAATTTAGCGTTGTTTTGTCATTCGACTTCAATCGTTTGCAGTAAAACAAATAGGGAAATGTGAAAGAATTATATGAAATCATTTAATCCCAATATCAAATATCCTACCTTAATGCTTACAACTAACATGATATTTTCAAAAAGAACAAACCTTTTCAATGCGTTGCTTCAATGGGAACAGATTCTGTGTTGTAACAGGAACCAATATGTAGCCCTCTATATGTTTACCTAAACCATTTCAGCTTTATCAAAATAATGCTTTATATAAAAACAGCGTTACTTATCATTGCCATATTTGAAGTAGGATGAAAATATTCCATGCATATTTTATGTTCTGTAATGCTTAGAGGGATTGGCTCAGCATATGGTTTTAGTTTTATTAGGTAATTTAATGTGACTCTGTATAAACTTCAGTAAGAGATAGACGTAGAATTGTATCATCTATATTGGGGAAAGGAAACAAATATAAATGTTATTGAAGAACAAGAGAAAATGTGACAGAGCAAGACTGAATTCTTAAGTTATTTGTTGAAAGATAGAAGATTAAAAGGTGCATTTATCATATATGCTGTGACTGAAGCGATCTACAATATGATCGCCTGTTAGCGAGGAGTATTGCCAATAGATCTTCGTACAAGATATTATGGAAGTTTATTCTTATGTCAAATCAAATGTGATATCCATGTTTGTGTCCAACGTTCTTCTGAATATGATCGAAGAAAAAAATTAATTTTGAATTTGTATTTTCTTTCTTTTTTCGGTATGTTTATTGATTATTCGTTGAGGAAACAAAAGCGTTCAATATTGATAATTTATTTGGACTTTTAGTTCTTCCCTGGGAAATATTATTATTCGATATTTTATGTTTTATAGAAATGGGGCATTGTAAAAAGAGCTTAGCAGTAGAGTTACAAAGTCTTTTAGTCGTTATTATCCCATATTTTTTGTATATTAAGGAGTACCTTCTTGAATACGTATCATATTATTTTAGCACGTCAGGTGAAGTTGAGGGGGATTTTGAATGCTATTTCTATCAGGTGGAGCGTATGCTTATATAGCCGCTTGCTGCATCATTTTTGAAAGAAAATATAGGGTCATATAGATGTAACGAAAACTGTATATCTGTTTATGTACATTTGTATGGTTGTTTAGTTACAGAAATATTCAGATCGACAGGACCAATGATGACAGGCGTTTCAGCCAATCTACTTGTTAAATACATTGTATTTTCTTACGAAGGTATCTTTTTAAGACTGTTGAGTGGCGTTTGTGGTTGATGTGACTGTTATTCATGTCAGATAGAACGAACATTTAGCGACTCCTATTGTATATTATACGAGACACACATTTTTATAATACCCTATTGTCAAAAGAATATTACGAACCGTATTTCTAGAAACTGTATGTTCTGATATACATATATATATATATATATGTGTGTGTGTGTGTGTGTGTGTGTGTGTGTGTGTGTGTGTGTGTGTGTGTGTGTGTGTGTGTGTGTGTGTGTGTGTGTGTGGTACTAGGAAATACGCACATTCATATGTATATCGCTATTTCAGAGCAGCAATAAAATTTCTAATTCATGCTGGCCCGGCAACCACTTTGTATGCAAAGCTCATAAATATAATTGTACTTCTGTTAAACAATCCAGCTTTCATAGATTCAGCAAAGGCGGAGGGATTTGTAGTCTTGATAACCACTAAGAAGTGAGAAACGGTTGCCGTCAATTACTTCCCTCTGCTATTGCTGAAGTTAAGTATTTGACGTCCATCACTACCTTAAAATTCATAGCAAAAGGCCTTCAAAATGTTTTTAATAAACATACAATATATACATATGTGTGTATCTGTGTGTGTGTGTGTGTGTGTGTGTGTGTGTGTGTGTGTGTGTGTGTGTGTGTGTGTGTGTGTGTGTGTGTTTTAGTGTGTGTTAGTGTGTGTGTGTGTGTGTGCTTTAGTGTATGTTAGTGTGTGTGTGTGTGTGTGTCAATTATATATTTTGTTTCGAGATGACATATTCTTAAATGAGTGACTTTTGCTACAGCTACAAGTTTCAATGTCTATACAAAATTCTGAGGTACAAATAAAAAGGAATTATTTCCACACTAAACGACGTATTAAATAGGCAGCACTTATAGAGTTAAATACACACACACACACACACACACACACACACACACACACACACACACACACACACACACACACACACACACACACACACACACACACACACAACACACACAAACACACACACATACGCATGCACACGCACACATATACAAAAAGCACACGGAATTAAGTAAAGAAAAAAATAATGTGATTGCCCCTCCTAAGAGAAACATGAGAAATATGTGAGCACTAGTTCGAAACTAGATTAACGGATATAAATGATTCTTCTCCAAAATTGTAGAACCACTCAAAGAATTGTGTCTTTACAACCAGCAAAGTGTCGCATTGCTTTTTTCTGATTATTGGAAAAAATCAATTATTTTTTCTCGCTTCTTAGACAAGCAGGTGCTTTCCTTCAGCATGCTGTCAGATATAGGTGGAATCAAACAAGAAAATAAATATTTCGCAACGAAACTCTTATATAAAATTGTCAAGTTTCAAAAATCAATTTGCCTATTGATTGCACTGTAACAAGGGCCTGTTTTTACATCATGTAATACGGTAATATTAAAACTTTTATAAATTTACAACATACAAAAACAATTTGCTTTTAAGATTTCTATGATATTCCTCTACAATGATATAGCTTTCCTGACTCTTTTTTTTTGTTTACTCCAACTAAAATAACGAAGATAAATTTATCATTCTACATACAGCGATTATCCTAAACGTTGAGCATCCAATCGTTTTTCCTGGTTGATGCCTGTGTCAATCCTTATTTATGTTTAATCTACATTTTTTACACTGTACACCTTGGATTTCCTCTCCGATCTTAATATATGACGTGATGTCATAATACTTCTCTTATATTTTCTCTCTCTCTCTCTCTCTCTCTCTCTCTCTCTCTCTCTCTCTCTAACACACGTCTTCTTTCTCAATACTGATAGGCATATATATGTATATATATATATACGCATACGCATGCATAGATGTAAATATATATAAATATGATGAGGAATTTAAGAAAATGCATCACCTAGAACATTTCATAAAGAATATTAACAAAACAAGAACCTTTGCAGGGGCAGTGAAACCATCACACACAACACACCCAAACCACAGACACAATTCCCTCAACCTAAGACACACTCAAACAACTACAACAGAAGAAACACACATAATCACTACAATATTGACAATCACAAAAAATATCTCCCAAATAATCAAACTACGAAACAACAAAGGACACCTCTGTAACACAAACCTTAGGAATTTTAGAAATCCATCCAGACGACATGGAATTTCAAAAGAACCCCCACACAAAAGCAACTATAAAAGGTACCATAACCTACCCTACAATAATTTCCATAAGAAATCACCCAACACACCCACACAAAACAGACAAACAACCAAGTACTGTTGCAATCAAAGTAACACTCTTTTTTAGCACATGGGCAGAAATACCAGGACATATGAGGAACCGAAGGTATTCAACCTTTTAAAGGTGCCATTGACAAACACCCAAATAGATATTAAGGGACTGAAACTTACACCAACCCTACAAAAATCAAATTTCCCTGAAATTTAAAACGACTTCATTGAATTCTATCGATAATTTAAGGCAGCAGATTTTTTCTCCGACAGTAATAACAAAGACGAATCAGTAGTTAGAAATAAAAGTGATTTCTGCCCAAAGAAAAGAAGGAATAAAGCGTTAAACTCCTACCCATAATATATGTATTAGTGCTCTATGTTCTTTGCATTTTAGTGTCAAAATTCCCTTGCGATGTTATGGTCAACGAGTCGAATTTTTTTTATGTAGCGATATAATTACATTGTATTTTAAGACTCCCGATTTTTCATTATATCGGTTGAGATGCTTCTTCATGGCCTGCAACGGGGTATTTTTATCATCCCTCACTGCCTTCCACTGTCGGTGACTCTCACAGTTACTTCCAGCGATTCGCATTATCAACGCATGAGTTTCTGTCCTGACTCAAAGTTAATTATGTTTACTTATGAGATGTCTAATTAATTAATAAGATCGTCTTACTGATGGATATTGGAATTTTAGGATTAATAATTATGTAGTTAATTGCAGCGGTTGTTGTGATTTCGTTTTAACAAAAACAACAATGTTTAAGTATTTGGTACATCTATATTCTGCTAATTTAATGTAAGCAATATTTAAATGCCCTATTCATTATATATTTCATAAATATATATATATAATATATATTTCATAAATATATATATATATATATATTTCATAAATATATATATATATATATATGGAAAGTTATATTTAAATTGTTGTGTTACAACTAGTAAATATTTATAACTGATATAAAAGCACTCGACAAATATTTGGAGTATATTTACAATATTAAATAAATGGAAACTATATTTATAAAACCATATTTATTTCATTATATATATTTCAGGGATAACATATTAACAATATGCTATGCCTTCCTCAGACAAAATACAATATAAACAGTATTTTGTCTGAGGAAGGCATAGCATATTGTTAATATGTTATCCCTGAAATATATATAATGAAATAAATATGGTTTTATAAATATAGTTTCCATTTATTTAATATTGTATTATATATATATATATATATATATATATATATATATATATATATATATATATATATATATATATATATTTCCGGAGGACGGCAAGGGAGACGCGCTGCAAAAGCCACTCCAACTCGCGGGGCTCACACCTACGGCTGGCCAGCTCGGCGCCTATGGTGGTGACTAAGGAGGTAGCCCTGGGGCCGAGGACACCAGAAGTTTCCACTGCCAGGGGAACGACCGCAAACCTGTCGGAGAGCGACCGGTATTTGAGGAGTTTGGCCCCCTCAGCCCGACGTACAGCAGAACCTGGGTCAGTCACAGACTGCACCAGGTTGCGGCTGCAGAAATTGTCGGTGCAAGTGGCATCCCAGACGAGGGATTTGCCACCGCGGAACGGGAAGATGGTCATGCCATCTGGCCTTTTGCCGTCCCCTCGATCCAGCCCCACCGGCTCGAGCTGGGAAGGGAAGCCTGCTAATAATGACGTATTGTATTCGTTTTTTCCCGTTCTTTGCCAGGGAACGTTCCCACGAACCAAAGTATCGTCTTCCTGTCTTCCTCCTGTTGCAACGTTTTATGAAATATTCACTTCTGCGTTCACAGATTGACTTTGTTAGTTTCAGAAGATCCCGTTAAGGGTGAAAGCAGCGATTCTTTGATTAAACGTTAATCTGTTATTTTAATAAATATATATATATATATATATATATATATATATATATATATATATATATATATATATATATATAAGTATGTATACGTACATACATATATGTACGACTTAATTCGGGAATTTTTGTTTACAAACACACCGAGCATTATAATAAATGTTCGGTGAATCCCTACGTACATATATATATGTGTGCATGTATGTATATATATATATATATATATATACATAATACTGTACGTCTGTATACATATATGTATGTACGTATACATACTTATATTTAAGTAACAGCCGTACTGAGAGTGAGAAATGAAATTTCGTTTCATTTTTTCCGTTTATATATATATATATATACATATATATATATATATATATATATATATATATATAGTTTTAATATAGATGAGATTCTACAGGACTAGAACTGTTTCATTCTTTAGAAATCATCAGGAATCCTATATATGGAAGCATGTATGTATACGTACATACATGTATGTATACAGACGTACAGTAGCATGCATATATATATATATATATATATATATACATACAGGTACACATACATATATGTACGTATCAGTTTAGCGGACGCTTATTATAACGCCCGCTTTGTTCGTTTGTAAACAAACTGAACAGCCTGAATTTATGCCGTACGATGTTAAGGCAACCACGTCACCTTTTTGTTCAACACTGACACAGGAACGCTGTACTAGTTTCAAGCTTGTTAGCTATCATCAGCACCGTATACCCTTCTGCCAGATGGTTGAACGTTCGAAAGTATATACTTTCCTTATGAAAATTAACGGCTGAGCAGCCTAATTTGCAT
>OZ024743.1:191378891-191443891 GCA_964016885.1 Eledone cirrhosa
TATATATATATATATATAAATATATATATATATCTTTCGCTTTCTCCCTCTCTCTCTCTCTCTCTCTAGGATGAAAACGTATTAAATTGAGTTCTTTGTTACTGACGCAAACAATTCGATTGGTATCTGCTATATTGCGGCTACAACTCTGATTTATAACCATTGGTGGATTGGCAGAATCGATAGAAGGTCGGACACCATGCTTTGCAGCTTAGAGTTACGGCCCTTTATGATCTGAGTTCAAATGCTGCCGAGGTTAACTTTGCCTTTCATCCTTACGGGGTCGATAAAATAAAGTACCAGCAAGTCACACACTGGGGTCGATTTGATCGACTTTCCCCACCTCCAAAATTACTGGCCTTGTGCCTATATAAGAAACCATTATTTAATATAAGAAACCAAAGAAAAATATGAGAAACCATTATTATTATTATTGCCAAGGCAGTATTGGATTGGCAGTATCGGTAGAGAGTCGGACGCCATGCTTTGACGCAAAGAGTTCGGCCCTTTCCATTCTGAGTTCAAATCCCGCCGAGGTTAACTTTGCCTTTCATCCTTACGGGGTCGATAAAATAAAGTACCAGTAATACACTAGGATAATTCCTGGCATTGTGCCAAAAGTAGATACAATTATTATTATTATTATTATAGAGAGAGAGAGAGAAAGAGAGAGAGGGGAGAGTGTACGTGTGTGTGTGTGAGAGAGAGATAAACATTTTCCGAAAGACTCTAACGAAAATCTTTATGAAACGGCTGTAAACACAGCTGGAACCGGTAAACGTAAACATAATATTAATCCGCCATGTACGAACACTAACTTTTCTCAACAAATCACGTATATTATTACCATGGTGTAGTTAAAATTCTCCTCAGAATCATTATGGCACCATTGCCTAAATATTCAATATCAAAAATAAAATCCAAGCTATGAATGCATACCTATTTCTATTGTGTTCACGCGCATCATTTCTATGTGTTCATAATAAGTAAAACACAGGGTACTAATATGTAGAGCATATATTTAATTTAATTGAGTCACCTCTGATTATTATATAGTATGGCTGGTCTGCATTTACAGATGCAAAAAGACTAGCCAAAAGATATATATCATCAATCGACCATCTTAGTCAAAAACAGGTTTGAGTCATTGCAAGCAACAACTCCCGCTCTGCAATATGACGTACAACAGATTTTTCCTCCCTGTTCAACATGCTGTACGACATTGCATTACCTTTGTGACTAAATTCAAACGACAATCCTCTTGAAGTTAGAAGCAATTACTGAAAAGCACATTCAATTAAAACGTACTCTCTATTTATAGTCCACCAAACCTTACGGAACAAATATCAGCTATATCTGACCTATGCCTATTTTAAAAAATAAACAGAATAATATTGAAAGTGAACTAGATTCGATTGTGCATATATATTGTCTCAGTTGTGTCTTTGTTAAGTGTTTATTGTAAAGAATATATGTTGAGTGTAGAGATTGTAATGTTTGAGTTGTGCTAGGTAATCGATAATGTTTTACACAGGGTCCTGGCATAGCAATGGTTAGAACCAAGTATAACTTTGCGAGCCCTCGAATAGCTGCTATATTTTTGTCCATATTTTTTATTACGTCTAGTGCTTTAATATTTAGGCATATTGGAAACAGATGAATTCAAGAGAATGTGTATTTAAAAAAGAATATTTCAACGGATTGAAGCAAATAAAATAGAAAAAAAACAAGGTTTTGTCACTAAACATGTGGGTTGTTTCAGTGTTAAGGTACTGAGTTGGGACTTTCAACTAGAACAAAGAAGAGATTAGGATGTTAAAACACAAAGGGAAATGTCCATGATTGGTACACTGTATTCAAAATGGTAGTGTCGAGAGACATACTCTCTCCAGAACCAGTCGTGAAAGAGTGTGTGTGAGAAGCCGGCACCTAAACCTGAAGAGAGATATCTGCAAAGAGTAGAGCACGAAAACGGTTGAATTTATACCAGTAGTAGAAAGTGATTTGAGAACGTTAACAACTAATTTACCTTAAGAATAACTTGAATTCTGAAGAAGGTTCTTGACAAAATAAGCGAGAAAAGAACAGTTGAATCACCTCTAGCCATTTGCTCTCATCATTATAATTGTTTCTACTTTAGGCACAAGGCCAGAAAGTACCCAGTGCATTACTGGTACTTTATTTTATCGACCCCGTAAGGGTGAAAGGCAAAGTCAACCTCGGCGGGATTTGAACTCAGATCGTATGCTGGAAAGCAGGGCGTCCGACCCTCTACCGATACTGCCAATCCACCTCAACATGAAACCAGCCTTTTAAAAGGTGATGATGAAAGAAGAAGAAGAAGAAGAAGAAGAAGAAGAAGAAGAAGAAGAAGAAGAAGAAGAAGAAGAAGAAGAAGAAGAAGAAGAAGAAGAAGAAGAAGAAGAAGAAGAAGAAGAAGAAGAAGAAGAAGAAGAAGATTTTAACATATTTAAATCAATTGTGAAAGAACAATTCTTAGCACAAATGTTGCATAAAGGCACCGAATGAGGTCCCATAAAGTTTCGGATCCATATTATATTGTTGTATCGCTCAAATATTCAATTTTGTATTATATATTTTGTATTCAAAAAAAGAAAATGGTTATAAATGGAACAAAACACCCTCTGTCTACACTATATAGAACAGCGGCAATTTCAATTTCACCAACACCAGAAACTTGATACACTACCTATCCCATCACACTAAATATAACGGCAACTTCACCGGCATCATAATAATTGTTTCTACTTTAGGCACAAGGCCAGCAATTATCCAGTGCATTACTGGTACTTTATTTTATCGACTCCGTAAGGATGAAAGGCAAAGTCAACCTCGACGGGATTTGAACTCAGATCGTAAAGGGACGTAACTATGCTGGAAAGCATGGTGTCCGACCCTCTACCGATACTGCCAATCCACCGCCCTCATAATAATCCACCGGCATCATAATAATAATTACTATTATTATTGTCTCAAATTTTAAAAAATGTTTAATTCAAATTTTACGGGAATATGTCAACACAAAATATAATGAAAATATATATTAAACATACGAACACAAACTCATAGATACTATATCAGTAACCACAACACCACCGCTGCCACCACCCCACCACATCCATCATCGCCGCCACCACTCATTCAATGCTACTGACACTATTCCCCTGTTAACTTGAGAGAGAAAAGGGAAGGTGGCGGTAGCACTAGACAAGAGAGAGGCTAGCAAAAGATATAAATAGATTGACTTGGTGACCTTGCCACGGACAAACGTCTACATCAACAATTATGGGACTGCTGGCTCACCCCTTCCTCACCAACAATATAAAAAGCCCCGGCACCACCACCGACATAGCCAGCAGCAATAAGAGCCAACTACAACAAAAAGTATATTATATTATTGTAATGCACTGGGTGATTGCTGGCCTTGTGCCTGGAGTGGAGACAATTATTAATAATTTCATTCTTAAGCCACGCAATGCTCACATTAAGGAACCACTCATGATAACAACAATTTAAAAAAAACAACAAAAAGAAAACCCCGTGACCAAGAAATACCGGGATGGCGGCCGGCGGGGAATAGCCATGTCTCTAGGGGAGAACGACCCCTCTAGTCTTGGTTGACACTCGTTCTAGAAGTGGTAACACGAAATGATTACCCCTTGGCGGATAAGGATAAAACGCGACAAAATAAAGTAGATGTCTAATGATGAAATCTCACCCGGTTAAAAAAGGGCCGCGTCCGTCAGAGAGGAACCAGACTGGGGTCGAAAAATCAGCTAATGGTTCAAACCTTCTCATCACTTCGGAGCTGGAGACCTCCCATAACCGGAATACTCCTACTGTTGGCCCTCCATGCTCACCACCAAGAAATCCAAAGAAAAAGAGAGAAAAATGGTCAAGGGAAGATAATAAAGAAGTCCTTGAGGCTTTCTACACTGCCATGTACTACCCATCAAATACATCGAATACAGAACAAACATATATCAACTGGAAAAAGAAACATCCCGAAAACAGAGGCTATATTGACAGTAACAAACTAGCCAATATACGAAGAAATATTGTAAGAAAAAAGTTACTAACTGATATAGAAATTGATCAGATCAAGCTAGTAGCACAAAGTCAGCGAAGGGAAAATGAAGCATGTGTCAGTGAAAACGAGGTAAACTGTAACACTTCGAATCCCAGGGTTGGGGCGGAATCACTGGCAACAGAACAAATTAAAGAAAGGAGCGAAAAAGTGGAGGGAGTGCATGCTCAGGATGAAACTCCAAATGAAAATAATGAGATCGTAAATGATAAAGAAATGAATGAGAATGAACTTGCCAACTTGAAGGATGAAATTATGATCGAATGGATGAAAATGAAAGAATCTGACATGGGGCAACGAGACACCCTCCCTAAGATCCAGAACTCCAAACAGAACCAAAAGATAATACACAAGACTAACATAATTCTCAAAAACATTATCATCACAAACAAACTAAACATTACTGACTTAAATCATCTCTATTATGCATCGGCTAAAGTAACCACTCACTTATGTGGAGTGAAGATGAAAAAACAAAGGAATTCCCACAAGAAATCTACTTGGCAAGATAACATCAATCGCCAAATAAACCTTCTCCGATCTGACATAGAAATTTTAACAAACTATAAAGTAGGTGAACATGTTAAACAAACTAAACTTAGAAAATTGAAAAAAAAGTACAGTATAAGATCAACATGTGACATAGACATGCTGATAGAAACAATCAAGCAAAAAGTGTCGGCCAAAGCTGCTCGTATAAGGCGCTTTGAAAAACGATCTAGATTCTATAAGGACAATAATATGTTCAAAAACAACCAAAGAAACTTCTACAGAAAAATTGGTAAGTCAACAATAACTGCTAAATCAATACCACCCAAGGAGGAAGTGCAAGAATTCTGGGAAAAGATCTGGGCCGAAGAAAAAGTTCATAACATACATGCCCCATGGATAGACAGACAAATGAAAGAAACAGCTCACCTTGAAGAACAAACATGAGAAAATATAACAGTTGAACAGCTGCGCTTGGCTCTAAGAAAAACCAGCAAATGGAAATCCCCAGGAAAAGACAAAATACAAAACTTTTGGATAAATGCCTTCACAGAGTCTCATGAGCTGTTAACCCAACTTTACAATGAAATAGTTAAGGAGCCAGAAAAGATACCATCATGGCTAGTTAACGGCATTACATTCCTGCTACCGAAGAATGATGAGACAAACAATCCCAAAAATTACAGACCGATAACCTGCTTGACCACAATGTATAAATGTTTAACATCAGTCCTAACTGAATACACATATGACCACCTGATAACAAATGACCTATTTCCCATTGAGCAGAAAGGGTGTAAACGAGGCTCATATGGCTGTAAGGATCAGCTTCTGGTTAACAAAATGATACTGGAAGATTGTCATAATAGACACAAAAATCTATCGATTGCTTGGATAGATTATAAAAAAGCATTTGATAGTTTGCCACACAGTTGGATTGAAAAATGTTTAGAGATTTTCAAAATATCCCCCGTTGTCAGGAGGTTTTTGTCATTCAGTATGAGGACATGGAGAACGACACTCCTTTTGAATAGTGAAACAAAATCACTGGAAGCTGGAGAAGTTAACATTAATTGTGGAATTTTTCAGGGTGACTCTTTATCACCGCTTTTATTCTGCATCGCACTTATACCATTAAGTAAAATGCTCAATGAAACAAAACATGGATATAGAGTCTATGACAAAACCATTAATCACCTGTTCTACATGGATGACCTGAAACTATTTGAAAAAAATGATGAACAATTGCAAGGGCTATTATCCACTGTGAAGCAGTTCAGTGATGACATTAAAATGGAGTTTGGACTGGATAAATGCGCCAAAGCAACGTTCACCAGAGGAAAGCTGCTGAAGAGTTCAGACATTAATCTTGATCGGGGGAACGTGATAAGAGAGCTTGATCAAGAACAAACTTACAAATATCTAGGTGTTTGTGAAGGAGACGGAATCAAGCACTCGACAATGAGGGAAAGGATAAGGAAGGAATGTTACCGCAGAGTCAGAGCAATCTTAAGAACGGAATTGAATGCAAGGAATAGGATCGATGCCATAAACACGCTTGCCATACCAGTAGTAACCTACAGTTACAATGTCATCAACTGGTCAAGCACAGAGATCCGTAGGCTCGATACAAAAATCCGAAAATTCTTAACCATGCACAGAATGAATCACCCTAAGGCAGACATAGATAGAATATATCTCCCTAGGAAAGAAGGAGGACGTGGGTTAATCCAGTTAGACATTGCGTTGAAAACTGCAACAATTGGATTATCCACATATCTAAGGGAATCACATGATTGGATGATCAAACTCGTTTTGAAACACGAAAGCACCAAAAGATCATATTCCATTACAAAAGATGCACAAAGATACAGTAATGGACTACAAATTTCTGAAGTCCCATTTACTGCTGAAATGGAAAACACAGAAAAAGCAAAGCAGGTAAAAGTAACTGCAAAGAAAGAACTGCTACAGAAACTGGCTAAGAAATGGCAAGAAAAGCCTCTGTATGGAAAATACCCAGAGCGAGCTAACAATCCTGATGTTGACAAAACTTTAACCCATCAGTGGTTGGCATCCTCTGGACTGAAATCGGAGACTGAAGGACTGATTATATCCGCACAAGATCAGTGTCTGCCAACAAAAAAATTACCAAGCCAACATAATAAAAAATGGGTGCAGCCCATTATGCCGTGTATGCAAAAAACAACCAGAGACCATTGACCATATAATTTCAATGTGCAGTCCTATAGCTCCAACCGAATACCTAAACAGGCATGACAGAGCTGCACAATACATACATTGGATAATGTGTAAGCATTTTGACCTGCCCCATCAAAAGAATTGGTGGGAGCATCAACCACCTCCCATACTTGAAAAAGATCACATCTCAATCTTGTGGAACTTTAGCATCCAAACAGACCGAAAAATAGATGCAAATAGACCTGATATAATATTGAAGGACTTTCAAAGGAGGGTATGCCTGCTAATTGATATGTCTGTTCCAATAGACAAGAATGTATCTATAAAAACATTTGAAAAATTGAGCAAGTATAAGGATCTGGAGATAGAAATTGGAAAAATGTGGAAATTGAGAACTAAAACAATACCAGTGGTTGTAGGCGCTCTGGGAATGATACCTAAGGGGTCTAACGACTACTTATCGCAAATCCCAGGAAACCCGCGTATAGGAGAAATACAAAAGATAGTACTAATGGGAACTGCCCATATACTAAGGAAGATCCTGTCAATATAAGTACATCACAAGTCTAAACACTAAGGATGCATGTGTGAATATGTATGTTCTTTCTTGAACATGGCGGACCTTGTTGTCTCTTGAGGTCACTGGTTGTGACTTGGTGATAACTCGTATAAACATAAAGCAAGATAAATGCAAATAATAATAATAATAATAATAATAATAATAATAATAATAATAATAATAATAATAAGTTGAAGCACCATATTTACAAGGAGGAGGCTAGCCCACTGTGCAGGATCTGTGGAGAGAGAGAGGAGACTGTGGCTCACATTGTGTCCGAGTGTAAACACCTAGCCCAGACCCACTATAAGGGCTGGAGACACGATGTGATGGGCAGGGTGATCCACTGGCACCTGTGCAAAGTAAACAATTTACCACATTCTGAGAAATGGTATGAACATAGGCCGGAGGCGGTGATGGAGAACAATCAGGTGAAGGTGCTGTGGGATTTTAGGATACAGACGGACAAAAAACTGGAACACAATAGACCTGACCTGGTGGTTGTGGACAAAGAAAAAAGATCGTGTCTGATTGTGGATGTGGCCTGCCCGTTCGACACGAGAGTGCAAGAGAAGGAGAGGGAGAAAATTAACCGATACCAGGACCTAAAGTGGGAGGTGAAAAGGATTTGGAACTGCCATGAAGTCAAAGTGATCCCGATTGTCATAGGCGCACTGGGGACTATCTCCAAAAGTTTCCAGGGATGGTTAAAGAAAATCGGCCCCTTTACGCTTTTTGGAACGCTTCAAAAGGCATGCTTGCTTGGAACAGCAAGAACCCTCCGATACGTCCTGAATATCTGAGGCTGCAGGTAGTGGCTTGATATTCATTCCAACGGACTTTCCAGTTAACCAACATCAATGACTGAGATTCAAGGAATAACAACAATAATAATAATAATAATAATTACCAAAATAAATTATTTACTATGGTGTCACCAGGAGAGATTTCTCAGCAGAAAATTTTAAGTACCAGAAACACAACTTAGCAGAGTCAAGCTGACAATATGGATAAGGATATTCTACTCATGAACAAAGATCGGATAGAACTATCAAAACAAGTAATTCTCAATGAACATGGAAAAATAATAAACCATTAGTATGGGTGAAAGAGAGTCCTGGCAAAAATTGACAAACAACAACCAGAACAAAAGATGCATAAAAACTTGGAATCAGGCTGTTAAAGCAATAATTGAAGAGATGGATTCTGATGTATCAGAATTGAATGAAGTTATTTATACAGCAGCAACGATAATAGAAAGGAAACGTGTGTTAAGGAAATAGGGTAAAGGATACAACACTCATAAAAAACTATGCTGGAAGATAAAAATTAATAATGAAATTGAAATGATGAAGGGAGAAATATCGATCCTGAATGAAATATCGATCCTGTATGATATATCACGAAAAGGAAGAAAACTGATTAAGAAAAACAAAGTAACCTGATAGTCCATTAATCAAACAAACCCTGAAAGTGAAAGTGCAACTGAAAGCTTTCAGAATGAGTAGATTTGAAAAGCAAAATGTTTTACAGGCAAAGTAAGCTGTTTATGTCTGATGCAAAAAGACTTTATGAGGAAACTGGGACACAAACATTTCAAGTAAAGGAACTTCGTTCATTTCATGAAACAGTATGGAGTAGAGTAAAATCTTTAGAATAGATAAAAACATTGAAGAAATAAAATAATTTATAAAGGCTGACTGCAGACGAAATGGAGTTGGTACTAAAGAAAGCCAGCAAATGAAAATCAGCTGGCATTAATAAAGTACCAAACTTCTGGTTATCCTCTCTATCTGCTACCCATGATACATTAGTAAAATGCTATATCGAAAATGTTCACGACCCTTCGTAAAAGTATGATTGGTTTGTACAAGGCATAACAAATCACTTGGCAAAATCGACAGAAATAAACATTCCAAATATTATCGTCATATCATTTACCTTCCTACATCCTACAAAATACTCATCTCAATCTTGACTATGGGAAAATCATATTTTGACTAGGGAAAATCATATTTTCCCTATTGAACAGAAGGGTTGTCGCCGTGGGTCTTCCGTTTGAAAGACCAACTTCTCATTAATCGTATGATTCTGGAACACTGTCATAACAAGCTCAAAGTTTGAACACTGCCTGCTTGGATTGACTATAAAAAGCCTTTGATAGAATATGCCTAGATTTGTATATACATATATACATATATATATATATATATATATTCTATCTGTCTGACTATATTTCTGTCTGACTGTCAGAATTCCCCAGCCACCCAACAAAATAACTAACCTCACATTACACTTACTCTACACAACAGAACAAGTATAAAATAACACATGAAACAGTAAGATGAACCTCATAGTTTAACAAAACTAATATAGTGCAATCACAGGATGTTATATCCCCTCACACGCTGACAATGTTGAAGCAGAATGCCCAAGAACATGGATCTGCACCAAGTGAGTCAATAGAAACTAGCATGAAACTGTCACGAAATTATTATTATCATTATTATGGTTGTTGTTGTTGTTGTTATTCTTGGAGTCTCAGTCATTGATGTTATTTAACAGGAAAGTTTATTCTAGTGAACATCAAGCCTCGACCTGCAGCCTCAGTTGAAGGAAGGTGCCCAAAATGCTTCAACTGTGGATCGAAGTCTCACCTCAGGGCGTTCTGCCCACAGAAAATAACAAAGACCAAGGACCCCTCCTTCCAACGCCGGAGCCACTGCCATCAGAAACAGTCGGCGAAAATGTCAGGAGCTTCTACTGAGAGTAGGAAGACAACGTCCGTGGCGCCCACACCAAAGCTATGGACAGCAAAAACATCGAAGGCAGCTGCAGCAACAGATTCAGTTGCACTAGCTGCACCTGTGCCAAGAACGGCAGACCAGGCTCCACCACCACTGCCACAAACAACAAAGACAAATGAGAGGGTAGAACTCATACCCCTCCCTGACCTCTCACAGCTGGACATGGAGTATGAGGCGGCTGAGAAGTGTAAAACGGTTGTCAACAAAAGAAAAAAAAACAAACGCAAAAACACCACAGCTTCTCCCTCCGAAAGCGAAGACAAAGAAAGAAGGATAAAGACTGCAAGGAGACTTGCAGCAATACCACCACCATCACCATCACCACCACAAACATCACTACCAACAACAACCAGCATCACGAAAACACCAACATTGCAAACGCAACAAAGCACGCACAAACCCAACAGCAACAACTAGAAAACAGCAATAAAACCACCCCTCCCCCCAAAAAGTACACAGCCAATTCAGGCGTAAATTACCACACCCCACCAACACCAAGAACATTACCAAAAAACATTAACATTGTGGAAATTGAACTCGAAGACTACAAACAATTAAAACAAAAATTCGCCAAGTGCGTTGGGGATTTCAGGGGGTCACTCTCCAAGACAAACTATAAAGATATCGTCTTGGAGACACCCATGACCAGCCGACGGGACGGTTCTACAGTTCCTTCCCCACACGATCAAGGTAAGTGATCCTTTCTCACTTACCCCGTCCCTCATCCAACATGGCCGTACTTAAAATAGGCAGTATAAATGTGCGTGGCCTGGTATCATCTTGGAAGCAAGGTCACCTGCTCAACAACCTCATGTCACTAAACATAGAAGCGGTGGCCATCAGCGAGACCAGAATCTCAGAAGCACGAGCCTTCGCACCGATCTTCGGCGGCTACGATGTATACGTATCTCCCAGCCGTCCAGGAACGGAAGGAGGAGTTCCTGCGCTTTTTCGGAGAGGCTTGGATCTCACCATATGGGCCATCTTCCTCGACCCAGAAGGTAAGTCGGTGGTGCTGGACGTGACCGGCAGCGAAGGCAATGCTTTCAGGCTAGAGGCCGTCTACGCCCCAACAAGGGCAGAACGGCCAGATTTCTTCAGACGTCTAGAGACCTTTTTTGGAACGTCCCGCTCTTTAGTGATAGTGGGCGACTGGAAGGGTATCTTAGATGCACGCTGGGATTATGTGGGGCTAGTAGACAAGGAAGCAGGAGGGTGTAAAAGCCTCAAGAACCTGCTCAGACGTTTTGAACTGTCTGACAGATATAGAGTGGATTATCCGAATGTGCTAATGTGGACATGGGCAAACCGCATCGGGTCATCCAGATCGTATTTAGATAGGGTATTCTGTAGGGAAACAGATAAGGCTAATGTAGGTTGTCCACAATTTAAAGTAGTCAACTACACGGACCGCAAATTTGTTATCTGTGAAGTTGACTTAGATAGACTCCATAGGCAAGGGCCCAGCTACTGGAAGCTGAACGCGTCGTTCCCGGCGCGCAAAGCTTACAGAGACCGGATTAGCGAATTAATTAAGCGTGCGTTGACTGGTGCGATCGTCAATAAAAGGTGGTGGATTACCCTGAAAAGGGCTATTAGAGTAGAATCGATAAGGTTTAGCAAAGGAGTGGTGATAGAGGAAAAATGGAGTAGAGGGAGAGTTAGTTAGAAAGCTAGAAGAGGCGTTTAGGAAAGGAATCGCAACCAACGTGCTTGCGGCGAGATTGGCACTCGACTAATTCTTCAACGCAAAGTATGACGGCTGCGTTGTAGGGCTAGAGCGCTTGCTCTAAGACAGGAGGGGACGAAAACCGTTCAATAGGCCGGGGTGGTGTGGGCGCGACGTGGCAGCAAGTCCACAATTCGGTCTTTACCTGATCAAAACGGGCGCATGTTGCTCGAACTCGAGCAGATGCACTTTGCTCAATTGTTCGGGAGCAGCGGCGGCGGGCTGGATCGGAATATGGACTTCGAAGCATACCTCGACGGACTGCCGCAGCTCTCGACGTCCGCAGCGCAGTGCTGCGAAAAGCCGATAATAGCAGGTGAAATACGGGAAGTGATGTCTGACTGAACGAGGGGTAAATCACCAGGTTTGACGGTCTGCCCTACGAGCTTTATGCGTATATGCCAGACTTGTTCGGCAACCTCTTGGCATATGTCTACTGCAACTGGCAGCATAACGGGATCATTCCCAGTTTTGTGAGTCGGGGAGCGGTGGAGCTGCTGAGAAAAGACCCGAACAAGGGGGGCGTTATAGACAACTTCAGGCCCATAACTCTGCTAATCGCAGAGGTTAAGATTTTGGTGCTAGCAAAGAGATTGGCGCTTGTCGTCGGTAATCTGGTGGGAGAGGCGCTGACATGCGCCATTCCGGACAGATCCATCCACGACCACCTCCATCTGACGCGATACCTCATAGAGAGGGTGGTTAAGGAACCTGGGACGTGTGGGGCCCTGATCACATTGGATCAATCTAAAGCATTTGATAGGGCCGACCATCGTTACCTGGCTGCGGTCCTCGAGTCGGCCGGCTTCGGGTCCGTTTTTAGGGGCTGGATCGCTGCGATGCACAGCGACATATGCTCGATTGTGAGGGTGAATGGTCACCTGTCGCAGCCTTTCAGCATCATGAGCTCGGTCCGCCAGGGTTTCCCCCTCTCGTCCCTCGTGTACGTACTGGCCCTAGAGCAGTTACTCCCCAAATTGGAGACGATGAAGGGGGTCCCATGCGAATTGGGATGCGGGAGATCCGTATCAGCTTACGCACGCCGACGACGTTACCATGGTGGTGTCGAACACCAAACACCTCCAGATGCTCAGCACCGCTCTCAAGGAATACGAAGTGGTGACAGAGCAAACATAAACCAAGAAAAGTCTGTGGGCTTGCAACTCGGCACCTGGAGATGCAAGTCCATGCCGTCCGACAGCGTTGTGGGGCGCTGGACGGAAGGACCGGTTAAATTGCTCGGGGTCAGGTTCGGTCCGGACCTCCAGATAAAGAAAAACTGGAGCGAGGTGACGAGCAAGGTGGCCTTCTACACCAGAAATGGGCCGAGAGGAGGCTGTCTCTGAAAGGTTGGGCGGAGGTGGCGAATGCAACATCGCGTCCGTCATCTGCTACCGCCTGATCGTCGTGCCTTTCCCCCGCCTAAATGGAGCGCCTTCTCTTCCGCCTTTTGTGGGAGGGACGTGCCCTCATGGTCAGACGATCCATTTTCTGTCAACACGCGTTGCGTGGAGGACGAGGCATGCCGTGGCTGATGATGCGCAAACATGCGCTGAGGCTGCGACATCTCTGGTGCTTCCTTGACGGTGAACAGGTGTGGTCGCCGTTTGCCAGACGCGCTTTTCCCCAGCTCATCTCCTTGACGGAGCTGCAGTACTGGATCAGGAAAAGACTGAGGGATAACGCTTGGAAGCTGGAATGATTCCGAGCGCTCACAGCCTTCTACCAGCTGGGCACTAGTATCGGTGGAACATCCACCTCGGCGTTCTATAGAGGGCTAGTGGAGGGAAAGAGCAACGACAGTCTCGGGGATACCCGGGGCGTCGAAGACGATCAGCTGTTCGCTCTCTTCAAAAGAACTTTCAGACCGGGGCCTATGTACAACTTTCAGAAATCCCTGCCCTGGCAGTGCTACCGGGAGCGTTGTCGGTTCGGGATAAGCTCTACAGGCACGGAGCTGCTGTCAGCCGAGCCTGTCCGAGAAGCGCAGGGCGACGAAACCGTCCTGCACGCATTTTTTCACTGCCCGAGGATTGCTGACTTGTGCAGCTATGTCGAACAGCTGCTGTCGCGTGTAGGACGGATCCGGTTATCGACTGAGTCCATTGTACAGATAGCCCCGCCATCCTCCTTTAAAGATGAGGAAGGGCAGGCAGTTTTCATCTGCTTGGTGGCCATGGCGAAAGAGATTGTGTGGTGGACAAGGTTGACAGGGTTGAAGATGTATACTTTCCTCCCCGGCTAATCCCGGATTAACTTTTTCAAGTTTCACTTGAAGAGGGAAATCAGGGTGGAGAGGCAAGTGCTGTCTTCTAGTAAGTTTGTTGAAAGGTGGGTAAAAGTGGCGAGTCTGGTCCGAGTGAACGGGCCCGCTCTGTGTATGCGCCTGTAGACTGAGGGGTGGGGAAACTGAGAGAGGGCGCTTGCCCTGGTGGTCAAGGTGGCCGTGGACTTTTTGCATGGTTTTCGCCACGAATGACCCTCGGAGGTTTCCCCCTATTGGGGGAATGTTTGTTGTTTTAATTCTTTTGATTTCTAGCCCAATTTTGTTATAACCTGTTTACACGACCGATACCCACTTTGTATCGTTCTGTACTGTCCTGTGCCGTCTCTAATGTTTTTCTTCGTGTCAGCCCTTGTGGCCAATAAAGAAACCATTATTATTATTATTATTGGCGACCTATGTAGGAAATCGTATTATCGTGAGCCCCTCAAAGGTTTGTTGTTTTCAGCTGTTTCAAATTACTAGTTATGGAAAATTGTTGTTGTTAAGTGTTTATAAGTTCACATATATTGCTTTCTGAAAAGGACACAAAAAATATTGGGGCCTTGAGCCCAAAACTTAAACTTTTTATTTATCAAACAAAATATTTCTTTGAAAAAAAAACATGGACGACAAATTTACTGTTTTTAACAGACCACCACCCGTACCCCACCACCACCAACGCCATTGTAAGCCTTGCCACGGTTGCCAACACTGAAAATATAATTAATAGCAGTCTCAATTATTTAGATTTGCTGCATAAAGACATGGATTTCCCGCCATTACCAGTAACTGCAGGTGTTAAAGCCACCACCCCACCACCACAATGTCAAAAATAACAACGAACACCACTGATACCACCACCACCAGCACCACCACCACCACCACCACCACCACAGCGACAACAGAAACCCCAAAAAATAAATTATTATCTAGTGACATCGAAATGGATTCACATAGAATCGATTCTTCCACACCGAACACCACTGACACTACCACCATCTCCACCACAACTGAAACTAAAAATAACAATAACAACAACAGCAACAACAACAACAATGAGAATAACAACATCAACACCACCGCAAAACAAAATGTGGCGTTTGCCAAAGCAGCCAAGAAAAGCGAAACAATCGCGGTAAGCCAGGATGAATTAAATGAAGCCAAGAGAATGGTAAAAAAAATGGTACAGGGTCAGCCTCACCCACCTAATAAAATAGAGCATCAGCGCCTATGCACCGTGTCATATCGGACGATAAACACAAAATCACACCGAGTGGAACGGGCATCCGAGTCCTAAATACAAAAAGCTTTGGGACATGTGTCGTTGAAAAATACCCAGAACAGACGTGGGCAGAAATATGGAACCGTAGACGTGTTCTTTGGAACACCACAGGTTGCCAGAGAGCACTCCATGGCCCCATTAATAACTGACAACTTCACACTCGTCCCAAGCTATTGTGGTCAGAGACTAGTGAAGATCAGGGTGACCCGCGTTCCACCGGCCATCGAAATTCCCTGGCACATGACTGCCGTCCTCGTCAGCATCGAGGCCAACACGAAAATATTTGAAGTAACAAAATAAAAGCAGGAGAACTGGTCCGGATCTGGGATGGGGCTCCTGATCCAAGCGGACCAAAACACATTGAGGAAATTCCAGAGGTGATAGACCTCCCTGACGGCAGCCACCTAACCGTAATCGTTGAGGGTAGAAGCCTAGGTGTGTCGTTTGTGATGAAGGAACCCACCTAAAGGCTTTCTGCCCTCAGGCTAAAAAGTTGAGGCCACTTTTCTTACCCACACCAGAGACTCAACCATCAGCACCACCAGCAGCAGAAATGGCAACAACAACTGCAGCAGCAACAACAGAAGCAACTGTAGCAGCAACAACCCCAGCAACGGTAGCAAAACCAACACCACCACCACTCACGGTGCTACAATTAGCACCAGCGACTCCAGCATCCACCACGCCACAACCAAAACCAACGCATGTGGAGGATTTTCCACTCCCCGGCTTATCGCAACTGGAGACAGATTGTGACGAGGAGGAGTGGGAAACTGTATCAGAAAAAAAGAAAAAAGGAAAAGAACCCAAAAAAGAAAAAATCCCCTTCCTTCCCCCTCCAAAAAGAAAATGCAAGAGCAAACAAATAAACAAACAAACAAAAAAGTTAAGACAGCTATGCCACCATCCACACCAGCATCACCAACCCCATCACCACAAACACCAACACCATCACCATCATTAACCCCAAAACCATCATCACCAACACCACAAAAGTCACCAAAAAGCGAAACAGAAACAATCCCACAACAAACACAAACAAAACAAAACAACCAAAACAATTCACACTACACAGCATTAAATTTGAACAAAAACCAATTACTACACTACATCCAACACAACACCAGCATCACAGAAAAAAGACTACACAAGACCCCAAAAATTCACACCACTTCCACACATACAAATCACTCGCATCACACCGAAAACGTACACGACACTAAAACAAAAATTCCCCAAAGACATCGGAGACTTCCAACAAACACTCTCCAGGAGGATTTTTAAGGACATCCTTCCGGAGGAGGCCACAAGCAGTGAGAAGGATGGAAAAACCATCCTACCCCTACGATAAGTGAGGAAAGTGATTTTTCCCATCTTTTCCACTCCTTTCAACATGACCTCACTCAAAATAGGCAGCATAAATGCGCGTGGCTTGGGGTCGTCATGGAAGCAGGGCCACCTGCTCAACGACCTTAGGTCACTAAACATAGATGTGGTGGCCATCAGCGAGACCAGAATCTCCGAAGCACGGGCCTTTGCACCGATCAACGGCGGCTACGATGTGTACGCATCTCCCAGCCGTCCGGGATCGGGGGGGGGGGGGAAGTTGCTGTGCTTTTTCGGAGAGATTTGGAACTCGCCATACGGGCGAGTAAGTTGGTGGTGCTGGACGTGACCACCGGAGACGGGCAAGCTTTCAGGCTAGTGGCTGTCTATGCCCCGACAGGAGCAGGGCTGCTTGATTTCTTCTGGCGTTTGGAGACGTTTCTTGGAACGTCTCACTCTTTAGTATTAGTGGGCGACTGGAACGGGATCTGAGATGCATGCTGGGACTGTGTGGGATTAACGGATAGGGGAGGAGGGTTCAAGAGCCTCACCAACCTGCTCAGGCGTTTTGAACTGTCTGACAGGTACCGATTGGATTTCCCGATTGTGTCAATGTGGACTTGGACAAACCGCATCGGGTCATCCAGATCATATCTAAATAGAGTATTTTGTAGGGAAATAGATAGGTCTAGCATAGGCTGTCCACAATACAAGATAGTCAGCTACACGGACCACGAATTCGTGTTCTGTGTAGTTGACTTAGATAGGCTTCATAGACAGGGACCCGGGTACTGGAAGCTAAACGCGTCACTAATAGTGCGCCAGGCCTACAGAGACCGGATTAGAGAACTAGTAAAGCGGCCGTTGACAGGGGCTATCGTCAACAACAAATTGAGGTTTGCTCTGAAAAGAGCGATTAGAATAGAGTCCATTAGGTTTAGTAAGGCTTTAGCAATAGAGAAAAATAGAGCAGAGGGAGAACTAGTTAGAAAATTAGACGAGGCGCTTAGCAAAAGCATCGCGACCGACATACTTGCGGCAAAATTGTCCCTTGACCAATTCTTCAATGCAAAGCACGAAAGATGCGTTGTCAGAGCTAGGGTGCGTGCTCTCAGACACGAGGGGACGAAAGCCGTTAAATGGGCCCGAGTGGCGGAGGCGCTTGTGGAAACAAAGCCACGATCCGGTCTTTGGTGGACCACGACGGGCGCATGCTACTCGATCCCGGGCAAATGAGTGAAGCTTTTCAGCGACACTTCGCTCAGCTGTTCGGGGGCAGCGGCTGGCAGAATCGAGGGATAGACTTTAGTGTCTACCTCGACGGACTGCCGCGGCTCTCGGCCACTGAGGCGGGGTGTTGCGAAAAGCCGATAACAGCCGCTGAAGTACGGGAGGCGAAACTGGCTGCACAAGGGGTAAATGGCCTGGTTTGGATTGTCTGCCCTATGAACTTTACGTACAGATGCCAGACTTGTTCGGAGGCCTCTTGGCGGACGTCTACTGCAACTGGCAACAGAACGGGAGAATTCCCAGCTCTGTGAGCCGAGGAGCGATGGTGCTGCTGAGAAAGGATCCGAACAAGGGGGATAACATAGATAATTTCAGGCCCATAACTCTGCTAAACACAGAGTTCAAGATTTTGGCCAAGGTGCTAGCAAGGAGGTTTGCGCTTGTCGTTGGTGGTCTGGTAGGATAAGCGCAGCATGCTCCATTCCAGACAGATCCATCCACGACAACCTCCACCTCATGCGATACATCGTATAGAGGGTAGCTAGGGAACCTGTCACGTGTGGGTCCTTGATCAATTTAGATCGGTCGAAAGCTTTCGATAGGGTCGATCATCGTTATCTGGCGGCAGTCCTGAGGGCGGCTGGCTTTGGGCCCGTCTTCAGAGGCTGGATCGCTACCATGCACAGCGACATCTGCTATGTGGTGAGTGTGAACGGTCACCTTTCGGAACCGTTCAACATCATGCGCTTGGTCTGCCAAGTATGTCCCCTCTCGTCCCTCTTGTACGTATTGACTCTCGAGCCATTAATTCACATTAATGGAGACGCTGAGGAAGGTCGCGCGCGAACTAGAATGCGGTAGATCCATGTCAGCATATTCGGACGATGTCACCGTAGTGGTGTCGAACACCAAACACATCGAGGCGATCGGTACTACACTAAGAGATTACGAAGCGGTGACAGGAGCAATGATCAACCAGGAAAAGTCGGTGGGTCTGCAGATCGGCACCTGGAGAAGCAGGTCCATGCCGTCCAACAGCGTCGCCAGGCGCTGGACGGACGGACCGGTTAAATTGCTAGGGGTCAGGTTCGGTCCTGACCTCCAGACGGACAAAAACTGGGACGAGTTGACGAGCAGGGTGGCTTCCTTCACCCAGCAATGGCCGGAGAGGAAGCTATCCCTGAAAGGTCGAGCGGAGGTGGCTAACACGTACATCGCGTACGTCATCTACTACCGCTTGACCGTCGTACCTTGTCCTAAGCCTCGCCTGACTGCGCTGGAGCGTTTGCTCTTTCGCCTCTTGTGGAAGGGACGCGCTCCGATGGTCAGGCGGTCCATCTGCTGTCAACACCCGCTACGTGGAGGGCTGGGCATGCCGTGGCTGATGATGCGCAGACACGCGCTCAGGCTACGACATCCACCACCTCTCCCTCGACGGTGATCAGGTTTGGTCGCCGTTTGCTAGACGCGTCTTTTCCCAGCTCGTCTCCTTGACGGAGCTGCAGTCCTGGGTCAAGTGAAGACCGAGAGGGAGCGCTTGGAGACTGGAATGTCTTCAGGCGCTCACGGCCCTCGACCAATCGTCGGGCAATGTTATCGGTGGAAACTCCACCTTGGCGTTCTATAGAGGATTAGTGGAGGGGAAGAAAGAGCGACGACGTTCTTGGGGGAAACTCTAGGCGTCGACGAAAATCAACTAGCCAATCTCTTCGGAAGAACTTTCGGGCCGGGGCCTATGGACAATTTCCAGAAATCCCTGGCCATGGCAGTGCTACCGAGGAGCCTTGCCAGTTCAGGATAAAGGCATGGAGGTACCGTCAGCCGGGCATGTCCGAGATGCGCGCTGGGCGACGAAACCGTCCTGCTCGCACTCGTCCAGTGTCAGAGCATTGCTGACTTGTGGGTTTATGTCGAACACCTGCTGTCGCGTGTAGACCGGATCCGGCTATCAACTGAGTCCATCGTGAGGATTGCCCCGCCCTCGTCCTTTAGCCGGGTGGGCAGGCAATTTTTATCTGTCTGGTAGCCATGGCGAAAGAGATAGTATGGTGGACACGTTTGAAAGGGCTGAAGACGAGCACTTACCTCTTCGGTGATGCCCTGATTAACTTTTTCCAATTTCATTTGAAAAGGAAAATCAGGGTAGAGAAGGAAGTGCTCTCTTCCCACCATTTTGTTGAAAGATGGGTGAGAGAGGCAGAATGCCCCGTGTGAATGGGCCTACTCTGAGTATGTACCTGTAAATTGAAGGTTGAAAACTGGGAGAGGGCACTTGCCCTGGTGGTCAGGGTCACTGTGGCTTTTTTTTTAATGGGCTTTCTCCACGAATACCAGTCACGCACAGGAGTTGATTTAATCGACTTTCCCTGCCCCAAAATTGCTGCCTATGTAAGAAACCATTATTATTCGCATAATCGAAAATATGAAACTTATGAGGCAAAATTTTTGAATTTGAATTTTATATTATTTATTCCTTCTGAAAAATTCCTCATTTTACACCTTAGAAATAATTACTTTGCTATCTATCGAATATTCTTTTTTCCTCTTTTTCTCAAACGTTTTACCTCCCATTTTCTTCTATATTCACTACATATTATTCCATAAATATTTATGAGATACACTAGCTACGTCATTTTATATACGAAATTATTAATTTTTTTATTTTATTTTGCTTTGTTTTTTACTACAGCTATCGTTACTTTTATCAAAATGTGGACATTTGTTGTAACGTCACTAAACAACATATATCTACACTTCCGTTCTGTTATATATATATATATATTTATCTTATTTTCTTTTACTTATATCTAGTGCAACAGATACAGACTTGCACATAAATGAACATGCAAAACTTAGAAATCTATTTTTTTTTAGTAATAAAAAGATGGCGTCGGTTATGTCTGATTTACAACACTATTATCTTTCCAACGATAGATGCGCTTTAACAGCAAAAACTTTTTACTGAATTTACTTTCCCCTTTCCTCTCTCTCTCTCTCATTATATATATATATACATATATATATATATTTATTTATTTATTTATTTTTTATTTATTTATTTATTTATTTATTTATTTATTTATTTATCTTTCTCGCTTTCTCCGGGGCATTAAGACTGTCTTTCATACCATATTTTTGTCTTCAAACATTTTTTTATTCCACGTAATTCCATTGCTATCCAAAATTAACTGTAGGCTAGCTGAAAGCATTCCATTTCATCATACTTGCAAATAAAGCAACGGTCGTAGCTTGCTTTTATTGAAATTGTTGCCGTTACAGGCACTCCAGTCGCTGCAATATGATCTGATCCTATTTTACTTGTTGTTCCTAAAGCTATTACCCTCACCCTTTCATTCTATGGTATTTTGTTTTAACCTCATATCAGCTCTGATTGATCAGACATATGATTGAATAAAGTTTTGTAGTAAGGTTTCGAGATTGCACGTGAATGACGCTGGTTAGGGAAATATTACAAGATGGCGTCGGTTATGTCTGATTTACAACACTATTATCTTTAAAACGATAGATGCGCTTTTATAGCAAAAACTTTTATTGATTTTAGCCTCCTCTTTCCACTCTATCTATCTATCTATCTATTTATCTTTCTCGCTTTCTCTGGGACAATACACTGAAGCATGACACTATATCATTTAAGCATGATACTATAATAGTATCATGTTACTATATCATTGAAGCATGATACTATAATAGCAACAGACAAACACAGGGATCCACCAAAAAATGTATATACACCTCAACAGCATTCTAATAAATATTGCCTGTACAGTAATCAAAGTGTGTATACATTTGGGGGGTACACCCTGTATATTCATCTTGGATAGTGGGTAAACATTGTTATACACCCATAGAGAGGAATTAAAAGGCGAATCATAAAGATTGTGAAAGATATATCGGGAAAAGCTATAAGCTTCCTCGTATATATTGACAAATTTTTCTAGTGTCCTCAATTTCTGGTTCCTTACTAAAATTATCGTATTCTCATTTAATGTAATTTAAGCAGCATCAGCACCATAAAAACGTTATAGATAAAGAGATTTTATAATATTGTTTTTAGTTTGCACTGAACTAATTAATTTACTTCTCCGGTGTAAAAGTTTAAAGGAATATGACACTTTTTCATTTTCTGTAACCTCTTCCCTGCCTAGACTTTCTATGTCCGTTGACAGTAGAAATCATAAATATACTATGTGTGCAGCCAGCTAAGTAAAAATAACATCAACCTTCCACACATCAACCTTCCATACATTAATGATTATTTTAATCAAATTTGAGCTGAATGATCTGGTGCTTCAGACAGTTGCAAATATGCGAAGAAAATGGAGAAACTTTCTAAGATTCCACTCTAGTCTCTACAGATACTAAATAGCGGAATATCCCTAGCAAGGCCACCAGTAGTCTGAGAACGTTTGACCGAACATTTGTATGAAGATATAAATAGTCACTATAATCAGGGCATTGTTGTTGCTTACAAAGACATCCTAGACTACTTACAGAGAAAGCCACTTGGCTAATTAACATAGAGTCAACCACGGACATTCGCCACTCTCTGCATCACAGACATGCTAACTCCTCTTTCTCTCTCTGCATTTTCATCCACTACTACGATGGTCTGTTCTCCTCGTGGCTGGTTTCATGTCATGTGCTGATTGTTAAAATCTGTTTTTCCTGTTGATGATTTAAAGACAAAATTTCTATATATGCCTTTTATCAATATATGAAACATCTTAAGTTCTACAAACAGTCTCACTTTAAACATATCTAGACCTTTGAAAAAGATTTTCTCAATTGAATGACCATTTTCCCCAGTCAAGAGTTATGCTTAAGTTTAGCAGCTCTCGGTAGAGTTTAGGCAGACTGCAACAAAGGGATTATCTTGCTCTGTTATCCACAAATCTTTTACTTTTACATACTCACATTGTATTTGCGTTTTTTTTTTTCACGTAAGTTTTTCGTGGAAAATGATGTATACTAATCTAAAAAAAACTCATTCTCTCAAGATTTGTTGGTGATGTGAGTTCCTTTGTAAAATCTCCAAGCTTTCTTCTAAGTGCGATTTCATGTCTTTTTGTGAGAGATAAATCTAAACGTAATTTCCTTTTCTCTTATTACCTTGAATAATTATTTGGGAGTGTTATTACTTGCTATTTACCAAGATATGACTGTACCTATTCCATTCCAGGCCATTATGTTGAAATGTAAGCATATCAGCCCACACGCTGCTAAAGCAAACGTGTTTCTGCGCCTTTATTGTTCTTTACTATAAATATTCTTCTTGTCCTTGTTGCTTATTCCTCCAATAGTGTTGTTTTCGCTGTTGTTGTTGTTGCAAGCATACTCACACAATCTAGATACTGTCTATTGTATATTTTTCTTTAAAATGTTATTGCAGTCGTTCATCTATGTGTAGTTGTCAGTATTGCTATTAATGTTAGAATTATTGCAGTTATTCAGGCAATTATTCCCAATACACAATTGATATGTACTTTTTATTCCCAACTATCGAAGGAGGAAGTTGGATGCCAGTACTATAGGAAACATCTGCAACCATATCCAACGCATCTACGCTGAAAGTGTTTCTGATTTCACGGTAGAAAGACATAACAAATAACAAAATTTCTTCCCTCAATGGAGAATATATATAACAATTTAACTCTTCCCTTATATAATAACAATAAAATACATGTAACAAATCTAAATTGCGTCAGGGAAACAAACATTACAAGACCAGATGGTGGTGTTTCGGTAGATGTTTATATGCAATAAAATCCGACAATAATAATAATAATAATTGTTTCTACTTTAGGCACAAGGCCAGCAATTACCCAGTACATTACTGGTACTTTATTTTATCGACCCCGTAAGGATGAAAGGCAAAGTTAACCTCGGCGGGAATAATAATAATAATAATGATTCTTAACATAGTGCCAAACGTTTGGTGGTGAGAGAGAAGTCGATTTTAGCGATACCAGTTCATGACTGGTACTTAATTTTATTGGCCCAGGAAAGAGGAAATGTGAAATTGCACTAGGCTGGATTTGAATATTTGTCTTTATCTTCATTTAAATATAAATATATATATATATATTTCCTTTTCTTCTTCCTATTACTACTTTATTACCATGTATGTTTGTTATCTAGTATCTAATATATATATATATATATTAGATACTAGATAACAAACATACATGGTAATAGAGTAGTAATAGGAAGAAGAAAAGGTAATAAAAATACAACAAATGAGATCGGGTGTAACTAACAAGCACCATGAGGCACTCGCAAAAGAGTATACTGCACAAACGAGAAAAAACACACCTGAACACATCGTGGTGCAGTAGAAGCTTAAATGAACATGCTCTGAATGCTACGAAATCCCTGCATATTACAGATCCACGGATAACAAAAATACGAGATGCAAATAAACAAGTAGAATTTTATCGAATACTAGCAGTGGTACCCGGCGTTGCACGGAATAAGGCATTTTTGAACGCGGGCCACCAACAGACCTAATCGTGTAAAAACTTCATGCCTGGATAATAATTAAAGAAAATAAACCGAATACTCTGATGGCTGGATAATCTTTAAGATTTTTCTCGATGAAGCAGGAAAAATGCAGGTTTTCACCTAATGAAGGCCCTAGCGGATCAAGAAAATGAATTTTTTTATGTGCATAATATGCCTTTAAATTTCAGGAAAACCGACTGGACGTAACGCCTCCAAAAAGCCCTAAGAAGCTGAAAAAATGAAGTGTTTCACCTAATCCAGGCCCTAGGCCATAAGAAAGTTGGATTTTCTTTGCTTACGGTATGAAGAAGAGACTGACTAATACATAGTTACAATTTCAAGGAAATCGGTCTGACGTAACGCCTCAAAAAAACCCTAAAAATTTTTAAAAACGCAATTTTCATCTAATGCGGGCCCCAGGTGATAAAATAAAGTTGAATTTTGTACGTGGATATCACTCCGTGAAACATAAGTAATACACATGTAAAGTTTGAAAAAAATCGGTTGCGTACTTCTCGAGTTTTAGGGATTCAAACTCACAGACACACACACACGCACACACACAGACATCCACAAGGAAGTGACGTAATGCAGACAGCCAGACATACAGACAGATATTATAAGGGCCCGACGTTATATGTATTTATCTATCTAAAAAGAGAAAGACTAAGAATTATAGAGCGAGATCGCTAAATCGCATAATGCGGTCCCTAGGGCATTGAAAATTTGAATTGTTTTTTTTGCTCAGAACACTCTCTGAAACATAAGTATTACATGTTTAAAGATTGAAAACAGTCGGTTGGGTGGTTCTCGAGTTTTAGGGATTCGAACTCACACACACACTGACAGACATCCTCAGTTTTATATATATAAATTACACGAACTGCGACTGCTATACTCAATATGCATACTACTCAATAAAATATTATAAGAACAAAGTCATACGTAGATATATATATACATACATGCATGCATACATACATACATACATACATACATACATACATACACAAGTCTCCTTCGACCAAATCGCAATTACAACCGTTGTATACAGTGGAGCTACGAGCTTAACAAAGAATTATATGAAGCATACAAACAATCTGAACCCCAAAAGTTCGGTTTTATGCAAAGGCTAAAAACTTTATGGAACTCCAAACACCCAGAATTAGACTTTTCTCCAAAGCATCTAAATGAACAGGCAAAACGTATCATTAGATGTAAATTGATACATCTAACGGAATCGAGTGATACTACAAATACAGCCCTTGTAGACAACCACCCCACCTCCACTGACAGACAAAGAGAATGGCCGGCTAAATCTAACAGTGAACAGCTCACCAACAATTTTGCTGAAATCCATCCCACTTCCACTGAAGAACAGCGAGAAAGGTCAGCTGACTCTAGTAGTAATTGTCACCACATCAACAACGAGGCTGCAATTCATGACTCTACTGAACAAACAGAGCACCAAAAACTTGTGGGCACCCTACAAGTGATATGGAACGATATGTTTCAAGAGATACACAGCCTTAATGTGAGTGACAGACCATACAACACTAGAGTCAGTAAAGAACCCACTAAATTGGAATTGGAAGCGGTGAACGAAATAGCTGGCAATTATCTGAAGGCTATACGATCTAAAGGTGTAGAAACGACATTTGAAACGCTCAATGTTTTGTTATATGTTTCAGCTGTCACATTGCTATCATATAACACACATCTAAAACCACGCAATCAAGATACAAACAGAAAGCCTGAACCAGCGTGGATGCGAAATTTAAAAACCAAAATTTTGTCCCTGAGACGAAGTATCTCACACATCGCAGTCGTTATGAAATGCAACATAGAGAGAAACTTCACACGACACCAGGAAGACCTAAAGAAAAAGGTAGAGAGACGATTTGGAGATACCAAATTTAAAACTTTGAACTCCAAATTACACCAGTTGAAACAACAACTCACAGCTACAACAGAAAGACTAAAATATAAGTCAACAGCCCATAAACGACAAGTGCTAAATAGATTGTTTGCCAGAGATCCTAAATCAGTTTATCGCAGCTTCGGTGGCAAAAGCTCAATCCCTGTAAACGACACCCCTTCAAAAGAACAGGTTGAGAACTACTGGAGATCTGTATGGGAAACGGATGACGGATTCAACAGACAAGCTAATTGGCTAAAACAACTGGAACAGGACTACTGCCAACATGTCCAGACAAAACAATATGACATAGATGGGTCAATACTGGAAACAGCTCTACAGAAAATGTCGAATAGGAAATCGCCAGGCCCAGACCTCATTACAGGATACTGGTTGAAGAATTTCACTTTCTATCGGCAAGATCTCATACGGCTGTTTACAGAAACCATTAAGGGCACACAAGAACTGCCCAGATGGTTATCAACTGCCACTACTCTCCTCATTCCCAAAAATAGCCAAACCACCCTTGCTAAAAATTACCTCCCAATTGCCTGCCAAAACATCATGTATAAATTATATACTGGGTGCCTTAACCTGTTCTTACAGGATCACTGTGCTACCAACAACATCATAACACCTGAGCAAGCTGGTGGAAAGAGGGAGGTGTGGGGTTGCATAGATCACCTACTAACTAACAAAATGATTCAGGAAAAAACAACAAAGAATCGCAGAAACATGACTGTCGTGTGGCTGGACTATCAAAAAGCATTTGATAGTGTACCTCATGGGTGGATTATTAAGGCTTTACAGTTAGCTAAAGTCCCACAACCATTAGTAGCTGCTGTTGAACGCCTGACCAAGAACTGGTACACCAATTTGATCCTTAGAGGTGAGAAGGAGCAGGTTAAGACTGATAGGATACATTACCAGAAGGGCATCTTTCAGGGTGATAGCTTGTCAGTACTACTCTTCGTTCTCTCACTGAATCCACTATCTTACCTACTCAGGAAACAAGGTGGACAAAGAAGTGGGCCCAGAAGTATCTCCCATCTTTTCTTTGTTGATGACCTGAAGTTGTATGGGCCAAATATCAATGACATCAAGAAACAATTGGACCTCATTACACAATTTTCAACCGACATCAAAATGAAATTTGGTGAGTCCAAGTGTGCATATTTGGCAGTAAAACGTGGAAGAGCTGTGCCCTCCTCTAGAAATCTAGATATGAACGGCCTGACAATACAACCTCTGCAGTCAGGTGACAACTACAGATATCTTGGACAGGATGAGAATGTCAGATATGATGGACCCATAAATAAGGAGAGAACCAGAACTGAATACCTCAGAAGAGTAAAAAAAATATGGTCATCAGAACTGTCAGCATACAACAAATACATTGCCCACAATACCTATGCTGTGCCAATTATAACGCCAACATTTGGCCTACTGAACTGGTCATTGCAAGAACTAAGTGAGATGGATGTTAGAACTCGTAAACTTCTCAGTGTTACTGGGAACTTTAACATCAATGGTGATGTGGATAGGCTATACTTCTCACGCAAGGAAGGTGGCCGGGGTCTAAAATCAATATTAACAACATATGAGACCCGGATAGTAACACTGAAGCAACACCTTCAACAGAGGAAAAAGGTTGGCGACCATCTTGCTCAGGTTTATGAGCATGAAAAAAGAAATATCATTAGAATAGCGACTGATCTGGAGGAGAGATATGGAATAAAGCCTGATATAAATCTCTCACCCAGAGAAATCGGAAGATCCTATTCAATGTTCAAACAAGAAAAAAAAAATTGACCAATTTACAGATAAAGTTGTGCATGGATACTTGAGGCGTAAAACACAGACCATAGAGGGGATAAACCACTCAAAAAGCCTGGCATGGAGTTCCGACAAGTTTATGACATCACACCTTGAGGGATATCTCTATGCAATACAGGAACAAGAACTCCCTACCAAATATCTGCTGCACAAAAGAGGAGGGCCAGCAGCTGACAATAAATGTAGGCTATGTAAAACAAAGATCGAGGATGTAAGCCACATTGTTGCCAGCTGCGAAAGAATGTCATCTCGCTACTACCTCCCCATGAGACACGATGGGATAGCTAGAACTATCTGGAACGCACTTCGGAAAACAAAATTAACAACAAACGAGGAAGAATATATTGAGACAGATGGCACTAAGGAATACTGGTGGAACCTGAAAATAAAAACTGCCACCAAATTAAAGCACAACCGGCCTGATATTGTAGTTTGGGACCACACATTGAAAACGTGTTCTGTTGTGGAGATCAGCTGCCCACTTGATGTAAACGTTGTCAGAAAAATACAGGAGAAGGAGGACATCTACGGACCATTGATGAGGAGTTTACAAATCCAATATCCAAGATACACCTTTAGCTTCATACCCATCATTATTGGTGCTACGGGTTATATACCAACCCGCTTGGACCAAAGTATGACCGAACTTGGATTTGCGGACAAAAAGCGCAGCTCCCTAATTCATAGTCTACAAATGGCTGCGATAGCTGGCACCTTCAAAATATGCAAAACATTCTTGCGATTCAAGGGATGACAATTTCTTTTCTTTTACAACCTTGCCACCAGGAAGGTGGCCGGTCAAAAAAATATACTCGAAATTAAGAGAAAGAGAAAACATACATACATACATACATACATACATCTAAGTCTACCTCGAATGCTGAGGAAAACACTATCGATAATAATAATAATCGAAGAAATAATAATATTAATCGAATAAATGTGACACCACGTATACCAGCCGTGTCTACCTCGACTGTTGTGGAAAATACTATCGATAATGATAATCAAAAGTATAAACAATTGAAAATTTCCCTCAACGAAATCTTCCAGAGAGAAATTAACTCATGTATAAATATCTCTCTTGCTGAACGTGTTAAAATGGTGAATAAAAAACCAAATAATGAAATACTACGTGTTATTGACGAAATAGGGGATGAATATTTACGACGGATAAAAACCCCAACATTTTGGCAAATCAACGCCTGTTTATATGCCTTAGCAATAACAGTGAAGCATTATCTTGGTGATAGCAGAGATATTAACAAGAACAAAACACCGCCAAAAATACCATCATATATAACTAAAATAGAAAAAAAGAGTGCTGACCTACGAAAAAACATAGGGCATGTGACAATGCTCCTTACATGCAAACACACATAAAAAACATCACTCCTCACCAACAAAGAGTGAAAAATAAAATAGTGACGATGTTTGGTAACAGTAGAACCAGAACTCTCCAATATAAGCTGATCACCCTCAAACAAGAATTGAGAGCTTTTAGCGAAAGACGCCGATACCTGAAGAAGGTAGATGAGACAAAATGCTTAATAAGAGATTCAGACGAAACCAAACATCCGTCTATAGAGATATGAAGGGCAAAATAATAAGTGTCGCTGAGGACCCATCCCAGAAAGACATAGATTACTTTTGGAGAAAAATATGGGGTGAAAAGAAGAATTTCAACCAAGATGCAGTGTGGCTAAGAGAAATCCGAAAGAATTATTGCTCCTACACTACAACAAAAACATACGAAATAAGTGAGAGTACCCTTGAGACTGTGATAGGAAAACTCCAAGATAAGAAAACACCAGGAAGAGACATGATTGTCGGCTACTGGTACAAAAAACTAATATTCTATCGGAGGTATCTTACTGACCTCTACCAACAAGTTCTTAAGGGAGATACACTTATACCAGAATGGTTGACATTAGCACAAACGTTACTGGTCCCCAAGAACAAAGACACCCACATGGCAAAAAACTACCGACCCATTGCATGCCAGAACCTGATGTATAAGATGTATACAGCCTGCCTGAACCTATTCCTCCAAGATCACTGTGAAAATAATAACATCATCACAGATGAACAAGCAGCTGGAAAGAAAAAGGTTTGGGGATGTGCTGAACAACTCCTAATCAACAAAACTGCGATGTCGGAGGTGCGACAACTTAGGAGGAATATGACTACAGTCTAGCTGGACTACAGGAAAGCTTCTCTATTCTGTTCCCCACTCTTGGATGATAGAGGCCCTCCAACTTGCTAAAGTCCCAGACATTATTGTCAGAGCCATAGAGAGGCTATCTTCTTCTTGGGCTACTATCCTAAGGAGCGAGGACTCTATTTTCACTGATAAAATAAAATATTGCAGTGGTATATTTCAGGGGGACAGTCTCTCTGTGATATTGTTCATCTTGTCATTAAACTCCTTGTCCTTTCTGCTCAAGAAATGTGAGGGATACATCATTGGCTCACAGGAGGACAGAAATACGAACCTAACCCCTAACATCTTTGTGGACGATCTGAAACTCTATGTCAAGGACATGGATGGGATGAAGAAAAATCTTGACCTGGTTACAACGTTCTCAAAGGATATAGGAATGGAGTTTGGTCAAGATAAATGCTCATACATGACTGTAAAGCGGGGAAAAACAACAACCCAATCTAGCAACATTGTCATCAATGGTCTAACTGTTTCACCGATATCTGATGAGGACTGCTACAGATACCTGGGGATAGATGAGAACATATCCTATAATGGTATCTGTAATAAAGAACGCGTAACCAGGGAATACTACACCCGATTAAGAAAGATCTGGTCATCGGAACTCTCTGCGCAAAACAAAACAGTGGCTCACAATGTGCTTGCTGGGCCTGTCCTAAGACCAACGTTTGGAATACTCAATTGGACGATAGACGAAATCCGAGCAGTTGATGTTGGAACTCGAATAATACTGAACAACACCGGAAACTTCCACATCAACAGTGACATAGACCGCCTTTACTTGAAACGTAAGCAGGGAGGCAGAGGCCTAACATCAGTCCAGACAACATTTGAATGTCGCATCATATCTCTCCGACAACATCTACGAACCTCGAAGCGTAGGAGCGCGCTTCTCGAGCAAGTCTATCTGCATGAAACAGATAAGATCATGACAGTTGGGAAGGAACTCCTTGAGAGATATTCCCTGTGTGATAATCAAAAACTCACACCCAGGGATGTCGCTCAGCAGTATCGCAGTGAATTCATGGATGATCAGCAAAAATCATACATGGATATGTTGCCAGGAAGCTCCAGAGTGAGAGTAATATAGATAAGGAAAGTAGACTATTTTGGACCAACAACCGCTATATTGGCTCCCACTTTGAAGGTTACGCTTTTGCAATCCAGGAACAGGAGATTAGCACGAAATACCTGATTCACAAAAGAGATAGGGATGCAGGCAAAACACCTAGATGCGATAACAAGTGCAGACTCTGCAGAACTAACAACGAGGATATCACCCATGTCATCAGCAGCTGTCCAAAGATGTCATCGCGGTACTATCTACCTATGAGGCATGATGTAGTGGCCAAAACACTGTACAATGCAGTTCGTAAAAATGATAGCCCCGATAATAAACACATTAAAAGCTACAACAATGTGGAAAACATCCATGTACATAATATGAAAGAGTACTGGTGGAATGTACCAGTAAAAACCCCAATAAAATGCAGGCATAACAGACCAGATATTATGATATGGGACAGGGAGAAGAAAACATGCACAGTAGTGGAAATTAGCTGCCCAGCAGATGCCAATATAATATCAAAGATTAGTGAAAAGGAGAATATTTATGCAGAACTGATGAGAAATCTGCAGATACTCCACCCTGATTACACCTTCAGATTTATGCCTGTGATTGTTGGGCACTGGGATGTGTTAGTAACTGCCTCAATACAAATCTTGAGAAGCTAGGCTTCACAGAAACAGAAAGAACACAACTAGTTAGGAAACTACAAGTACAATCCATTAATGGAACAGTAAAAATATGTAAAACATTCCAATTATTTTGCATCTAATAACTGCATATACACATGTACAGATACAAAGCATATACACATGCACACATACAACTCAAAACATCCACATCCACACATACAATAACATCCATATCTACACATGCATGTTGTGTAAATTCCAATGAGAGAGTCTTGTGTCTATGTTAGAAACCGACTCTCTCTCTATTGGTAAAACTTTGTGAAATTATAAAACCAGAAGAACATACATACATACACCAATTTCTTTTCTTTTACAACCTTGTCAACAGGAAGGTGGCCGGTCAAAAATGTACTCGATATTAAGAGAAAGAGAAATAGAAACGTACATACATGTTTCTATACATGATTATATGCATAAATGAAAATATATACAAAATAAATGATCATATAAAAAGAATATATAGAACGATATAAATGCCTCCGGCACATACATTTGGGGTTGCTTATTGAAATTCCGGTATTTTGTATTATTATTATTATTATTGTTCTTTGAGTCTCAGTCATTGATGTTAGTTAACTGGAAAGTTTGTTGAAATGAATATCAAGCCACTACCTACAGCATCAGATATTTAGGACGTATCGGAGGGTTCTTGCTGTTCCCAACAAGCATGCCTTTTGAAGCGTTCCAAAAAGCCTGAAGGGGCCAATTTTCTTTAACCATCCTTGGAAACTTTTTGAGATAGTCCCTAGTGCGCCTATGACAATCGGGACCACTTTGACTTCATGGCAGTTCCAAATCCTTTTTACCTCCCACTTTAAGTCCTGGTATCGGTTAATTTTCTCCCTCTCCTTCTCTTGCACCCTCGTGTCGAATGGGCAGGCCACATCCACAATCAGGCACGATGTTTTTTCTTTGTCCAAAACCACCAGGTCAGGTCTATTGTGTTCCAGTTTCTTGTCCGTCTGTATCCTAAAATCCCACATCACCTTCACCTGATCGTTTTCTATCACCGACTCTGGTTTATGCTCATACCACTTCTCAGAATGTGGTAAATTGTTTACTTTGCATAGGTGCCAGTGCATCACCCTGCCTATCACATCATGTCTCCAGCCCTTATAATGAGTCTGGGCTAGGTGTTTACACTCGGATACAATGTGAGCCACAGTCTCCTCTCTCTCTCCACAGATCCTGCACAGTGGGCTAGCCTCCTCCTTGTAAATATGGTGTTTCAACCACTTCGTTTTGAGGGCCTGCTCTTGCGCAGCCATTAACATTCCTTCTGTAGCCTTTTTAAGGTCTCCTCTTTTCAACCAGTTCCATGTCTGTGGATCTCTGAATTCAGTTTTCGCAAAGAAGGCACTCTGAAGGGATTTTTCCTCAAGGCTGCTCTTTCTCCTTGTTGTTATTTCTTCCTTGGACATTCCCTGGTCTATTGTCCTCTCCTTCAGTACAGTTCTGAGCATTGGCTCATTACTATCAGTCACGTATTTGTGTAGGTTGTTTTTCTCCATCTGAATACAGTCCTCTATGCTGATAAGACCTCTTCCACCTTCAGATCTCCTTAAGTAGAGTCTATCGACATCACTCCTCTTGTGGAACATGTTGTAGATAGTCAATAGCTTCCTAGTCTTCCTATCCATTTCTTTTTGTTCAGCAACATTCCATCTCAGAATTCCTGCACTGTACCTAATAATAGACACAGCTCGGGAATTTACTGCACTTATGGTATTCCTACTGTTCAGATGTGACTTTAATACGCTCCTTACTCTCCGAATGTATTCAGTTCTTATCAATTCCTTCATGTTTTTGTTCTTGATGTCATCAGCCTCCAGAACACCCAAACACTTGTATCCTTCTTCAGTGTCAATTTCATTTATCATCTCACCTGTTGGTACCTGGATTCCGTTGCTTCTGCTCAATTTACCCCTCTTCATCACAAGGAATCCACACTTACTAATACCAAATTGCATACATATATCATTGCTGAAAATACGGACAGTGTCAACAAGCACATCCAACTCCTTCTCACTATTCCCGAAGAGCTTAAGATCGTCCATGAAGAGGAGGTGATTGATGGTAAGCTCTCCCTTTCCCAACTTGTATCCTGCTCTCACTTTTCGCAGTACAATGGTCAGGGGCATCAGGGCAAGGACAAACAACAGAGGTGATGGACTATCTCCCTGGAAGATACCTCTCTTGATCTTCACGCCTACCAAGGATTCTCCATCTGATGTTAATTCTATTTCCCAGGACTTCATACTTTTGCCCAACAACTGTCTGATCTTATCTGCCACCTTGAAGATCTCTAGGCTTTTGGTGATCCAAGAATGCGGCACCATGTCAAATGCCTTTTTGTAGTCTATCCATCCCATGGCAAGACTAGTGTGTCTCCTGTTGCAATTCCTCATTACCATCTTATCAATAAGTAACTGGTCCTTTGTACCACGGGACTTCTTTCGGCATCCTTTCTGTTCGTCCGGTAACAAGTTGTTTGTGTGGAGGTGATGGTAGTTTTCCTCAGACATAATGCTTTTCAACAGTTTCCACATTACGGACAGACATGTGATAGGTCTATAGTTGGTAACATCATTACCCTTGATTCGGTCCTTCATTACCAGAACTGTGGTACTTTTTGTCAACCACTCTGGTATCTCACCTGACATCAAGCAGTCATTGAACATGGTTGTCAGTTTCGGGTGGAGGGATGTTATATTTTTAATCCAATACCCCTGCACACCATCTGGGCCTGGTGATTTCCAGTTGGTTAGTTTTTTGGCCTGCCCCTTAAGAGTTTCAACTGTGATACTCAGGTCAGTTTGTTGTTGTGCCTGTTCACTAATCTACTTCTGTACTGTCTCAATCCACACTGCCTGGTCATTATGTTCAACATCCTGCTCCCATATTCCTCTCCAGAATGTTTTAGTTCGTTCCGCCCCAGGGATCAAGTCGTTGCCTCTTTCTTTTCCCTCAAGTTGTCCAAACAGCATCTTCTGGTTGTTGTCAAACATGAGGTTCTGTCTATACTGACTGACTCTGCTCTCGTATCGCCTAATTTTTGCACACTTTGCTACAATGCATTGCTTCAGTTCCTCTATGATAATATTTAGCTTTTTCCTCCTAGTTTTGTACTTTATTTCCAGCCTATTTTTAGTGTCTATGTTTTTTAGTGTCCCATTCAGTAGGGACTCAAGCTTTCCAATGTCATTTCTCATTTCCCTGATTTGACCACTCAGTCGTTTTTCCACCAAGGCTCTGATCTTTCTTGTTTGTTGTTTCCTCTCGCTTTTATACTAAGTAATTTCCTCACCGCATTTGCTGTTGCTTTGAGGATATTGTTGCACTGGTGAAGGCTCCTCGCCTCAAGGTATGGGATGACTTTGTTTACCTTAGCTGTTGTTTCTTTTAACTTTTTCCTGTCTACAAATCTTAGGTTCATAGGTTTCCCACTATCATTGTTCAATTCATCTACCACTAAGTTTAGGATATCAACCAAATCTTGTCCTAGCCCGTCAGCATTCATCTCCTCAATGGCCGTATCTTTGTTCCAGGTATTATTTATTTCAGCATTCAGATCATTGTCTGCTTCGGATGGTTCCTCCGTTCTCTCAACCTCTTCACCTTCATTTCCCACTGGCTCATTTGCCTGGCATACACCACTCTCCATTTCCAAGCTAATCTCTCTGCTCAGTTCCTCCAGTTCCAGCTCGCTTATCCACCCATTAGTTCTTATTACCCCAGCCTGCCCGGCCAATTTTTGTTCATCTAATTTAAATAGACCAATTTCGTTCCAGATGTTATGCATCCGTTTCCTATAGCCTTTCTCCTTGGGGTTACTCTTCAGGTAACATTGCATAACAGTTCTATTCAATTCTTTCGTACAGTTGGTTCTGGTCCCTTTTTTTCTTCCTCCGACACCAGCAGTATTTGGTTGACAGCCAGGTCCCTGCTGCTGAGCCAGGGAGCACCTGCTGGGTGAGAGTTATAAACATTTATAATTATCAAAAAAATTTCTTTGAAAAAATAACATGGAAGTCTCACAGCCACACGAAGCTGAGAGCCTTCCTCTTAAACTAACACCTCACACCGACACCACCATTGTAAATATTACTACGTTTGCCAACACAAAAAATTTAAGCAGTAGTAATATTTTAAATTTGTCTCAGGCAGACATTCATTTCCCGCCATTACCAATGACTGCAAGTGTTAAAGCCGCCACCGCCACCACCGCGACAACCACCACCCCCACCACCCCCACCACCACCGCGACAACAGAAACAAAAGGAAAAAATAAATTAACTCGTGATGTCGAAATGAATTCAACCAAAATGGACTCCTCCACACCGAACACCACTGACGTCCCCACCACCACAACTGTAACTAAAATTAATAATAACAAAAATAACGATAACTACAACAGCAACAATGACATTAAAAAAAACACCTGAGATTTGCCAGAGTAGCAAAACAGTGCGAAGCATTTCAGGTAACTCAGGAGGAATTAGAAAATGCCAAAAAAATGGTAAAGAAAGATGGGTACAGGGTCAGCCTCACCCCCCCCCCCCTAATAAAATGGAGCATCGGCGCCTATGCACCGTGTCGTATCGAACAATTAATGTAAAATCGCGCCGGGTGGAACGGGCATCCGAGTCCCAAATCCAAAAAGCTTTGGGACATGTGTGAGCAAGAAAAACCCACATCAGACGTGGGCAGAAGTATGGAGCCGTGGACGTGTTCTTTAAAACACGAGAAGAGGCTAGAGAACACTCCGTGGCCCCATTAAGAAGTGACAACTTCACACTCGTCCCAAGCTATTGTGGCCAGAGACTCGTAAAGATCAGGGTGACCCACGTTCCACCGGCCATCGAAATTCCCTGGCCAATAGCGGCCGTCCTCGCCGGCATCGAAGCCAACACCAAGATAATAGCAATAGCAAAAGAAAATCAGGAGAACTGGTCCGGATCTGGGATGGAGCTCCTGATTCAAGCGGACCACAAAAGCATAGAGGAGATCCCAAAGGTAATAGACCTCACTGACGGCAGCCACCTCACCGTATTTGTCGAGGGCAGAAGGCCTAGGTGTGTCGTTTGTGGTGAAGGAACCCACCTAGGGGCTTTCTGCCCTCAGGCTAAACGGTTGAGGCTACCTCTCCTACCCACCCCAGTGACTCAACCATCAACACCACCAGTAGCAGAGATGGCAGCAACAACTATAGCAGCAACAACAGAAGCAACTATAACAGCAACAACCCCAGCAACAGTAGCAAAACCAACACAACAACCACCCAACGCTTCAGAACTAGCACCAGCGCCTACACCATCCACCACGCCACAACCAAAACTAAACTAACGCCTGTGGTGGATTTTCCACTCCCCGGCCTATCACAACTGGGGACAGATTGTGACGACGAGGAGTGGGAAACGGTATCAGGAAAAAAGAAAAAATTCTCTTCCTTCCCCCTCCAAAAACAAAATACAGAGGGAAACAAATATATTAACAAACAAAAAAGTTAGGACAGATATGCCACCATCCACACCAGCATCACCAACCCCATCACCCCAAACACCAACACCATCACCATCATTTACCCCAATACCACCATCACCTACACCACTAAAGTCACCAAAATGCGAAACAGAAACAAACCCACAACAAACGCAAACAAAACAAAACAACCAAAACGATACATACTACACAGCATTACATTTGAACAACAACCAATTATTACACTACATCCAACACAACACCAGCATCACAGAAAAAGACTACACTACAACCCAAAAATTCACACCACTCCACACATACAAATCACTCGCATCACACAGAATACGTACATGACACTAAAACAAAAATTCCCCAAAGACATCGGAGACTTCCGACAAGCACTCTCCAGGAGGATTGATAAAGACATCCTTCCTGAGGAAGCCACAAGCAGTGAAAAGGATGGAAAAACCGTCCTTCCTCTACGAGATGTAAGGTAAGTGGTCTTTCCCATCTTTTCCACTCGATTTCAACATGACCTCACTCAGAATAGGCAGCATAAATGCGCGTGGCTTGGGGTCGTCATGGAAGCAGGGCCACCTGCTCAACGATCTCAGGTCACTAAACATAGATGTAGTGGCCATCAGCGAGACCAGAATCTCCGAAGCACGGGCCTTCGCACCGATCTTCGGCGGCTACAATATGTACGCATCTCCCAGCCGTCCGGGATCGGGGGTGGAGTTGCTGTGCTGTTTCGGAGAGGTTTAGATCTTGCATACGGGCCATCTTCCTGGACCCAGAAGGTAAGTTGGTGGTGCTCGACGTGACCAGCAGAGACGGGCAAGATTTCAGGTTAGTGGCCGTCTATGCCCCGACAGGAGCAGGGCGGCCTGATTTCTTCCGGCGTCTGGAGACCTTTCTTGGAACGTCCCGCTCTTTAGTGTTAGTGGGCGACTGGAACGGGATCTTAGATGCACGCTGGGACTGTGTGGGATTAGTGGATAGGGGAGGAGGGTGCAAGAGTCTCACCAACCTGCTCAGGCGTTTTGAACTGTCTGACAGGTACCGATTGGATTTCCCGAATGTACGAATGTGGACTTGGACAAATCGCATAGAGTCATCCAGATCATATCTAGATAGAGTATTTTGTAGGGAAATAGATAGGTCTAGCATAGGCTGTCCACAATTCAAGATAGTCAGCTACACGGACCATAAATTCGTGATCTGTATGCTTGACTTAGATAGGCTTCATAGACGAGGACCCGGCTACTGGAAGCTAAACGCGTCCTTAGCAGCGCGCAAGGCCTACAGAGACCGGATTAGCGAACTAGTTAAGCGGGCGGTGACGGGGGCCATCGTCAACAACAAGTGGGGGTTTTCTCTGAAAAGAGCAATTAGAATAGAGTCCATTAGGTTTAGTAAGGCTTTAGCAATAGAGAAAAATAGAGCAGAGAGAGAATTAGTTAGAAAATTAGACGAGGCGCTTTGCAAAGGCATCGCGACCGACGTACTTGCGGCGAAATTGGTTTTTGACCAATTCTTCAATGCAAAGCACGAAGGCTGCGTTGTCAGAGCTAGGGTGCGTACTCTTAGACACGAGGGGACGAAAGCCGTTCAATGGGCCCGAGTGGCGGAGGCGCGTCGTGGAAACAAAGCCACGATACGGTCTTTGGTGGACCACGACGGGCGCATGCTACTCGATCCCGGGCAAATGTGTGAAGCTTTTCAGCGACACTTCGCCCAGATGTTCGGGGGCAGCGCCGGGCCGGATCGAGGGATGGACTTTAGTGTCTACCTCGACTGACTGCCGCGGCTCTCGGCCACTGAGGCGGAGTGTTGCGAAAAGCCGATAACAGCCGCTGAAGTAAGGGAGGCAATGTCTGGCTGCACAAGGGGTAAATCGCCTGGTTTGGATGGTCTGCCCTATGAACTTTACGTACAAATGCCAGACTTGTTCGGAGGCCTCTTGGTGGACGTCTACTGCAACTGGCAACAGAACGGGAGAATTCCGAGCTCTGTGAGCCGAGGAGCGGTGGCGCTGCTGAGAAAGGATCCGAACAAGGGGGATAACATAGATAATTTTAGGCCCATAACTCTGCTAAACAGAGTTCAAGATTTTGGCCAGGGAGCTAGCAAAGAGGTTGGCGCTTGTCGTTGGTGGTCTGGTGGGAGAGGCGCAGACATGCGCCATTCCCGACAGATCCATCCATGACAACCTCCACCTCATGCGATACAACGTAGAGAGGGTAGCTAGGGAACCTGGCTCGGGTGGGTCCTTGATCAATTTAGATCAGTCGAAAGCTTTCGATAGGGTCGACCATCGTGACCTAGCGGCAGTCCTGAGGGCGGCTGGCTTTGGGCTCGTCTTCAGAGGCTCGATCGCTGCCATGCACAGCGACATCTGCTCTGTAGTGAGAGTGAACGGTCACCTTTCGGAACCGTTCAACATCATGCGCTCGGTCCGCAAAGGATGTCCCCTCTCGTCCCTATTGTACGTATTGACTCTCGAGCCATTACTGCACAAACTGGAGACGTTGAGGGGCGTCCCGCGCGAACTAGGATGCGGAAGATCCGTGTCAGCATATGCGGACGATGTCACCGTAGTGGTGTCGAACGCCAAACACATCGAGGCGATCGGCACTACACTAAGAGAATACGAAGCGGTGACAGGAGCAATGATCAAGAAGGAAAAGTTAGTGGGCCTGCAGCTCGGCACCTGGAGAGGCAAGTCCATGCCGTCTAACAGCGTCGTCGAGCGCTGGACGGACGGACCGGTTAAATTGCTAGGGGTCTGGTTCGGTCCGGACCTCCAGACGGACATAAACTGGGACTGGTGACGAGCAGCGTGGCTTCTCTCACCCAGAAATGGGCCGAGAGGAAGCTATCCCAGAAAGGTCGAGCGGAGGTGGCTAATGCGTACATCGCGTACGTCATCTACTACCGCCTGACCATCGTACCTTGTCCTAAGCCCCGCCTGACTGCGCTGGAGCGTTTGCTCTTTCGCTTTTTGTGGAAGGGACGCGCTCCGATGGTCAGGCGGTCCATCTGCTGTCAACACCCGCTACGTGGAGGGCTGGGCATGCTGTGGCTGATGATGCGCAGACACGCGCTCAAGCTACTACATCTCCACCTCTTCCTCGACGGTGATCAGGTGTGGTCGCCGTTTGCTAGACACGTCTTTTCCCAGCTTGTCTCCTTGACGGAGCTGCAGTCCTGGGTCAAGCGAAGACCGAGAGAGAGCGCTTGGAGACTGGAATGTCTTCAGGCGCTCACAGCCCTCGACCAATCGGGCAATGTGATCGGTGAAAACTCCACCTTGGCGTTCTATAGAGGATTAGTGGAGGGGAAGAGAGAGCGACGACGTACTTGGGGGAAACTATAGGCGTCGACGAAAATCAACTAGCCAATCTCTTCGGAAGGACTTTCGGGCCGGAGCCTATGGACAACTTCCAGAAATTCCTGGCCTGGCAGTGCTACTGGGGAGCTTTACCAGTTCGGGATAAATTCTACAGGCATGGAGGTGCCGTCAGCCGGTCATGTCCGAGATGCGTGCAGGGCGACGAAACCGTCCTGCACGCACTCGTCCAGTGTCCGAGCATTGCTGACTTGTGGGTTTATGTCGAACACCTGCTGTCACGTGTAGGACGGATCCAGCTATCAGATGAGTCCTTCGTGAGGATTGCCCCGCCCCCTTCCTTTAGCCTGGAAGAGCAGGCAGTTTTTATCTGTCTGGTGGCCATGGCGAAAGAGATAGTATGGTGGACACGTTTGAAAGGGCTGAAGACGAGCACTTACCTCTTCGGTGATGCCCTGATTAACTTTTTCAAATTTCATTTGAAAAGGAAAATCAGGGTAGAGAGGGAAGTGCTCTCTTCCCAGCATTTTGTTGAAAGATGGGTGAGAGAAGCAAGTATGGCCCGAATGAATGGGCCTTCTCTGAGTATGTGTCTGTAAATTAAAGGTGGAAAACTGGGAGAGGGCACTTGCCCTGGTGGTCAGGGTCACTGTGGTCTTTTAATGGGCTTTCTCCACAAATGTCCCTCGGAAGACTCCCCCTATTGGGGAATTTTTCTTTGTTATTTTATTACGTCCTCTGTTTTATTACACGCAGAAATGCCCATTTGTACCGTCCTGTATTGTCCTGCACTGTCCTTAATGTCTACTTTATGTAAACCCTTGTAGTTAATAAAGAAATCATTATTATTATTATTATTATTATTATTTGAGTCTCAGTCATTGACGTAATTTAACTGGAAAGTTTGTTGAAATAAATATCAAACCCTTACCTGCAGCCTCAGACATTCAGGACGTATCGGAGGGTTCTTGCTGTTTCCAGCAAGCATGCCTTTTGAAGTGTTCCAAAAAGCAGTGCTGGACTAATGTTCTTTAACCATCCTTGGAAACTCTTTGAGATAGTACCTAGTGCGCCTATGACAATCGGGACGATCTTGATTTCATGGCAGTTCCAAATCTTTTTTAACTCCCACTTTATATCCTGGTATCAGTTAATTTTCTCCCTCTCCTTTTCTTGCACTCTCGTGTCAAATGGGCAGGCTACATCTACAATCAGGCACGATCTTTTCCGAAACCACCAGGTCAGGCCTATTGTGTTCTAATTTCTTGTCCGTCTGTATCCTAAAATCCCATAGCACCTTCTCATGACCGTTTTCTATTACCGACTCTGGCTTATGCTCATACCACTTCTCAGAATGTGGTAAATTGTTTACTTTGCATAGGTGCCAGTGCATCACCCTGCCTATCACATCATGTCTCCAGCCTTTATAGTGAGTCTGGGCTTGGTGTTTACACTCGGATACAATGTGAGCCACAGTCTCCTCTCTCTTCAGGTGTGGTCGCCGTTTGCTAGACACGTCTTTCCCCAGCTCGTCTCCTTGACGGAGCTGCAGTCCTGGGTCAAGCGAACACAGAGAGGGAGCGCTTGGAGACTGGAATGTTTTCAGGCGCTCAATGCCCTCGACCAGTCGGGCAATGTGATCGGTGGAAACTCCACCTTGGCGTTCTATAGAGTATTAGTGGAGGGGAAGAGCGACGACGTACTTGGGCAAACTCTAGGCGTCGACGAAGAACTTTCGGGCCGGGGCCTATGGACAATTTCCAGAAATCCCTGGCCTGGCAGTGCTACCGGGGAGCCTTGCCAGTTCGGGATAAACTCTACAGGCATCGAAGTGCTGTCAGCCGGGCATGTCCGAGATGCGCGCAGGGCGACGAAACCGTCCTGTACGCACTCGTCCAATGTCCGAGCATTGCTGACTTGTGGGTTTATGTCGAACACCTGCTGTCGCGTGTAGAACGGATCTGGCTATCAGCTGAGTCCATCGTGAGGATCCCCCTCCTCTTCCTTTAGCCGGGTGGGCAGGCAATTTTTATCTGTCTGGTGGCCATAGCGAAAGAGATAGTATGGTTGACGCGTCTGAAAGGGCTGAGGCGAGAACTTACCTCTTCGGTGATGCCCTGATTAACTTTTTCAAATTTCATTTGAAAAGGAAAATCAGAGTAGAGAGGGAAGTGTTCTATTCCCAACATTTTGTTAAAAGATGGGTGAGAGAGGCAAGAATGGCCTGAGTGAATGGGCCTACTCTGAGTATATGCCTGTAAATTGAAGGTGGAAAACTGGGAGAGGGCACTTGCCCTGGTGGTCATGGTCACCGTGGCTTTTTTAATGGGCTTTCTCCACGATGGCCCTCGGATCTCCCCCCATTGGGGAATTTTTCATTGTTCCTTTTTTGTTAAATCCTGTGTTTTTGATGTTTTTTTTGCACGCAAAAAATGCCCATTTGTACCGTCCTGTTTTGTCTTGTATTGTCCTGTACTGTCCTTAATGTCTTACTTTGTGTAAATCCTTGTGGTTAATAAAGAAAGCATTATTATTATTATTGCTTTGTGCCTCGACACAACTTAATAAATCTATCCGTAAGTTTGTTACATTCTTACACTGTTATTCAACATATAATGAACATTTGTGACTGTTTTGTAGATAAACTAACCAATATCTTAGTAAGCTGGTTAGTTTAGCTCTACATGTAACCCTTAGGGATTTAACTGAGGTTGGTATATCAGACACGCCCCTCAATTTTCTTTGAAAAATGGACAAGGGGTGTACGTCTGCTGAATGGAAGAACCAGCTGTCCACAGAATTTAAACGCAAAAATTGTAAAACTCAGTGACAGCAGCAGCATCAATATTAGTAGCAACAACAACAGCAGTAGTAATAGTAGTAGCAGCAACAGCAGCAACAGCAATATCTACACAGCATGACAAAGTTATGTATCAATTTTCCTACTGTTACATACAAGAACAACAAAAGAATATGATAACGACAAAAAGAAACAACAATACTAGCAATAACACCGCCTTCTTCAACACTAACACCACCACTGTAACAATAAATGTAACAGAAACAAACAAAAAAATAATAGCAACACAGACAACAACAACAGAAATGGTAACAACAACATGAACAACAATAAAAAATCATAGCAATAACAGTATCAACAACACATTTGCAGCAACTGCTGGAAAGCACAAGAGCTATTCACACTAGACATTTCGGAAAAGGAAGCACGTTAGGCCCAGGCAGCGAAACTGATGAAAATAGGAAAACACGGGTCCAACCTAAATGTTCCAGAAGATGTAATGATAGCAAAGGAAAAGAAAACGTTGCATTTCTTAAAAATCGAGAAAATGTGGAGCTTGACCCACAATGACAAGTGGAGGCCACTCTGAAATGGATCCTGTCAGACATTAGCATATTGCAAAGGCCAAGTGATTTTGTAGCATCTTCGTGCTACTCAAAACTGAGGCCCTTGCAATAAAACCCTCTTAACACCTTAAATTAGACGGGAAAAGTGGTCAGTTACCCCTTAGAGTAATGGTTAATGCACTCACAATGTATTCATGAGATCGGTGTTCGATACTACGTGGGTACTACTGACCCCTTACTTTTTCCATCACCAATGTTATTTTACTCTCCTTCTTCGTTCACTTATTCCTGGGAGACTCAATATGGAGACTGTCCTCAAAGACACCTACTAGCGCGTCCTGTCAGAAGCAACCAACTCCAATTGATCCAGCTGAATTCCTAAGCGAGACCAGCCAAGCTCATAGACGTCTTCCAACCATTTCACTTGAGTTCAACCTTTGGGTTTTACTCATATAATGAGTCCAGTAATTCTTACCTGAGATATTTGAACCTCATATCCGTAGTATCGGAGCTCTGATCTCTCGATTTGGTGATGTAGTGACTGTCTGATCTCTCAGCTATGCACTATATCGAGTAACGTTACTCCAAACTACCATCCTAGAAACCCTATTTTGGCCCATTTCCATTCGCGATCGTATTATTTTCCAAGATTATTTTATTCCATTTTCTAAACTATTATTTTTAGCGATTGACTGTTTTACAAATATTTTCTGCATTGGGGGTTCTCACATTTTCAAATTACAGCTCTTCGGAATATATATATACGTGTGTGTGAGTACGTGCGCGCGCGAGTGTATGTGTGTTTGTATGTATGTATGTAGTTAGAAGATGCTGGATGGCGGTCGCCCTCGGGTCCTTGATTTTCAGCCCCATGCATTTTATCTATTACATTCATTTATTATATTTCGAATACGTGATGATATCACCGGATTCATACGGAACCCGGTCATTGAAATGATCATAGTATAATAAACCTTTCAAGGATTTACACAAATCCAGCCTCCTGTCATTTCATTATAATATTTAACTCCGTAATAGCACCACCAACTACAAAAACAAAGACGGTTGAACTGCTTTACGTTGAGTACTCTCTATATTATTACATTACGATGGACCATACGGAATTGACCAGCTTTATCCAGTGGTGAACCTCAAACCTGAATATATATATATATATATATATATATATATATATATATATATATATATATATATATATATATATATATATATATATATATATATATATATATATATATATATATATATATATATATATACATATATATATATATATATATATGTATGCATATATACATGTATGTATGTACAAATATATAGATACATACACATATACATACATACATACGTACATACATACATACATACATACATACATACATACATACATACATACATACATACATACATACATACATACATACATACACTAGCAACACTGTCATCAATGGTCTAACTGTTGCACCGATATCTGATGAGGACTGCTACAGATACCTGGGGATAGATGAGAACATCCTATAATGGTATCTGTAATAAAGAACGCGTAACCAGGGAATACTACACCCGATTAAGAAAGATCTGGTCATCGGAACTCTCTGCGCAAAACAAAACAGTGGCTCACAATGTGTTTGCTGTGCCTATCCTAACACCAACGTTTGGAATACTCAATTGGACGATAGACGAAATCCGAGCAGTTGATGTTGGAACTCGAAAAATACTGAACAACACCGGAAACTTCCACATCAACAGTGACATAGACCGCCTTTACTTGAAACGTAAGCAGGGAGGCAGAGGCCTAACATCAGTCCAGACAACATTTGAATGCCGCATCATATCTCTCCGTCAACATCTACGAACCTCGAAGCGTAGGAGCCCGCTTCTCGAGCAAGTCTATCTGCATGAAACAGATAAGATCATGAGAGTTGGGAAGGAACTCCTTGAGAGATATTCCCTGTGTGATAATCAAAAACTCACACCCAGAGATGTCGCTCAGCAGTATCGCAGTGAATTCATGGATGAAAAACTGCATGCCTATCAGCAAAAAATCATACATGGATATGTTGCCAGGAAGCTCCAGAGTGAGAGTAATATAGATAAGGAAAGTAGTCTATCTTGGACCAACAACCGCTATATTGGCTCCCACTTTGAAGGATACGCTTTTGCAATCCAAGAACAGGAGTTTAGCACGAAATACCTGATTCACAAAAGAGAAAGGGATGCAGGCAAAACACCTAGATGTGATAACAAGTGCAGACTCTGCAGAACTAACATCGAGGATATCACCCATGTCATCAGCAGCTGTTCAAAGATGTCATCGCGGTACTATCTACCTATGAGGTATGATGTAGTGGCCAAAACACAGTACAATGCAGTTCGTAAAAAAGATACCCCCGATAATAAACACATTAAAAGCTACAACAATGTGGAAGACATCCATGTACATAATATTAAAGAGTACTGGTGGAGTGTTCCAGTAAAAACCCCAATAAAATGCAGGCATAACAGACCAGATATTATGATATGGGACAGGGAGAAGAAAACATGCACAGTAGTGGAAATTAGCTGCCCAGCAGATGCCAATATAATATCAAAGATTAGTGAAAAGGAGAATATTTATGCAGAACTGATGAGAAATCTGCAGATACTCCACCCTGATTACACCTTCAGATTTATGCCTGTGGTTATTGGGGCACTGGGGTATGTTAGTAACTGCCTCAATACAAATCTTGAGAAGCTAGGCTTCACAGGAACAGAAAGAACACAACTAGTTAGGAAACTACAAGTACAATCCATTAATGGAACAGTAAAAATATGTAAAACATTCCAAACATTTTGCATCTAATAACTGCATAGACACATGTACAGATACAAAGCATATACACATGCACACATACAACTCAAAACATCCACATCCACGCATACAACAACATCCATATCTACACATGCATGCATACATACATATCTACCTAGTTGATGTTGTGTAAATTCCAATGAGAGAGTCTTGTGTCTATGTTAGAAACCGACTCTCTCTCTAATGGTAAAACTTTGTGAAATTATAAAACCAGAAGAACATACATGCATACATACATACATACATACATATATACAAAGAAAGAGTCGTGTGGACGAGGAACGAGGAATTATAATTCAATCTACATGTGCATTACATACTAATAAAATATCATGTTAAATATATTCATAAAATAATAGAATATGAACTCCCTTACAACTGAAAATACATATTAGAAAATAAAGGAAGGTAAAAATGCATAACTGCAGAGGATGATGATGCCTTAATTACACAACTCTAATTAATTATTATTAACGGCTATAAAGAAAAAAATCTTGAAGGCTGGTACGAACGCAATCTAGGGCGTCATTTCCTTTTCACACGTTTTTAGCTTAGGCAATCACGTTTTGATTATATATTGCACTTGGTAATATTCATAATTATCTGTGCTGATTACTATTTTTCTGCATATACTCTAATTTATATGCCTGTTGCAATGATTATGTGTGGCTGCATATCAGTTTATGTATGTGCTGTTATATTATCTACTCACATAATTGTACAAAGATATAGAAGACTATATATATATATATATGTGTGTGTATATATATATATATGTATATATATATATATGTGTGTGTGTGTGTGTGTGTGTGTGTGTCTGTGTGAGATATGATATTTAGAATGAATTCGATATATGTGTGTGCCTGTATTTATAATGTGCTTGTGTATGCATAAATGTACAGGCACATTTAATCTTAATTTCTCCAGTATAATACACACAAACATATACTATACACACACACACACACACACACACACACACACACACACACACACACACACACACATATATATATATATATATATATATATATATATATATATATATATATATAGGTAAGTTATTCCGGGTTGAATCGGAGTTAACCACAGTAGGTAAGGTACATAGCAGCGTATAAAAGTTTTAATATAGATGAGATTCTACAGGACTAGAACTATTTCATTCTTTAGAAATCATCAGGAATCATATATATATATATATATATATATATATATATATATATATATACATATATACATATATATATATACATATATATATATATATATATATATATATATATATATATATATATATATATATATATATATATGTGTGTGTATATATATATATATATATATATATATATATATGTATATATATATATATATATATATATATATATATTCACGTGCCTCCAGTAGCGTAACATCTTTTACAGTGGCTTCTATAAATGTACTTCGATGCGTTGGCGTATACAGGCATAATGCTGTACTATTATTTATTTATTTAATTTATAAGTGTATGAAGGTATCGCATGTAACCTGCAGCATCTTGTGTGTATGTATATATATATATATATATATATGTGTGTGTGTGTGTGTGTGTGTGTGTGTGTGTGTGTGTGTGTGTGTGTCTGTAATTGCATAGGTGTGAAGATAAATCGTGTGTGTGAGTGTAAATGCGTTGTGTGTATCAGTACGTGTGTGGATCGAGTGATTTCTTTGTACTTCAAAAATAAATATGTTTGCCTGAGTGAGTGTTAGCCACCTGGGGAAATTTGAAGCGTGCGGAAAGTATATATATATATATATATATATATATATATATATATATATATATATATATATATATTTATATATATATATATACGTTCTTTGTTTTTCTGTGTATGAGTGTATGTGGGTTTATATATATATATATATGTAATTAAACATATATTTATACACACACACAGACACACACACACATATATATATATATGCAGGTGTGTGTGTGTGTGTGTCTGTCTGTGTGTGTGTACAAATATATATGTGTTTGTACGTGTATGTATGTATATATGCATATATATATATATACAAATCTGTGTGTATGTGGAGGAAATTTTTTGTCTCTGTATTTATACGATATTTATATATATATATATATATATATATATATATATATATATATATATATATATATATATATCAGATAGAGAGAGAGAGAAAGGAAATGAGCATATATGTGTACATTTATGTGACTATGGGTTAAAATAGATAAGTGTCTCATACAGTCAACTTTAACATTAAAAGTAAACTGCTAACACGTTACTAAAATATACAAATTCGTTGGTAAAAATAGTTACACAGTGATCCGTTACGTGTAGCGTCAGTGGTTGCTGAGGAGACCGTATGGATATTTGATACAATATTCCAACCCTTCCCTCTTTATCTGTTAACGGTAATATTATGAACTACCTTTACGACTTTTGCATATATCCAATTTATTTTAAGTAGTTTACACATGTAGTCAATAAATATGTGATATTTATATATATGTGTGTGTGACTGTGTCCGTGTCTATATATATATATGTATACATACACATATATATATATATATATATATATATATATATATATATATATATGTGTGTGTGTGTGTGTGTGTGTGAAAATAAAGTAGTATAGTTAATTGTGATATATGTACTGAATGCCTGACAAGCCTGTAAAAATATATAAAGGGCAAAGGATGACAAATAAAACAAAACAAAGTAATGTTTCACGCAGTATATTTCAACACGATATTTCAGGTCTAAACCCAATTTTCAAATGCTAAACGAAAACAGTTCTAAACAAAATCGAACGATCGGTGTGTTCTGTGTAGTTTGGTATATTCCTATTGCATTACACCGGCTTTTGGAAACTTAGTCTTTTATTATAAATATATATATATATATATATATATATATATATATATATATATATATGTGTGTGTGTGTGTGTGTGTGTGTGTGTGTGTGTGTGTGTGTGTGTGTGTGTGTGTGTGTGTGTGCGTGCGTGCGTGCGTGCGTGTGTGTGTGTGTGTGTGTGTGTGTGTGTGTGTGTGTGTGTGTGTGTGTGTGTGTGTGTGTGTGTGTGTGTGTGTGTGTGTGTGTGTGTGTGTGTGTGTGTGTGTGTGTGTGTGTGTGTGTGTGTGTGTGTGTGTGTGTGGCAGACTTCTAGTTCTGCAACAGAATTCAACATTCAACCTAGGCATTTTCCTATATTGAGACCGCATCAGAAATCTTAATCTAATTAGTCAATATGCTAATAGGGAATCAAACAATAGTATTGAAATAAATATCGAGTTTATAGATCCAAAAATGTTAGTTAAATTTGAAGGTTGTATATTTTCTACGAAAATAATGTTACAGAAATATATATCCATTAAAATATAACTGAAGCGAGATTCCGTGTCATACTGCTTAGCTCTTCTTCAGCGTTTACCTAAAAAGTACCGTTAAAATCAGTATTTTCAAACATAGATCCGGGGGACCATATAACAATTTTGTGGATCCATACTAAAAGTAGTAAAGTGGGGTCCACGGTAGTATTTTAGAGGTCCATAAAAACTTTTACTTTCAAAGAAAATATTTTAAGCTTTAGAGAAAGAAAACAAATTTTAAAAAAAAAACAAGCAAACAATTAACGAAAGCAGTTGATATAAAAATAAAAATAAATGATATTTGACAAAAGCAATAATTACACAACCAGAATCAGTGGTGATGGAGTGTAAATGAATTGGTACACACACACACATATATATATATATATATATATATATATATATATATATATATACACTTATACATGTGTTGTAGTTTGCTTGAAGCATTGCATTACTGTATAATGTAGTATGTTATTCGAAGGCTACGACAATGCAAAATGGATGGTAGATTTTAGAATAAATTTAAGGTGAAGAAGATCTTGGTATCTCCTGTTATTTTATTTACCTGACCTAATATTTCGTGTCTAAAATCCCTTCGTCAGAAGACTATGAGAAACTGGTTTTGGGCCTCTAACAATAAAAGCATGAACTCCAAGCCAGTTTCTCATCATAGTCTTCTAGGGAAGGGCTTTTACACCTGAAATAGGACAGGTAAATAAAGTAACATGTGACACACCAATATCTTCTTTTTTTCAATTTATTTCAAAATATAACATTTAGCATATATATATATATATATATATATATATATATATATATTTATATATATATAGTAATAATAATAATAAATGTGAAGACTAAAATCTGAAGATCCAGTTAAGGGTGAAAGCAGCGATTCGTTGCTTAAACTTTAATCTGTTATATATATATATATATATATATAGTAATAATAATAAATTTGAAGACTAAAATCCAAAGAGGGCTCGATAAGGATAAATATATATCAGATATATAAGAACCGTAGAGCAAATATTTATTAAAATAATATATATATATATTTATTGCTCTGGTATCTATTGGGCGCTTACCAACACAAATCGGAAGTTGCGTTTCGCTAATTTCTTCTCACCGAAATGCGATTCTCGCTAAATTTATATTTGTATTAATCTCCCAAGTCTAGCAATTAACCAGTTAATTTTTTTGATTTTTTTTTTTTGTTAATTCTATTGACTGATTAATCGCTTAAGTTTATTTTAAAAACTACTCGGTCGAGAGCTTAATTCGTTTTGTGCTGTTTTTGCAAAGACTACACATACTGAATTAATTTGCCAAACTAGGCGTCTTCTTCCCTTTGGAGTTCACATGTGCTTTCAAAACACTGTGAGATCCTCGCGCAGAACAAAATGCCTGTTGAGAAAGCGATATCCTTGTTCGATCATCATACCAAAAGCTTATTATTTTTTTAAGCAGACAGTATTATTGATTTAGGTGTCACAGAAACCTTATATCTGATTTTACCATCATTTCCGAGGTCTGGGTAAATATTTCAATCATCATATCTTATTTTGTTTGACCCGCTTAGCTTGGTCGCTTTTATGGCTTAGGTGGTTAATGGCTTTTTAACTTATGTTTATTGCTCTGGTATCTTTGTATCCATTGAGCGCTTGCCAACACAAATCGGAAGTTGCGTTTCGCTAATTTCTACTCGCCGAAATGCTATTCTCACTAAATGTATATTTGTATGTATATATATATATATATATATATATATATATATATATATATATATATATATATGTATGTATATATATATATAAAGAAAGTCTGTGGTGTTAATACCGGGATAACCACAAATCATGGGAGTACTCGATGCACGGGGTGATGCAGAGTGGGTATAGAGGGACATATGAACCCGACAGCAATGCAATGTCAAGCGGTATCGACTTTTGTGCTCAGCAAGCTTTTTCTCCAGTATATTTTCACTTTTCACGGCATTGGGTGACTCATATTATGTGGCAAAATAGTAGTCTGTTCTACAGCCAAAGTTCCTCAGGAAACTAAGGTGGAGTCCAAATTCTAGAACAGGTCGAAAACAACATATATACATGTATATAGTTGTGTATATATATATAAATATATATATATACATATATATATATATATATATATATATATATATATTATGTGGGTTGGGTGTATATATACATATGTACATATAAATACATACTCAAATATATATACGCACATTCGCTTATATATAAATTAGCGAGAATCGTATTTTGGCTTAGGAATTAACGAAAAACAACTTCCGAGATGTGTGGCAAGTGCTCGATGATTCAGATGAACCAGAGCTACAACATATGTTAAAGGCCAAACACACTGAGATGGTGGTTAAAGAAACATTCGCACAGCCAAAGAAACGACCAAGTAATTCGGGTCAAACAAATAAAAATATATGTGATTGAAAATTTACCCGGACCCCTGGATGGTTGGTAATATCCAGCATTTGGGTTTCTGCGACCCCTAAATCAAGTACTGTCCGCTTACATAAATAATGTTAGGCTTCTGGTAAGATGATTGAACAAGGAAGCCACTTTATCAACAGGTTTTCGTTCAATGCTATTTAAGGGATGACTGTTACTGACCCCACGTGGGGTTCGGTAAGGGAGACAACCCTTATTTTAGGCAAATGAATTCAGTTGTGTATAATATTGTAAGAAAGCAAAACATCACAAATCGAATAAAGCTCTCGACAGAATGGTTAAAGTTAACATAAGCTATTCATCAATCAATAGAATCAACTAAAAAAATCAAGAAATTTAACTGGTCAATAGCTAGACTCTGGAGATTATATATATATATATATATAGAGAGAGAGAGAGAGAGAGAGAGAAAGAGAGAGAGAGAGAGAGAGAGAGAGAGAGAGAGAGAGAGAGAGAGAGAGAGAGAGAGAGAGAGAGAGAGCGAGAGCGAGAGAGAGAGAGAGAGAGATTATAGGAAATTTTTACTGTTATTGTTGTAGTGTTTCATTTTGCAAGGCATATTTTTGCTTTCATTTTTTATTGAAAAAGTTTTAAATTTCTTACTCTCTAAAATGCTCGGTTAGCATATATCATATGAAGAATGTTAAGACATTCTTTATATGTTACATAATTTATATATGTATGACTTATTTTACTATTGAACATTCATTTTCCATAAAACTTGTGTTAGTTGTTAAAATATATGTACAATAAATTGTTTATACATCTACAAATCACAACATATTTTTATACAATTCCTTATAATATTTATAAAAATACATAGGATATTTTTAAACATCGAATGGCTATGGGGATTCCACGAGAGTTAAACAGGAATCAAAGGTGTCCATAGGTAACACAAATTGGGAACCACTGGTCTAAATAAAGCAGATTTTATTATAGGCACTGATCCGTCCCTTCCTTTAGTTATAACAACATGCAACCTTATAATGTATTAATTGTCCAATCCAACTCAAACCTTTCTCACTCCTGTTTGACCACCATCTCTTTCTTGGGTTTTGGTCATTTCAGGGGTGTAGCCGTACCCAACATGCTTGGTCAATTGTGAGTTCTGGTGACTATTTAACCTATATCTGGGGTGGATGTTCTTGACTCTGAGGAGTTCATCCAACCTTTTAAAAGCACATTTTTGGAGCTGCTGGGGTTCGTTCCACTTGCCCTCTTCACTAGATCAGAGTCTTGTGAGGGAGCCAGTTTAGTCGCCGACAACTTGACAGGAAATAGGTTGCACTGGGTTACATGACATCAGTAGCAGGCAGGAACCTGAACTGACTAATGGTGTACTTCTAATTAAACTAAATGAGATTAAATTAAATGAATTTTCGATATTACTCAAGACAACTAAAATATATATCAAGCAAGATGTAGAATATATTTGAAACTCTCAGTTACAATATGTCCTTATGTTTGGTAACGCGTACAGTCCGCATGTAAGTGTCCCTGCGTGTGTTTATGTTTGTATGCAAATAGTTATAGGTAGGCGAACAGACAGAGATAAAAGATTCGTGAAGTAGAGACGCGTATAAAACTAATGGATGAATAGTTAAGGAAAGGGGTAGTGAGAACTAGATATTTACATTCATGCGTGCATGTCTGTCTACAAGTATGAATGAGCGAGCTAACAGGTGTGCGTTTGTGTGTGCACCTACGCCCGTATGTATGTGTGATAGATATGTATTCACTGGCTAACACGGATCAATGGAGTTGTACTAAATATTTACTGTGTAAAAGGCGGATTATAGCAGAGTGTAGTGGTTTATAATAATTCTACAGCCAGACAACTGGCAATTTTTCGATATCCAACACATAATAACAATCAACTTTTCTCCATCCATCGGATTATCTTTATTTCAGATGGTAGTTTGCTGTCAGTTTGAGAATGCATTCCTTCTCTTTCTCTGTTGGCCAAGTACTAGATGGTTAACTTGAAAGTAGATATCTAATCAAAGAAGTTCGTCTCCAGATGAGAGCTGATGCTTCCTTCCGAAATTAAAACAACATCGCGTGATGGTGAATATTAAAGCGAAGATGATCTAATTCTTCCTGGAAATGGATGGCTTACTATGCTCAGTAAAACGTCTATATATATATATATATAAACATACACTCACAGCATTCAGAGGAATATTGATTTTCTTGTTCCTCTAGTGTTTGTCTTTTCTTTTATTATCAAATTTTTCCATGTTAGGAATTTGGATATCTGTCTTGTATAACAAATTGAATTAGTGTAATCTGGAAAGAAGTGTTTGCAGTTAGAAATTCATAGCGATTGACCTGCATCATGGTATGTAAAACGAAACTTGGCTTTTAGTTTGCGTTTCTTGCTGTGGTTGTTGTTGTTGGTATTATTATTATTATTATTGATTGTTGGACTGTAAAGACGTGTTTTTGTGAGCTCCATGAGTTGGTTAATTTTCAAGTTTTTGCATTGAAATAATTGTTGTATTTTTTTGACAAAGGAGTCATAACACACCAGCCTTTGCCCTGTGTAAAGGCGACACCCACCAAAAACAAAACATGACGGAACCACGCCACCCAACATTGAGTTTGCTGTCGTGTGAGAGAGGCGCCGGTGTTGAGCTAAGTAACACCGCCTCTAGTAAAAATTTAGACAATATTGCCAACAATGAAAACAACAGTACCAGTACCACCAACCAAAAATCACAGTCATTATACAAAATTCATAACTATGAGTAAGTGTTGGCACGACTACCGAAATAGAGATAGCGAGTTTGGCTTTTACACCTACTTCCCTTCTTCTGATTAACGAATGCTGAAGCTGGTGCATTATTGCAGTTTCTGCAATTCTTGCACTGAATTCAGCCTCCCGCCTTCCATCACTTGTGAACACAGCTCCGAGATACTTGAATTTCTTTACCTGCTTCAGTGGAACTCCATTCATATGTTGCGTGCACTACGCAGGCTTCCTTGAGAGGATGAGTTTTTCAGTCTTCGCAGCATTGATTTTCATTCCTGCCATGCAGCACCCAGCATCAAGCCTATCAAATGCACGTCAGAGATCAACTTCTGGTGTGTTAAGTAATACCAAGAAGAAGAAGAAGAAGAAGAAGAAGAAGAAGAAGAAGAAGAAGAAGAAGAAGAAGAAGAAGAAGAAGAAGAAGAAGAAGAAGAAGAAGAAGAAGAAGAAGAAGAAGAAGAAGAAGAAGAAGAAGAAGAAGAAGAAGAAGAAGAAGCAGCAGCAGCAGAAGAAGAAGAAGAAGAAGAAGAAGAAGAAGAAGAAGAAGAAGAAGAAGAAGAAGAAGAAGAAGAAGAAGAAGAAGAAGAAGAAGAAGAAGAAGAAGAAGAAGAAGAAGAAGAAGAAGAAGAAGTATGTCTGCTTTGATATCAGATGCTTGCATGGCTGACGTTAAAATAAATATCGTTTCTTAACTGTTTGATAACAATGAGCGTGTAATTTCGTTCGTCGTCCACAATCTGGCGTATTAAGGATGAACTTTTTCCTGAATTTCTTTTCCATCACATTTTTAAGTGGATTCTATGATTTTACAGAAGACGTTTAATTTTCAGCGAAGAAGGCTTTTTATAACTTCTAAATATTTAGCTCTGGTTTCTTACTGCCTATCCCGCTAGTGTAGCATCTGTTGACGTAGCAGTGTATAGTGATATTCTGCTCGTACGTTCTTCCTTTTGGTTTAATCCCTGCTGAATTGTTTCCGTGTTTAGCTTTCAATTCAAAAGATTTAGGGAATCACGTTATCTGGTACAATAGTTCTAGAAATTGTTTATAGTACATTAATTAATATCTCTCTTATACTGAAAATGTTCAAACACTCTCGAAGTATTCACTAGACGCTGTTTTTCTCAATAGCTTTGCCAGACAAGACGATATGAGTGAGTGAATGTGCAGCGCACAAACATCATGCGATAAAATTAACATTGAAATCAACATCAAAATGAGCCTTTAGTTATGAGAATATTGCCATCAACAATCTTCTCCAGAGGTATTTCAGTTAATAAAATTTATCGATTTACTCACAATTTTCCATGAGGTTTATAATTTAAAAAATACTGAGGTTACAAGCGGGGGTTTGGAAAACTACTTTTTTTTTCTTTTTTTACTTAGCTAGCTTCTTGGCAACAAATTTCGTTTCATCTTTACGAGTTTCCTCTACAAACTTTCTTTTTTTTTTTTATATTGTTTAATCTACATTGAATTGTTAAACAGCTTTGTTTTATATTTGTTTTTGTTTGGTTGGTTAGTTGTTTTTGTTTTGTTTTTGTTTGCTGAATTTCGCCAGAAGCTTCGAATGCCGAGTGTGGTCAAAGACGCCCATCCATCACTGAAAATGTATTTTACATGAGTTTTTACTACACAACTACGCATTACTCATTTTAAGGAGTCTAGAAATGGTTTTGTAAAATACATGTTTTATTTCATAATGGTTTCTTATATTGACACAAGACCAGCAATTTTGGGGGAAGGGAAGGCCGATTAAATCGACCCCAGTGCGTAACTGGTACTTTATTTTATCGACCCCATAAGGATGAAAGGCAAAGTTAACCTCGGCGGGTATTGAACTCAGATCATAAACGGCCGTTACTCTGTGCTGCAAAGCATGGCGTCCGACCCTCTACAGATACTGCCAATCCACCGTCCTCATGTTTTATTTTATAATGAGATTTGTTTTGTTATTTCTCGTCTTTCTGTGTTTCTGAAGTGTATCTTCTGATGTGTATAATATACACAACGTGTTTGTTTTTATCGTGTTTACTGTTCGAATGGTGATGTGTTTTAGTGTAGGATTCTGTAATGTGATTCTAAAAATCACTCACCTTTTTTTGTCACATGTCCTTGTAATATGCTCTTATACATCGCTCTTTTCACATAAAATTAGTGGATTGGCAGTATCAGTAGCGGGTTGCAGTATAGTTACGGCCCTTTACAGTCTGAGTTCAAATCCTGCTGAGGTTAACTTTGCCTTTCATCCTTACGGTCAAATAAAGAACCAGTAATGGACTGGGATAATTGCTGGCCTTGTGCCAAAAGTAGAAACAATTATTAGAGCGATAGATTCGTAGAGTCGGTAGAGCATCGGATAAATGCTTCACAGAATTTGTTCGAAATCAAACTTGCCTTTTATCCTTTCGGGCATCGATAAAATAAAATACCAGTCAGGTACTAGTATCGATTTAATCAACTTTCCCCTACACCAAAATAACTGGCCTAGTGCTTAAAATAGAAAGTGTTGCTATTACTAATAAGGATACTCTTGATAGTATTCGCTTCTGTTTAACCCCACACCAGCATTGATTCATTAAACCCATGATCAAAGGGGTTCCAAGTATACATTATCGATTGTTCGTCTTTTAACGGGTGTAATCTGGTAGATAGTCTGTGATTATTAGAATGTCAGGCTAACTCGAATAGATTCCGCTTATGAAGGTCAGCCTTGATTGAACAAACCTCTAATGGAAGGGATTTCATTTATGCTAATGCTCCTAATTTGTTCAGGCGTAGCTTGTCTAGGATTTCATATCTAGTGTTTCTTTGTTTAGATCTTGGTTGTCCATCGTAAACGATGATGACATCTTCTTTATTTTAGTTCCCGTGGCAGGGGAAGAGATAGGAGTCGCTTGAGGCAGCTGTTGATGCCTTTCTCCTCCTTTCACGGGCCTCAGTGACCTCTGCCCGTCTCTTCTCTTTAAAAGAGTCTTTGGCGCGTCTGGTAAGGGCTCGCCACTCAGTCCTTTCCTGAGCATAAGACTAGAATTGTTTTGGCGCGATTACAGAGTTGTTGATACTGGACTTCACGCAGTCTTTGAACATCTTGAGAAGCCTGCCCCGCTTTCGTTTCCCCGAACGGAGTTCCCCATACATCAGTTGCTTCGGAAGTCTGTGATCGTCGTTCCGGATGACATGTCCCACGCATCGAAGTTGGCTCTTCAGTATCATAGCTTTGGCACTGGTTGTCTCAGCCATGTCAAGAACTTCGATGTTCGAGACCTTGTCCTGCCATTTGTTGTTCATGATTGACCGCAGACTGCGCATGTGGAACCGTTCCAGCTGCTTCAGGTGCCTTCTGTACAGGGTCCATGTCTCACATCCGTAGAGGAGGCTGGTGAGAACAAAGGCCCTGTACACCTGCAGATTCTGGGGTTTATCTCCTTGTCGAGGCTTCCATCGCTGCTAATGACACTGCCGAGGTACTTGAAGTGGTCCACCATCTTTAGCTGGGTGCCTCCGATGGAGATAGAAGGAGGGTGGGCGACGGAGGCAGGTGCAGGCTGGAACAGGAGCTCAGTCTTGCCAAGGCTAATTGTGAGACCGAAGAGGCAGGAGGCCTCCGCGAACTTGTTGACGATGAGTTGGAGGTCAGACTCCCCGTGGGCCATGAGGGCACAATTGTCAGCAAAAAGTGCCTCCAGGACGATCCTCTGCACGGTCCTTGTCTTGGCCGTCAGGCGCCACAGGTCAAACAGGGAGCCGTCCAGTCTGCTTCGCAGATACACTCCGTGCTCGAGGTCCCTGACGGCATGATTGAGCACGCAGGTGAAGAACAGGTTTGAAGAGGACGGGAGCCTGCACGCATCCTTGCTTGACGCCGTTGGTGATTCCGAACGGCTCCGATGCTTCTCCGCCCGAGCGCACCTGCCCGGTCATATCGTCATGGAATTGCCGTATCAGGTTCACAAACTTTGTCGGGCATCCAAACTTCGACAGGATCGACCAGAGTGCTTCCCTGTTGACAGTCTCCAATGCCTTTGTCAAGTCTATGAAGAGGGCAAAGAGGTCCATGTTCTGCTCGACACACTTCTCCTGCACCTGGCGTACAGAGATAAACATGTCGATCGTGCTGCGGTTTGGGCGGAACCCACACTGGGACTCACGCAGGTTGTCCTCCGAGATGTTGGCAATGAGGCGGTTGGGCATGACCCGAGCCAGGACCTTCCCAGCGATGGAGAGGAGAGAAATGCCCTGATAGTTGCCACAGTCAGTTTTGCTGCCTTTGTTCTTAAAAAGCGAGACAACTGTGGCATCCCTGAAGTTTTGGGGCACCTCTTCTTCCTCCCATATGATGACGAGGAGGGTGTGGAAGGCCCCCAGGGAAGCTGGACCGACCGACATGAAGATCTCGGCAGGAATCCCGTCCTTCCCAGGGGCCTTTCCTGAGCTTGTCTGGTTGATTGCCTTCGTAACTTCATCCAACATGGAGGGGGGAGGTCGAGGCTGCCGACTACGGGCTTCTGTGAGACCTGGTCGAGAGCGGCAGGGTCGACAGTGGAGGGCCTCTTTATCAGGTTGCTGAAGTGCTCTCTCCACCTCGAGTTGATGCTGCTGTTTATTTTGTTTTGATTCACCTTAGGCGCCTGAGGATCCTCCTCAGAAGCGATAGAGATGCGACTGAGAGACGGACTAATTCCTCTAAGAATGTGCCGAGCTGGTGATGGTATCTCTCGATCGCCAATGCAGGGCATCGTAGCCAAATGTGTTCAGACAACTCCTCTTCTTCACCGCAGAGGGCATGTAGAGCAAAAGAGGGGGGGGGGGTGTTGTCTGAACGAATTCTCGCATGGCAGATTTGACATCGGCGAATGGAGATCGCTGCAGGACGGATGGTAGCCACGACATTAACCCCCCGACAGAAGCCACACACGAAGCCTTGAGGACTCTTTTTCTGTATTGGAGTCAGGCCGCTGCAGACCCTGTGGAAGATACGTCGGCAAGTCGAGCAGGAAATGGGCAGGAAGTCTTGTCGGGTCGTCCTGGAACATCCCGCGCAGGATGAGCCAGAGTTCGACTCGACATCACCCGCCATGAGAAGTAACTTCCGGAGATGTAGGGGGGGGGGTCTTACAGCTCCGGTTGTCGAAAAAAAACAAAAAAAAAACAACGTGTCTCCCACGTAGCATCTCTGGGTGTATACAGATCCGAATTTGACAGATATCCTTTCGGGCATCCGACCGAACACATCGGACGTCCACGAAGGCCGCCACACGAGTAGGTTCCGGACTCTGGTTTGTGCTCTGTCACCACAGGTGTTATTGTCAATACCGCCGCCGCTGTTGCTACCTCTATTGTTGTTAAGTGCATCAACATCCTCCACTTCTCGACCGCTGCTTGATGACTAAGAGAACGAAATAGTTTTCGCCTGACATTTACTGTGTAACGATGACGAAACGAAAAAGGAAAAGGAAAAGGAAAAGAACGTAAAGGAAAGTGAAACTCGTCGCTGATAGGTGGATTATTATTGTGGAAGTATACACGTCGCAGGAATTTTGTTCCCGTAAGTTTGCGATTTTTGTACAGTTCAATTGCGAACGTATTTTTTTTTAATTATATTGTTTTGTTTCTCAACACACCCCGCTTCTCTTGAACTGGTCGAAATTAATTGTTATTTAGCCTTCCTGGGCGAAATTCCAATTTGAACTTTTCATGTAGCAAATACACCCCCCCCCCCCCGAAAAATTGCGTCATTCAAAAAACCCATCTCTCTGACATGTATACACTGCTGTTGCCGTCGTCGTCGTTGCCGTTGTTGCTGCTGCCGGTGATGTTGTGTCAGTTTGTTGCTGTTGTTGCTATCAAACACTAATTCACTGATTCCCAATCGAGAAAGTAGTCATATTGCAGGTTTTCTTTCAAAGTCCACTAGTTGTGCTGCTGGTACGGTTGTGATTTCTGTTGTTACCGCCTGCTTTATCTTGAATTCTTTGTTGCAACGTGGTAAGCCGGTAGTATATCCGTACGACGTTGAATTAACGTCTGACTCGCTGCTGTTGTTGCTACGGTTGCTGCCTCTAATTTTCTCAGTAATTTTCTTCAAAATGTTGAGTATGAAGAATTTGGTATTCTTAGAGGTGATCGCCGCTTACACGATACACAAATGTTGCTGCTGCCTCTGTTGCTATTGTTATTGTTGTTGTTGTGATTATTGTTGTTGTTTGTCTCTCCGTTCATGGTGTATTCCTCTTGCTCTTGTTGAACAGCAGTTGATGCTGCTCTTCTCTTTCAGCAGGATCGAGCCGTCAGCAGCCAGCAGCCGTGTGGTGACAGGATTGGGGCGTCCGAAGACGTCCCCGATAGCGCTGAAGAACATCTTGGAATTCTTTGTGTCAGTGTATCTCTCTACTCCTTCGCCCTTCTTTTCCCACCGCTTATCCTGCATTCTGCGTAGCGCTGCTTGGGTCTGCCTGTGGAGGTGCTTGAAGCGGTCGCGCTTCGAGGTAGAGGAGCTGTCATTCTGCCACTCAATGAAAGTCCTCCTCTTCTCGTCTAGGAGTTGTCTGATGCGCTTATCGTTTTCATCAAACCAGTCTTGGTGGACTCTCTTCCTCGGCCCAATGGTTGCCTTGGCTTACTCTGTCACCAGCGACTTGAACTGGTCCCACTGTTGAGTTGGGGGTCCGGTCAGTGGTCCATGGGCAGTCAGCCGGCCGTCCAGGTCTTCCGCCAACGCATCACGATGCTCTGGATGCTTGAGTCGTGCGACGTCGAAAGCTGACCTACAGACTTTCGGGGTCTTGCGCTGCGTTAGGGTGATGTGCAGAGACAGGATGGTCCTGACAAGGCGATGGTCGGTGCAACACTCTGCACCACGCATAGCCCTGGTGAGTCTGACGTCACGGATGTCCCTCCTACGGCATATGGCAAAGTCAATCAGATGCCACTGTTTGGATCTGGGGTGCATCAATGTCGTCTTGAACTTGTCTGCTTGGCGGAACAGTGTGCTGCTGATAGTGAGATCGTTCTCGGCGCAGAAACTTAACAGTATGAGGCCGTTAGAGTTCAGCTCCCTGTGCCGTCAGGTCCCAGCACGCCTCTCCAGTTGCTGCTGGCAGACCCGACTCTTGCGATTAAGTCCTGCAGTAGGATGAGTTTATCGCTTGGCAGAACGCCCTTCACGAGTGCGTTGAGTTCCCCGTAGAAAGCGTCCTTGGCTTCATCGCTGCTGTTGATAGTGGGGGCGTACGCGCTGATGACTGGGACATGCCGAGATGGGTCAAGGGGGAAACGGAGCTGCATCAGTCGCTCACTCACAGGGGTTCGGAGGTCTGGTAGCTGCCTGCAGACGGAAGTCCTGATGGCCAGGCCTACCCCGTACATTCTGTCCTATTCCTTTGCATTGCCCTTCCAGAAGAAGATGTAGCCTCCTTTCGGTTCTGCTACTGATCCTTCTTCGGCGAGTCTAGTCTCGCTGAGGGTGGCTATGTCGATCCGGTAGTGAACTAATTCCCTTGCTATGAGGGCAGTTCTTCTCTCTGGCCTCAAGGAGGTCTCCCTATCCATGAAGGTGCGCACATTCCATGCGCCAAGAATCAAGTTCTTCTTTTTATTATGTTGGTTTCTACCACTTGCAAGGGTAAAACCGCCAGCCGCGGTAGACTGGCCGGCTTTGTGTGGGATGATCATTTGGTTAGGGCTCCTTTTATCACCCCTCCTCTCGTGCAAGGGTTAGCAGTGCACCCCTGAAAAGGGCTGCTCAGTCGCCCGGTGGAATGCCTGATCACCTCTGTCATCCCAGGGTCAGGAGGAGAACGACTTCCGCATCCCGGCCGCCCACGTGTGGGTTTGAGATTGGCCACTCCCAGAGGTTACCTCCATCTGTTACCTCCACCTCTCGCTCATCGCCGCATGGCTTTGGGGGTGCACGCTAAAAAAGAAACCTGTGCGGGAAAGGTTTATAGTGGGAGGGCCAGTGCACAGTCACGGTCCCACTCACTCGGCCACAGAAGCCAGAATCCGGTGGTACTGAGGACCGTCACGACCAGGGACTTCCTTGGCTGCAGTGGATTACTCGACGTCTGTAGTGCCTTGCCGTGCCCTAGCTCTCCACGCCGCTTGCTGTCGCCGCCTTCATGACTGTTGGGACGATGTGCTCCTCCTACACTCACCCCGCCGGGTCCAGTCTTCGCATGCAGGGGCAGGCATCCCCTATCTAACTCACCGGGGGGTTTAACCCGTCCGGCTACCCTCAACCTGGTTCGGCCCGACAGCCAAGGTGGTTTACCAGGGTGTGGCCGCTGTTGCATGCTACAACTTCTTTGGGCCACAGGTGAGAGCTGAGTGTCAGGTGGGACCAATGCAGGACGAGCTGTCCTGAAACGGGCATGGCTAGCTCCCCCTACAAAGGTACATGCCCCTCCTTGACACCCCAGCCATATACACACGTATATACATACACATACATATGTACATGTGTATATACATATTTACACATTTTTGGAAGACCGTTGACTCTTATCAGTTCTTCCGCCCTTTGTCAGGTTTTGTTTTTTGTCCTGCAGGGTGTCCAAAATCACCCTCCTCACCAAGTAAACTTGGTGGGGTTGCCAATTTAGTCGCCGACGACCCGACCATGCGACAGGTTGTACTGGTTTACATGTTACCAGTAGCACTCAAGAGTGACCTGACCTAGATACAATAAGTATAATTGGAGACAGATAGAGAGAATGGTAAAAAGAGAAACAAAGAGTAAAAAAACTGCTATTTCTAATAAGTCATGAAGAGAGGCCTTGTTTAACCCCGCATGACCTGTAGTGCATAATATAGCTTACATAGAAATCAGTTACGCATATACGCATGACTTTTCATTGCTATATTGCACTCTTCACAACAAAATAGACCATCCACGCTATCGACATTTGCATGTCATCATTCATTAGCTGCATATAGTTGTTGCTTAACCCCAGATTAAACTTCATCAAACAGACCTATGATCAAAGACATTCCAGTATTAACCAAGCCGTCTTTTCTGTGTAGAGGGTTGATTGGAGT
>OZ024743.1:191453891-191456391 GCA_964016885.1 Eledone cirrhosa
GAAAGGTTTGAGTTAGCAGAGCTTTAAAATTCATGCTCATGACTTTCTTTAGTGAATGTTGTCTTAACATGTATGGGAGGACATAAAGAAGGCATTCATGTTTCCATATGTTGACATGCTTGCATGAAGAATGATTGTCACAACAAATGTTTCATTAGATACAAGTGTTGGAAATATGCCGGTTATAAATGTATGATATATTGTATATGAAATGGATTACAGGATTTCTTTTTTTATTGTCTTGAGGAAAAGAAAGTCGACTTTTGAACTCTTGGCGAGAAGGGCGGATCATATAGTTTTGTGCTAGGCATGAGGATAGACACAATATGAGAAGCGAGTAAAAACGACGTGTATGTGGGGGAGTACTTGAAGATAATGGGGCATGAGACGAGCCAGATACGAGAAGCAGATGCTATATTATTAATAGTAGAAAAAAAAAACAGAAAGTGATAACAGATTGTCTCTGTGCTTGATGTTAGAGTGAGTTAATGAGCAACTCTAAGCCGATCAGTCGAGATGACTTTCTTTACATTCTATCTACAATGTCTATGCGTTTGGCGAAAGCATCATCCTAGACGTGGAAGTATAAATCCATTACAGGTTGAGCTTTTAATCGTAGTAGAGGGATTGTGGTTATTGGAGGCAGTGGTATTTTCTGGTTCTGAAAAAGGGGACCAGTCATTTTTAGTGAAGTATTTGCTAATGCTATGGCATGTGTTTGTCATGAACGTTTCTAAGTGATGTTAAAGCTTAACATTTGAAGTGATCATTAGGGTTCTAGTTGCGCGGTGTTGTAATTTAGAAAGAGACTTAATATAATTGTTTCTACTTTTGGCACAAGGCCAGCAATTTTAGTTATAATAATTGTTTCTACTTTTGGCACAAGGCCAGGAATTACCAAGTACATTACTGGTACTTTATTTTATCGTCCCCGTAAGGATGAAAGGCAAAGTTAACCTCGGCGGAATTTGAACTCAGATCGTAATAATGTGTTCTTGTTATGTGCAGTAATTGTGTTATTCTGTTGGCGTAGACAATACTGGCATAACACCATTAGTAAATATGAGTAAGGTCTTTCATTTATAAACGAAAAGATGTAGTTGTAAAAATATGTTAACAATGTTTTGCACGTGAAGCCCTTATTGTAAGTGACATCTAAATAGGTTTTCAAAAGCAAATGCCTTGTCAAATATAAAACATTAATTCAATAGACCCTAAATACTAAATAGACTCTAGATAATAAAGATGCTACCAGAAAAAGGAACAACACAAACAATATCATTGTATTATGCAAAAATGGAAAAAGGTATCGCTGACCTCCGAAAAACCATGTGACAATGTTGAGCACATGAGCACATGTAAACAAAAACAAAAAACAGTACACCCCACACCAACAAAGATTGAAAAATAAAATAGAAATGCTGTTTGGCGACGGTGCAAGCAGAACTCATCAATACAATGTAATCACTCTTAACCAAATATTGACAGCTGCCAGCGAGAAATTCCTATATCAGAAGAGGGTGGTTGAAAGGAAATTGATTAATAAAAACATCAATCCATAGAGATATGAAGCGCAAATCAATAATTGTCACTGAGACCCTGTCCCGGAAAAACATAGATTCTTTCTGGAGAAGACAGTTTCTCTATAGTGCTATTTTTACTGTCTGTAAACCCCTCATGTTTCGTGTTCAGGAAATGTGAACGATGTGGAATTGGATCTCTGGAGGCCAAAAATACAATCCTAACAGATAGCTTTTTTGTGGGTGGCCAGAAATTCTATGCCTAGATTATAAATGATATGAAGAAACACCTTTACCTGGATACGACATTCTCGAAAGATATAGGAATGCAGTTTGGCCAGGATAAATGTTATTATATGATTTTTAAGCGACGGAAAACTACAAACTAATCTAGCAACATCTCTACCAATGCCTTGACTGTTTCAGTGGAATGTAATCAGGACTGCTACAGATACTCAGGATTAGATGAAACTACACCCCCTGATGCAATCTGTAATAAGGAACGAGTAACCAAGAAATATAAAACCCGATTAAAAAGAAATGGTCTTCGGAACTCTCTGCGCACAATAAATCAGTAGCTCATAATGTTTGCTGTGCATCTGCTGACATCAACATTTGGTCTACTTGACTGGACGCTCGATGAAATTCGAGCCATTGATGTTAAAGCCCGAAAAGTTCAAAAGTTCTAACCAGCAGCGAAAGTTTCCATATCAAAAGTAACATAGATCATCTCTACATAAAACGTAAACAGTGAAGCAAAGGATTAATCTCAGTCCAAACGGCATTTAAGTGTCGCATCATATCCCTCTGACATCTGCGAATCACAACGTATAGAAGCACAGCTAGAGTACAAGTCTGTCTATACAAGGCAGATAGCATCATGAAAGTTGGGAAGGAGCTCCTTGGCAAATACTCACTGCATGATAACCAAAGACACACAAGCAGGAAAATTGCACAGCAATACCACAATAAAACCATGG
>OZ024743.1:191461391-191518891 GCA_964016885.1 Eledone cirrhosa
CTTAAATATAAGTATGTATACGTACATACATATATGTGTACAGTAGTATTTCGTTTCATTTTTTCCGTTTATCGTTTTCGGTCCCCCGCCCGATTAACTCACTCGATATGCAAATTAGGCTGCTCAGCCGTTAATATGCAAAAGGAAAGTATATACTTTCAGACGTTCAACCATCTGGCAGGAAGGTATACGTTGCTGACGATAGCTAATAAGCTTGAAACTAGTACATCGTTCCTTTGTCAGTGTTGAACAAAAGAGCAACGATGGTTGCTAAACACTGTACGGCTTAATTCGGGATGTTTGTTTACAATCACACCGAGCATTATAATAAATGTTCGGTGAATCCATATGTACATATATATATATGTGTGCATGTATGTATATATATTTATATATACATACTACTGTACGTCTGCATACAAATATGTATGTACGTATACCAACTTATATATATATATATATATATATATATATATATATCCATGACCAAACACTACTGAAGTTAGATTCAGTTTGGAATTTATAAGAAGAGTTTCAAAGACCAAAACTTTTACTCTCAGTCACTTTATACACCCCGTCATATAGATAAATATATATGTGTGTGTTTGTGTGTGTGTGTGTGTGTGTGTGTGTGTGTGTGTGTGTGTGTGTGTGTGTGTGTGTGTGTGTGTGTGTGGTGTGTGTGTGTGTGTGTGTGTGTGTGTGTGTGTGTGTGTGTGTGTATGTGTGCGTGCGTGTATATATGTGTATGTGTGTGTGGCTCAGTGGTTAGAGCGTTGTGCTTGCAATCATGAGATTATAAGTTCGATTCCCGGACCGGATAATGCGTTACGTCCTAGAGGAAGACACTTTATTTCACGTTAATCCAGTTTACTTACCTGTAGAAATGAGTTGCTACGTCACAGTTACCAAGCTGTATCGGCCATTGCCTTACACTTGGCATGTAGAGGGGAAATCGGTATGCATTGTCCACTGCTGGTCTTCCACAAACTAACTTGCTTGGACATGTACCTCAGGGGCGGGGGGACTATCTAGGTACAAATTCCATTGTCATACGTAACCGAAGGGGGCCCGTCATTTCAATCTATCTAATTTCTCACTCTTTTTTCTAATGAAGGACTAGCGCCCGAAACGTTAAGACCCTCTTCCTGCTATTTCAAGCGTTAACCTAATATATTCCTTCCAGATACTGTACCGATTGTGTTGTTATTTCTGTTTACCCTTCACATATATATACGAGGTGTGTCAGAAATGTTCCAGGACTGATGTCACAAAAGATTTATTTCAAACCCAAACTTCACACTAAGAGTTTTCTCCTTCAAAGTAATCCCCCTGGAGTATGTGACTGTAATCTTAGCTCTCTGCAGCGATCAAACTTTTTTCTTCAAAATTGTATATACATGTGCTGTTTCAGGTCATCAAGCAATGAGCACAGAGCAACGAACAAACTTGAAGTTTCTGGTACGGTTGGGGAAAACTCCATCAGAAGCAGTGGGATTGATGCCGCAAGTGTATGGAGATGAGACGATGTCACGCTCACGTGCTTTTGAGTGGTGCAAGAGGTTTAAAGAAGGACGCGAGGACGTGGAAGATTACCCCAGGAGCGGAAAGCCCTCAACAACCAGGACTGAGGTCAACGTTGAGCGCATCAAGCAGATGGTGCGTAGCGATCGTCGGCTGACTGTTCGACTGATGGCAAATGAGCTGGGCATGAATCGGGACAGCGTCTGGAAGATTCTCACTGAAGATTTGGACATGCGGAAAGTCTGCGCGAAGATGGTGCCAAAACTGCTAAACGATGACCAGAAGGGTCGACGCATGCAAGTGTGCCAGGACATCCTCGAGCGTCTTGAAACCGAACTAGACTTGCTACGTACTGTCATCACCGGTGATGAGTCATGGATCTTCGACTACGACCCGCAGGGGACTCGTTTTGGAGACGTGGACGACATCAAAAAGGCCGTGACGACGGAACTGCGGACGATCCCGGAAGAATCCTTCCAGGAGTGCATGCAAGCGTGGCGGAAAGGGATAGAAAAGTACATGAGACCCCAGGGGGATTACGTTGAAGGAGAAAACTCTTAGTGTGAAGTTTGGGTTTGAAATAGATCTTTTGTGACATCAGTCCTGGAACTTTTCTGAAACTCCTCGTATATATATATATATACAATATATTAACAAAAGGAAACTATATTTATAAAACCATATTTATTTCATTATACATATTTCAAGGGCCACCAAGGCAAATTATGGTGCGCTTTCATCAGATAAAATATAATATAGATAAGTTTTATAAATAAATATTGACATACCCTGAAAAAATGCAACCATTCTGGTTGGAATCTCCTGGATATATATATACTGTAATAATAATAAATTTGAAGACTAAAATCCAAAGAGGGCTCGATAAGGATAAATATATATCAAATATATAAGAACCGTAGAGCAAATATTTATTAGAATAACAGATTAAAGTTTAAGCAAAGAATCGCTGCTTTCACCCTTAACGTGATCTTCAGAAACTAACAAAGTCAATCTGTAAACGCAGAAGTGGATATTTCAAAAAACGTTGCAACCGGGGGAAGACAGGAAGACGATACTTTGGTTCGTGGAAACGTTTGCTGGCAAAGAATGGGAAAAAACGAATATAATACGTCATTAATAGGAGCGGTGAAAAACAATTACGCGCAAAGACAGAACCACGTTTATGGTATAAAAGAGGTCGTAGACTAATGTTCTCTTAGGTGGTTCATAGAGACGTTCTCTGGCAATGAACGAAAGAAACGAAGATAATACGTCATATGTGGAGCGTGGAGAACAATAGCACGCATTTGTTGGTATAACCCACCATATAATATGGAGGTGGCCACACCATTAGCTAAGTTCTTTCTTTCCCTTATTACGAAACATTTTCCCCCTACACATAAATATAGTAACATTTTTAATAGAAATACTATTAAAATTTCTTACTCTACGACTCCTAACCTTGCACATAACATCACAGCTTCAAATTTAGCTAAACTACCTAGCCGTAGGAACACGTGCAACCCTGTAGTTAGTACCTACTGTAATTGTAGGAATCGGGTTGATTGCCCCCTATCTGGGAAATGCCTCTCTAGTAACATTGTCTACAAATGTAAGGTTGTAACACCCACGTCCCGTAGGGCCTACATAGGGTTAACCGCCAATAGATTCAAGCAGCGTCTTTACATGCATACCCATTCTTTTCGTTACCCTCTAAGAAGGAATATGACAACCACACCCAATATAAGTTACACTGGGAGATCCTAGCTAGGGCTAGATCGTATAACGGAAATAAAAGACCATGTGACCTCTGCGCCGCTGAGGCCCTGGAAATACTCTACGCCACAGACCACATCTTAAACAAAAAATCTGAGTCAATTTCGGCTTGTAAACATAAATTGCACAAAACTTTCCTGTATTACAGCCCCACGTTATAGCCTAACGGATAGTACGATCTTTACATGGATATTTTACGTCTTGATTTGGGAGTTAAGTATATGTTTTGTTTATACCATTACTTATTTGCATAGGTAAGTATATATTACCCGTATGTTTTGTGAAGGTACGTATACCTTCTCGTACGTATATTTGATTGTTTATGTTATGGCGTATAATTTAATATATTCTGGTACATATGGTTTGGCTATGTGTATACGGGAGTTTTGCGTCTGTGTGAGTATGCAGGTTCGTACGTATGTAGGGTATATATGTGGGGTATATAGGGTTTATATGTGTACTTCATGTTTTGGTTGACTTACGTCTCCGAACATTCGTGTATTTACATGTAGGTATGTGTGTGCGCTTGTTATATACGTATTTATTTATATACGTTTATATAATTATTTATTTATTTGTATACATGCATACACACACACACACACACACACACACACACACATATTTATATGTGCGTGGTTTTGTATACCTATGGCAAGTGTTTTGCGTATACTTGTGTATGTACGTATTTGTTTGCGTGTATGTATTTATTTATTTCTATTACTTCTGTATTGTATTTATTTACTTTGTTCTTAACTCTGTAGCGGAGATTCATTCGGTCTCCTAGTTAGAAATTTAGTCTACGACTTCTGCTATACCATTTACGTGGTTTTGTCTTTGCGTGCTATTGTTCTCCACGATCCACATATGACGTATTATCTTCGTTTTTTTCGTTCATTGCCAGAGAACGTCTCTATGAACCACCTAAGAGAACATTAGTCTACGACCTCTTTTATACCATAAACGTGGTTCTGTCTTTGCGTGTAATTGTTTTTCACCGCTCCTATTAATGACGTATTATATTCGTTTTTTCCCGTTCTTTGCCAGCGAACGTTTCCACGAACCAAAGTATCGTCTTCCTGTCTTCCTCCGGTTGCAACGTTTTTTGAGATGCATGAAATCCGTTATATATATTTCAGAAGATCCCGTTAAGGGTGAAAGCAGCGATTCTTTGCTTAAACTTTAATCTGTTATTTTAATAAATATATATACTGTATATATATATCAACTTTGTCTCTCATCCTTTCGAAGTCTATAAAAAGAAGTAGCAGTCTAGTACTGTGGTCGTTCCTTCCTCTATATCTCTTTTCTTCCTCTCTCTCAGTTTCTCTGGAAGAAATCTGCTATACTCAAGCCTGGAGAAGGATGAGCTCCGCCAGGTTTAGAATACCAAATAAGCGCCGGTTATCAATACTGCGACCTTACGACACTATCCGGGTCATGTTATCATACCATATATACATACTTCACCTGTGTGTGTGTGTATGTGTGTGTGTGTGTATGTATGTGTGTGTGTGTGTTATCACTCTTTGTAAATGAAATTGGGTAAGTGTGCCTGAGAAATAATCGACTAGTTTACGCTAATTCAATAGGTTAGCAATTCCGTCCTTTGAACGACATGACTACTGATCGTAGAAAATCACGGAGATCCGCTTACTTTTACCATAAAATGTCATTCTACAACCGACACTATAATCTAAGGAATATTTAAAATGAAAGCTGTTCGAACAAGTTTAAACCTGTGCTTAGAAGCAGTGAAACTGTAATTAGTACGTTTATAGAAATCCGATGTACATGGACACGGATAAAACTATAGACCTCATACAAATCAACTCACTATCTTACTAGACATATTAAAGTAGAATCGATTCAGTACGCTTAGTTTGAAAAGGTAAATAAAATTCCCCTCTCTCTCTCTCTCTCTCTCTCTCTCTCTCTCTCTCTCTCTCTCTCTCTCTCTCTCTCTAACTCTCTCCCTCTCTCTTTCTCTCTCTCTTTCTCTCTCTATGTATCTATGTATATATATATATATATATATATATATATATATATATATATATATATATATATATATATATATATATATATACCTGTCTATCTGTTCATCTATCTCTCGATATATATATATATATATATATATATATATTACACAACGACTGATCTTCTACAAACTTTAAATCAAAGATTTGATTCTGAGAAGTCATTAAGCCGGTATGAGTGAAAAGTTATTTATTTGAACTAGTGTTGCAGTGATTTTTAAAAATTCAAGATCTCACCAATCACAAATCTTTTTACAGTAAACTGCTTATCGTCTTATATTGCCATTAATGGCATCTTGATACTTAATCTACTGAAAGTCCATCATTAAACCAAATTTTGAAAAGCTATTATTATTTATAGCGACTGATTTTCGGCGTTTGGATTCCTTCGATTCAAATTCAGAGAAGCGTCTCGATAAATCATATTCTTGTTTACTTCGGGCTTTAATCGCAAGCTTTAATGTAGAACTCTTTAATTTGAACAGTAGTGGTACGGTGTTTGATACTCCATAGCTGACGCTGGTCACTTTTGTCTGACGATATGGTTATTTTACCCGATTTTCTAAAGTTTATAGCGATCGACTTTTCTTACAGTTATTTTCTCCGTTTCAATTCCCATATATATATATATTATACACACACATACACACACATATGTATATATATATATTTATGCGTGTGTATATATATATATATACATACATATATATATGTATGTATACATATATATATGTATGTATGTAAATATGTATGTATACATATATATATATATATACACATACAGACACACACACACACACACACACATATATATATATATACATACATAATTTATTTATTCATAAGATAACTGCAACTTCTTTACAGAAAACGGCCATCTCTTCAACGAATTCCTTGCTATTATGAACCACCGCTAACTGCAGGCTGCTGGTGAGTTTGATAAATAAACAGGTTTTTGTTTAGGTCACCTTTACTAGACCCTTCCCATGTAGTATGAGTGTGCAGTGCGTCCCCCAAAAAGAGCTGCTCATACGCCCAAGCATGTTGCTGTTCAGGATAACAGTGCAGCTACGTTTGGATAAGACTTGAGTCTCCCACGTGTAGATTTATGACTATGTGCTTCTAACCGGTCGAGTCTGTACACATTGCCACTCCTCCACTCCTATCGGACTTGTGAAGAAATATCTGCACACACAGATAGCAATTCTACGTACTTGTGCTACACATTATATTATCCATTCCATCTTCGCAGTGATGTGTGTAGTGACAAGCCAATGCAAGATAATAGGACAGTTACGAGGATCGTATGTATTATTGTTAGGGAATTTAAACCCGCCAGTGGGTGTAGCCATACTCACCACGCTTGGCCATTTGCAGGCTGGTGAGGCTATTTAACCTATAGTTGGGGTGGATGGCCGTTGACTCCGTGGCTTCATCCGCCCTTTGAAAGGTCTCATTTTTGCGCTGTTTGGTTTCCACTTACCCTCCTCAGCAGACCCGGGTTTGGTGGGGGAGTCGGTTTAATCGCCAACCACCCAAGCATGAAATATATATATATATATATATATATATAAATATATATATGTGTGTGTGTGTGTGTGTGTGTGTGTGTGTGTGTGTGTGTGTGTGTGTGTGTGTGTGTGTGTGTGTGTGTGTGTGTGTGTGTGTGTGCGTGTTGGTGTGTGTGTGTGTGTGTGTGTTTGTGTGTGTGTGGGAGAGGTGTATTCGTCCCAATACAAATGACCATAATGAAAATAGTAGAGCACTATAAAAATTGCTTTAAACAATCGGCTAAAATACACTTTGAGACAGTAAATCAAGTAGACCTTGACGCTCAGAAGGAATTGAAACCTACATTTCTGAAGAGCCGGTGGTCACTATCTTTTTAGAAGATTTTAAGCTTGTAGCTAGAATGGAAAGAAACAATATAACCCACTTGCTCGGCATTCTAGCGATGCGTGGATCGATTCGTCGGAGGCACCTCTGTCCACTTTTTCGTGCTCCAGAGATACTTATTCACTATTATACACACATATCACTATACATATAAACACACACGCGCACGTATGCATCCATATGGCGTGCATATGTAAAATACGTATGTAATATAAAGACTGTGCTTTTGCTTAAATTTTAAGTGATGTATTCATCAAATAAATGTTCCGCTTTCCGATATCAAGTTTAAGCAAATATGTAAAACCGACGTGAAAATTTTCAATAATATAATTTAAGTTAAAATTAAAATGAATAGGAGTACAAAACTGTGAATATATCGTTTAAAACATTATTAAGCACAGCGGACATGAAGCAATAAATTTATGTTAAAAGGTTTAGAGCGAACTAAATTTGAAAGACAGGAAGGAAAGGTGAATGTATGTGTGTATTTTTGTGTATGTTTTAGAAATTTGTTCATGGAAATAGAATATATATATACTTAGATATATGTAAAAATATTAATAAGTAAAGGAAAGAAATATTTATTATACTCGTATGTAAATGAAAATTTAGCAGGTCACAAATAACTGCATCTTGCTGAAGTGTACACATATATTCAAATCTCGCGTACATAGCTTTATAAATACGGACATACACAAATCTAAAATCACATTTGCATACACATATATAAATAAACACATATACAAATAAGTTATGAATACATATTTACGAGGGTAATCCCAAAAGTAAAGTCTCCAAAGCGATGGGGACGCAGAGAAACTGTTTGTGCAGCTGTTGGCAACACTGTTGTGATTGGTGCTTCCTTCACTCCCAAACAAGCATGCGCGCGCTTCGCTGGGATGCTCAATCTTGGCTTGGCAGCCGTTGAGAATGGAGCTTCCGTCCGTTGAACGCTACCGCCAATTGCGAATTTCGCGCAGTTATTATATAGAGGGCAATCCCAAAAGTAAGGTTTCCTTCCGAGGAAAACATGCGTAATCGTATATAAGAGAAAGTTGCAGCATATATGTAGTTTTATCGAATTTTAAGGGGACAGGGGAAAGTAAATCAGATTGTATTAGAGGGGTAAAGCGTCATGTATTTAGTTTTATCGATTATTTCCGTAATTGTTGGTGAGTTTGAATGAAATAAATAGTCGTTGACCTTAGTTAGACCATTTGCAACATTCTTAGAGACTTTGAGTCGAATCGGTTTGAAATTGTGCAAATGTATAAACATGGAAAATGCACACACACACAACAACAATCTGCCTTTTATAGATAATGATATATATATATATATATATATATACTGCAAGTTTTAAACTTAGATCATCCAGTGTCAGTGAGGAGTTCAAGTCACTATGGCATGTCTTGGTTCCTAAAATGCCAGTGGCTGCCAATTCATTACAAAAACTGGGATTTGGTTAAATAAAGCAATGAGTCCAGAATGTTCTTCCAGGGCCACGAGATTAAAAATACTGATCAAATGAATGAGCTTCAAATGTTATCTTACTAGAGACAAATGAGTTAAAGCATTAAGAAAACAGCGCAAACGTTTTGTAGACTGCACACATCATTAAAAACAGCCGCTGTTCTTACTTCTTCCTCTAGCTATGCTACAGACATATATCTAACCTATAATAAAGTAAGGAGTGCGGGACTGCGTGTGTTTTGTTTCTTTTAATCCAGTTAATAAAATAAGTTGGATTGTTTTGAATAAATAATTGTTTCTACTTTAGGCACAAGGCCAGCAATTAACCAGTACATTACTGGTACTTTATTTTATCGAATGAATGAATATTACATAATTTATCTACTAAATTTCGTAGCTGTTGATTAAATATATTTTATTGTTTATTTAAAGATTCACTTCTTTAAAATGTTCAAATGTCAACACTTCCTGTTAGCGATCGCTTAAATAAACATTCATATATTTCCGTCACTATTTTTTTCCTAATGCAGTTTATATATAATATCGTCTTTTTTTAATGTATCATGGATTACGTTACTGATTACATAAGAGAGTGTAACGCAGTCTTCGTTCAATTTCTGTGTATATTGTCAATTATGATTTTATTTGATGTATCGTATATACATGCATATTTTATTTTGTTTGATGATTCATATATACATGCATATTTTATTTTATTAAATAATGTTACAAATGGGAGTGAAAATATGAACACATATGATATATAGAAAGCATATAAATAAATCTACAGTAGAATAACATAACAAATATGTTTTAAATATATAACATAAATAACATTACAAATGCTTAGATAACATTATAAATTGCTCACGATTCTGTCAGAAGGATATATTCCTTTAATGTTGCAATATTAAAGAAAATGTAAAGGAAGGGGTGAATAACCGAACCACCACCAGAGCAAAAGACAGCAGCGAGGAGTACTGGGCAACCTCTCTAATGATTTTTAAGGCAAGCCAGCACACTTGCAGTGTTACCTCGGGTGATGGCGAGGCTAATATCATTATACACACTACACATGCTAGCAGAAAACCACCCGAAAGGTGATTGTTCTGCTAGTATAAACAAACAAATTTTATTATTCAACTAATCTTGTTTTAAAACTTCAATCGAAAATAAAACAAATATGAATAAATAATTTTAAATATATATTTTTGGGAAAAGGTGGAAAGAAAGATAGGAGTGTGGGGGGAGTGATGAAGATAGCAGATGTATAAATAATTCTTACTTGAATGCTGTGCAATTAAACATGCTACGATTCATGCCTCTGCTTATTTCTTAGGTCGGAAATGTAATCACACGATACATATTGAGGTTTTACCCTTTACATTAAAGTTCAATAACAGGTACAGCTAGATTGTTGCTTCTCAACAATGATGCACATTTCTATGCAGTGAAAATGTGTTTCAGTACGTCATTCAATACATCACTAGCTGTTTTAAATACTAGAATTTTTGTTCAACACGCTGACGCGTATGTGTATATATAAGAGCCTATGGGTATGTACATATGCATACATTTATATGTGTGAGTATATAGATATAAACGCGCAAACAAGTCTTTGTGTATTTGTGTAACTTACAAAAATACACAAAGACACACATATATTCACACAAACCCTTACATGCATATATTTCCACAAACACACACACATACACTCACACACAGCGTAGCTAATGGAACGCCAGTCACTGTTTTGCTATAGTTTTCTTTTACCAACCCCTTCCTTTCTTTTACGTACATGCATTCACACATTGTGTGACGGACGGAAGTCGATCAAATTTATATATAAATTGTTACCACAATACTGGTTTGTATTTATTTTTCTTGATTTATTCTTAAATTGAGTCTAGCAAACCCTATTGTCTGTAGTTAGTATTCTTTTCACCTTAGCGATTCTGGTCCATTTCGATTTGAACACATATATGTATATGTCTGTGTTTGTTTTTCTTTTTTGTTCAGTTATACTATACGGCTCGGAAAAACCTCTTTCCTAGAGCTAATTTACTGTAATGAGACTATTTTGAGTTTCTAACTCAATACATGCCTTTGATATATATTTATATATAGATTTAAATTCATACCATTAACTCACTTGAATTATTTCTCTTAGCTCACGATTTTCTAATGACAAGTCATATATTTCTATCAATCAATCAACTATATTCACTCATATAACTAAATTTGCGCCTGCGTTACATACCTTTGTTTAACATAGTTCACCTTTGTTGAATAATGAAGAAACATTTACCTGTCTGTTCGACCTGCCAGCTATAGCAGCCATATTCTCTCAAATCACACCGCATAGTCTTGGAAAAGGCAAGGACATGTTGAATTGGGTAGTCTTAAGTTACAAATAAAATTACAATTAAGTGGGTTCAGCAAAATACAGAGATTCTTGTCCAATTCACAATGCTGCAACAGCAGCATTGTGAATTGACTGGCCAACAAAGGTGAGAATATTATCAATCTCTCACTTTCAAATGTAAAAGCGCATTCTTTTATAAGGTTATATATACACTGTGTTCGAAAAGAAAAAGACGGGATGGTCTAGGCTTGAATGTGTTTAATCATAGGGTTTGTTCAATCAATGCTGTCATAATACTAATTGACTATCATAAAAACAAACCTTATTAAAAAAACTGTTATTGGTTGGCAAATATATATCAGAGATGGACACAGATAAAAACGTATTCTTTTCCAGTAGGATGCGTACGAAATTCAGCCGTTAACTGGCGGATGTCTAATAGACAAAAACACCAGTAATTCACAAACGTTGTCTATATGAACTCGTAACCATCTTCTCTATGTATGTGAGTTTTCTTTTATGGACACTTTGTATGATTGTAAGTATGTGCTCATGTATCACCGTGTGTATATGTTTTTAAAGACAAGAATCATATATAAAGATCGTTATTTTAAAACGGATTATAACTAGAGATTTTATTATAGTCTCTAAGTGACATTTCAAGAGACAATTTAAAATTGCCAGTCATACTTGTAAATTTGAAGAGGCAAGTTTACATTATTTTATAGAATTAAAATAATCTTGTAAGTATTCCAATCATTATAAATCAAAAATAGATACAAACGTTAAGTGATTTGATTTTCTATTTCATTCGTTAATGTGAATTCAACTCACCGACACATTATAAAGTATATAGTAACTACACTGTTTATTTACATTACAGTAATCGAAACAAATGGAGTGTAGATTGGAAACTAAGTTTTCTGGAATTTAATTTGTACTTTATGTATTCAGGCTAGCAAGCACACACATATATATGTGTGTCTGTCTGTTTGCGTGTGTGTGTCTCTGTGTCTGTGTGCGTGCGTGTATATATGTGTGTGTTGATGTATGTGTGTCGAACATTTATTCTCAAGTGTACACTACTGTCTGGTCACACGAAACATCCATAAGGTGTTTACGTCTGAAAGAGATAACAGAATATATTGTCTCCGTCAAAACCGATGAGAATCTAATTAGAGTCGATAGCGTCACCGTTATGTTTAGAGAGTTTGTTGTTTTGTCTCATTGCGTTCGGTATTTAATTGCACAAATAATTCTACAGTGCAACTAAATAAAATTAAAAGATCGCATTTATCAATTAATATGTGTTGCCCGTCTATGATTTTTATTTAGAATGTTGTATAAGGACATGAATGTATTTGTGTGTATGGTTGCACTTGTATGTACTCTCCTAACGATTCTTAAGTAAGATAGGCACGATGTCTAGATAAAAGACCAATATATTTTACTGAAATTTAGATCTCATCTGTATGTGTGTAGTGCTTCAGAAAGCATTGCTATTTTAACTGTCTTGCTTACCAACTGAGATTAAAGAACACGCAGTAGAATTTGTTGTATTTACCATCGATGCCAGCCTTTTATATTTACTACATACACTTCTGGTAAATTAACCAAAAATGTTATTTATTATTTATAGTTATGAATGAGAATTAACTAGCCAACGAAATTATCTTCATGTGGTTGTCAAGTAGTACCTTACTGTTGTAAATAGGGCACGCTTGCAAATTCAATTCGAGGTACACTATTCTTGGAACAGAAACAAAATGGATGGTGATACATTCAATTCATTGGGATCAACAGCCGTGAGAACGGACAAAATATCAATAGAAGTTGTAGATAGGAAAACCACTTTTCAATGATATTTCTTTCATTGATTGTGATGAAATATTCACACATTTTATATATTGCGATTACTTTATATTTTCGTCACAATTTTCATTGTTGCTGTTATGTTTTTACCTGACGACAGATATAATTAAGTAAACAAATGATCAAATCATATTTGAGAGATTAGTGTATACAAGTCTATATTGTCTAACGTATCATTTCTTTTTTCAATACGACAGTAAGATAGACTACTGTTCGAAAGAAATTTCTTTGCTGTGTCTAGCAGGTTTAGCGAACACGCAGAATCCTCTCTGTTGTCTAGTTTGGTTTCTTGTTTATATTTAGTAGAATTTTTATTAGAACATTCCATTAATATTTATTTCTTATTTAATTCTATATCACTAATATTATTTACTCTTTCATCAAAGCAGTTCAGATGATGTTCTGTTGCAACCAAGGGCGACTATTGTTCTAGAATGTCGCTATCATATCGCTACTAGGTAACAGAGTTTTGTTTTCATCTATCTATCATTAACACATATAATCTTAACTTTGTTTTTGTTATAACTAATTCAATCTAATTCCATTTTGTTATGTCTGAGATTGAAATTCTTCACACATTCAACATTTGACACTTAGTATGCTATCAACAACACAATCAAGTTACTGTTGGATTTTGATATATTTTGCTGATGTTGTTGTCGTCTACCCTCGGGTCAGCGATTATCCACAAGATCTATGATAAAAGAAGTTACAATCATGACCATCCTATCTTATTCCTATGCATAGTGTATGTAGGATATTATCCGATATGCCCCTCATTTTTATGATTGAAAAATGCGATTTGATGGTGATTTAGCTGTTATATTAGCAGCCTAAACAGGCCATGTAAAGACTCTCACGTTGTCTCAAGATAAAGTTGTAATCCTGCAAGGTACATATAAGAATGGTTCAAAGGTGTATCACCTTGTTCAGACGCATTTTATGTATCTGTGTAGTAAGGCTGCTCGATAAACTGTTTCCATAATACTATTACTTCCAACAATATGCCGAAACAATAAATAAGTGCTGGGTGAAATGATCCCGTTACCATTTACTAAAGTGTTGTGATGAGAATACCTTGATGCAATAATGTTAATAGTAACTACATGGTCTGATCGTATGTGTATAATGGGCCACTGACTATAGAGTTAATGTGATTCTACCAATATGATCGGTATATAAACTGAGAATTACTCGGACTCAATTATTGAAAATCCAGGCAGATGCACATGAAAGCTTGATATGGCGGAATTATATACGAAACAGAGAGTAAGTAATAGTGAGAGAAAACGAAGTAATTCCGCTTGCGAATGAGGTGCGCTGTATTCATAATGGCTTCTAATTTAGGCACAAGGCTAATACTTTTGTGGGAGGAGAAAATCGATTAAATTGACATCAGTGCGTTACTGGTATTTTATTTTATCAACCCCATAAGGATGAATGGCAAATCAAGCCTCAGCGGGATTTGAACACAGAACTTAAATAACCTTAACTACAGGGTGATTTATAAGTGGCCGGGAAGTATCATTTGAAATGTAAATGTTGCACTACCAGGTTACGTATAATTCAGCCGGGATATACTAAACGGGTTCAGGAAAAATTTTAAGTCAGAAAATATGGAAATGTATCTAAATACCATAATTAAATTTTTCCGCTGTTTTACCTTTAAAACCACTCACTACCATTATTTCCAGCCTCCAACGTTTGGAGTACGGGAGACAATTCTGTGTTGGCTCACTTGACAATTTTAATTAAGTCAGTAAGGAGTGTCCATCTCTGATATATATTTACTGACCAATGACAGCTTTGTAAATACATCTTGTAGTTATTTTTGTAGTTATTTAGTGTCATTACAGCACCGATTAATTAGACCCTATGGTTAAATTCATCCCTGCATTCTTCATGCATACCCTTTTTGCCATTACAGACGCTGGGTGATCGCTCAGAAACGTCTCACAGTAAGACGTTACAAATCCTAAGACAGGGTGAGAAGGAGAGAGAGAAAGACAGAGAGAATTAAACATTTGACTTCGGTGTGATTTGAATTAAACATTTGACTTTGCTGAGAGTCGGAACAGATACCTCAAAGGCATTCTACCTAACACCCCTGAAAATTCACCGTCATCCAAAAAAGCATCAGAATTAACTTCATAAAACACTTCACTATTCATTTAATTCCTGACGATATTTTTATATCTATAATATTATTATGTTTGTAAGAATGTGGATTCGCTTGTTACGCTTTTAAAAACCTTAACGATAGGATGAAATCAAAGCCATGTTCAAAATCATAGCATAATGAAACATGTGTTATGTTTAAAACAAGCTTAACTAGGAGAGGAAATCGAAGATATAATCGAAATTTTTAACATAATAGAAGAATAATGTGAAGATCTACAAATTTTAGGTATCAAAATAGAAATAAGAACATATACAAGACCAGCTAGTTATTATGAATGAATCAGTTTCTAAGTATTTCGAACTGAATTAAGCACCGCTGTGAGACAGTGAAACAAGCTCATTTTTTCATCCCGATCTCAAACTGGTGATTATTACGACTAATATCACTTAAATAGTTTTTCTTTTGTCGCTACTGTTGGTTCAGTACGTTCGCTTTTACGATGAATTTGTTGCTATCGTTATTGCGACTTTTGTTTTATTATATAATGATAATACAGCTTTATTTTCTGTTATCAACATTTAAACCAGACGTACAAAAGAGTATCATTATCGTGACAGGCCCAAAGAAATATCAATAAAGAAATGAAATCACGTGTTGTAGCGTGATCAGTATCTAACATATGGTCTTTTCCAAAGACACTTATCACTTTGCTTTTGTGCATTCAGTCAACTTTACCGATTCTACTTAAAGGAATATCTGTTTTTCTAACCTGCTTGCCAACCAGAACATTAAATATTCGGGACGATACGGCGAGATGATAAGGTCTTGACGAAGTTGGCAAGCATTGTTTCTTAGCAACTCTTTCAAAATGTCTGATAAGTGGGGAAAATGAAGTTTTTATCAGGAAATGGAAATGCATCAAAGCGGAGAGAAGAAAAATGAATTTTTAATATATTCATCTCGGTTCTTCTTAAGAAATTCAATACGGTTTCTTACAAAGCGGAAAATTACGATAGATCAATAAATACTGGTGGCTGGAAGCAAGCAACAGGTGTGGCTCTTCAGAGAAATGGTATTTTTCTCGGTGCAGATAACGAGATTCACGAAGTTTTGAGTAGATCTTGATAAATTCATTCGTTGGATCTTGGCGGCGGTGCCATTAAAAACTATAGTTACATGAAAGACATTCCCAAGTCTGGTTGTGATATCGTTTTATTGTTTATTATAAATCGATATATTTTCTTTTTTTCATTTTTTTTTTCTTTTTTCATTTTTATATTAGCCTCATGGCTTGGTTGTATACAATTGTAGTATCATTTGTAACAGTCCTTCTTATTCAACCTCTTATAAAACTCTGATTCCCCCTTCTCTCTATCTCTCTCTTTCAATGTATATCTCTCCCTCTCTCTATAAATACACACACATCCGCACACATATATATGTGTGTATATTTATATATATATATAGAGAGAGAGAGAGAGAAAGGGAGATAAATATATATATGATATATCTATATATGTTTGTGCGTGTATTTATATATATATATATATACACAGACACACACACACACACACACACACACACACACATATATATATATATATATATATATATATATATATATATATATATATATATATAATTCTAGCGTTCTGTTGTACTATTTATTTACTATCTAAAATATCTTTCAACTTATTTATTGATCGATTTATTGATTGGCCGATCAAGATAATTATACGAAGATTAAACTTTACGTTGCTTTATATCTTTACTGCATTCTTTCTACATTTTATATTTGCATTTGTTCCGCTGGTTCTGAATGAATGTAAATATACTGTCTCGTCAATAGACATATATGGAGCAACAAAAGAATGCATCGCAAATAATCACACACGCACACACTCAGATGGACACACACATACATATATATATATATATATATATATATATATATATATATATATATATAGTAATAATACTGAATTTGAAAACTATAGATATATATATATATATATATATATATATATAAATACACACACACACACACACACATATATATATACACACATATATATATATACACACACACATACATACACTCCAACAGCATTCTAATCAAAGATTGTATGCATTTTTGAGAGACACACTTTATATATAAAGTAAATGGCTATACATATGCAAATATAAACTAAATACAAAATATACCAGTTCGACAGGAAAAAGACTACATCCGATATTAGTTGCCAAGACATGCTAATGGTTACACCATCTAACCACCCCTACCTTGGTTTCCACTTTATAGTTGTATATTATATTATACTGTTCTATTTATTGAGAAGTTTACTTAGCAGCTGTTGAAATATTTATTGCAAGAAATACATTTCCCCGTTGATCACGTGCCAGCCTGCCAAATGACGGTGAACGGTTCAAATTATATCGTTGGTGTTGCGTCGTATCTATAGTGAAGCCACTTAACTCCTATTGACCAAGCCCGTCGTTATTATTCTTGTCAGTGGTGATATTGTTGTTGTAATAGTTTAGCCCCGTGTCAACTCTGGTTGAGGAGATATGTGATCAAAATCATTTCAGCCAAGTCCATCGGTCTTTCCTTTTCAGACGTAGAGCATTTAGAAATATATTATACAATATGATCATGATTTAATTTTAATTAAGATTGCGAGATGTGGTTAGCGGACAGACAATTGGTTGTTTTTTTGTTTTTGTTTTGTTTTTTATTTGGGGTGGGGGTGGGGGGGGGGTTAGGTTGAGCATTGACGTAGACGTAAACTGGTCGTAAACTGAGTACTATGTGAGTAATGTACATAGCTATATCTGGGCGTTGCATTCAATTTCTTCCACGAGTGTATTGCGAGAGACTAAGAAAGAATACAAACTATTTTCGCATCTCTTGAACACTTAACATTTTGAAAATAGGTTATAATCATGAAACACATTCTAGGTTATTGTTATTTCAGAAGGATTTATTATTTCCTTGTTGTTGATAGAAGCAACTATACCAAATCCTAGTATACAGGATAAATTTACCTCTATAAATTACAAACTTCCCAGCCCTGAAACATTGTAGTGTATTAGCATTGTAGGTGTATTTCCATGCCTCAATTTCCAATGCATGCTCCCACCTATATTTAAAACAAATTTTGATGCACGTTTCCTAGATAATATTTTTTTAATAACCTAATGATGTGCCTAAGCTTAGAAAATAACATGAAAATCCATTGCCTAAAGGCAGTCAAGATTATAGAGCGGTATATAGTATTGTCCTCCTATATTCAGCATTTTAGATTAACCATGATCGACATTACCATTTAACCTTTCAATACGAAAAATTATGTCTCAGAAATGTGCTGCCATTCATTTAAATTTGCAGGCATTTCCTAAGGACCAGGTATTGTTGTTAAATTTGAGAACAGATTCAGACTAACACTCACAAATGTTGAACACAAAGAAGCATCCCTGGGTGACACTTTAACAATTCCGCACATCTATCAATCTGGATTTGGATTTTAACTTACTGGGCTTAAAAGGAAGGACAGAGTTGACCTCGGTGGTATTTGAATTGAGAGCGTAGTGATCCAGAGCAAATGCCACATGTTTTTCCCATGCTCTTAAGGTATAGCCAATCCACTGTCATTCAGCAACAATAGAAAGAAGAAGAAGAAGAAGAAGAAGAAGAAGAAGAAGAAGAAGAAGAAGAAGAAGAAGAAGAAGAAGAAGAAGAAGAAGAAGAAGAAGAAGAAGACGTCAATGACATCAACAAAAATCCATTATAAGGATGAGCTGAGAAGAAATGATACGATGACTAGAAAAGATGGTGATGGACGAATGGGTGTTATCGATTACATTGGAATGCATGCTTCCATTTACCGATATCACTTCAGCCATATGATCAATCATCACAACAGTGATAACACAGAAGAAACTTACGTAAACATACACCGGAAATAAGTAAGAGTATGGTAGTGGATGGAAAAAGTGGTAAGCACATACAAACAGACACACATACGTATCCAAATACATTTTTGCCATATACGATCAACTCAGATACATTCACACTGAAGTACGCTGACGGATAGCCATACATACCACATTTGCTTGTGTATGGCCGCACACACACACATATACAAACACACACACAATTTTTACATACATACATACATACATACATACATACATACATACATACATACATACATACATACATACATACATGGAGGCTGCCAACTCGTTTTCGAGTGCGGCCACTACTTTATATCCATGTAGGAGAACCCCTACCGATGCGCTGAACGAGTGTGACTTTTTAGTCCAGCCAGCGACTTGAAAACTCTGGTACAAACACTACACTTGTGACAATTATTGACACATAGAGCTGGGCCCATGGTACCATGTGACGACAAGTGCAGAGAGATCTCCAGATACAAAGCAATGTCTGTGCCGTGAAGCTTTTATAGTGAGCAAAGGCACTGCACAAAGCCAGTCCCACTCTCTTAACCAAGATGATATTTACCAAAAAGAAGAACAAGTCAACATCATTGGATACCATCAGGGTTGCAGGTCTTATATCAGAGTTTTCATTCTCCTAGAATTTTGACAAAGGCTAAGGGGTCATCTCTCCCGGTGATTTTGGATGGCCATTGACTCTTACGAGCTCCTTTGCCCTTTGACAGGTTTTGTTTTTAGTCCTGCAGGATGTTCAAAGTCACCCTCCTCACCAAGAAACCTTGGTGGGGTTGCCAGTTTAGTCGCCAACGACCCGACCATGAGACAGGTTGTACTGAGATACTTGTTACCAGTAGCACCAACTGGTGACCTGACATACATACATACATACATACATACATGGTGGCTGCCAACTCGTTTTCGAGTACGGCCACTACTTTATATCCATGTAGGAGAACCCCTACTGATGCGCTGAACGAGTGTGACTTTTTAGTCCAGCCAGCGACTTGAAAGCTCTGGTACAAACACTACACTTGTGACAATTATTGACACATAGTGCTGGGCCCATGGTACCATGTGACGACAAATGCAGAGAGATCTCCAGATATAAAGCAATGCCTGTGCCGTGAAGCTTTTATAGTGAGCAAAGGCACTGCACAAAGCCAGTCCCACTCTCTTAACCAAGATGATATTTACCAAAAAGAAGAACAAGTCAACATACATACATACATACATACATACATACATACATACATACATACATACATACATACATAAATACATACATACATACATACATACTTGGGGTGTGCTGAACAACTCCTAATCAACAAAACTGTGATGTCGGAAGTTTCGAAAACTTAGGAGGAATATGGCTACAGTCTGGCTGGACTACAGGAAAGCTTTCGATTCTTTTCCCCACTCTTGCATGATAGAGGCCCTCTGACTTACTAAACTCCCATACATTATTATCAGAGCCATAGAGAAGCTGTCTTCTTCTTGGGCTACTATCCTAAAGTTAAAGATAGAGAAGGAAGACTATTTTCACTGATAAAATAGAATATCACAGGGGTATATTTCAAGGAGATAGTCTCTCTGTGATATTATTTATCCTGTCATTAAAACCCCTTGTCCTTTCTGCTCAAGAAATGTGAAGGATACATCATTGGATCACAGGAGGACAAAAATACGAACCTAACCCATAATTTCTTTGTGGATGATCTGAAACTATATGCCAAGAACATAGATGGGATGAAGAAAAATCTTGACCTGGTTACAACATTCTCAAAGGATATATGAATGGAGTTTGGCCAAGATAAGTGTTCATATATGACTGTAAAGCGGGGACAAACTACAAACTAATCTGGCAACATTGTCATCAATGGCCTAACTGTTTCATCTGATAAGAACTTCTACAGACAACTGGGGATAGATGAGAACATATCATATAATGCTATCTGTAATAAGGAACGCGTAACCAGGGAATACTACACCCGATTAAGAAAGATCTGGTCATCGGAACTCTCTGCGCACAATAAAACAGTAGGTCACAATGTGTTTGCTGTGCCTGTCCTAACACCAACGTTTGTAATACTCAATTGGATGATAGACGAAGTTCGAGCAATTGATGTTAGAACTCGAAAAATACTAAACAAGACCGGAAACTTACACATCTATAGAGACATAGACCGCCTTTACTTGAAACGTAAACAGGAGGCAGAGGCCTAACATCAGTCCAGACAGCATTTGAATGTCGCATCATATCACTCCGACAACATCTACGAACCTCGAAGCGTAGGAGCCCGTCTCTCGAGCAAGTCTATCTGCATGAAACAAATAAGATCATGAGAGTTGGGAAGGAACTCCTTGAGAGATATTCCCTGTGCGATAATCAAAAACTCACACCCAGGAATGTCGCTCAGCAGTATCGCAGTGAATCCATGGATGAAAAACTGCATGCCTATCAGCAAAAAATCATGCATGCATATGTTGCCAGGAAGCTCCAGAGTGAGAGTAATATAGATAAAGAAAGTAGTCTATCTTGGACCAACAACCGCTATATTGGCTCCCACTTTGAAGGATACGCTTTTGCAATCCAAGAACAGGAAATAAACACGAAATACCTGATTCACAAAAGCGATAGGTATGCAGGCAAAACACCTAGATGTGACAACAAGTGCAGACTCTGCAGAGTTAACATCGAAGATATCACCCATGTCATAAGCAGCTGTCCAAAGATGTCATCGCGGTACTATCTACCTATGAGGCATGATGTAGTGGCCAAAACACTGTACAATGCAATCCGTAGAAAAGATAGCCTCGATAATAAACACATTAAAACCTACAGCAATGTAGAAGAGATACATATACATAATATGACCAGATATAATGATATGGGACAGGGAAAAAAAGACATGCACAGTAGTCGAAGTTAGCTGCCCAGCAGATTCCAATATAATATCAAAGATTAGCGGAAAGGAGAATATTTATGCAGAACTAATGAGAAATCTGCAGATACTCCACTCTGACTATACCTTCAGATTTATGCCTGTGATTATTGGGGTACTGGGATATGTTAGTAACTGCCTCAATACAAATCTTGAGAATCTGGGCTTCACAGAAACAGAAAGAACACGACTAGTTAGGAAATTGCAAGTACAATCCAAGTGGAACAGTAAAAATATGTAAAACATTCCATACAAAGCGTATGCACATGCACACATATAACTCAAAACATCCACATCCACACATACAATAACATCCATAGCTACGTATGCAAGCAGACATGCATACATATCTACCTAGTTGATGTGTAAATTCCAATGAGAGTGTCTTGTAACTATGTTAGAAACCGGCTCTCTCTCTCTATTGGCAAACATTTGTGAAATTATAAAACCAGAAGAACATACATACATACATACATACATACATACATACATACATACATACATACATACATACATACATACATACATTGAAAACGTGTTCTGTTTTGGAGACCAGCTGCCCACTTGATGTAAATTCCAATGAGAGTGTCGTGTAACTATGTTAGATACCGGCTCTCTCTCTCTATTGGCAAACATTTCTAAAATTATAAAACTAGAAGAACATACATACATACATACATACATACATACATACATACATACATACATACATACATACATACATTGAAAACGTGTTCTGTTGTGGAGATCAGCTGCCCACTTGATGTAAACGTTGTCAGAAAAATACAGGAGAAGGAGGACATCTACGGACTATTGATGAGGAGTTTACAAATCCAGTATCCAAGATACACCTTTAGCTTCATACCCATCATTATTGGAGCTACAGGTTATATACCAACCCGCTTGGACCAAAGTATGACTGAACTTGGATTTGCGGACAAAAAGCGCAGCTCCCTAATTCATAGTCTACAAATGGCTGCGATAGCTGGCACCTTCAAAATTTGCAAAACATTCTTGCGATTCAAGGGATGACAATTTCTTTTCTTTTACAACCTTGCCACCAGGAAGGTGGCCGGTCAAAAAAAATATACTCGAAATTAAGAGAAAGAGATAACATACATACATACATACATACATACATACATACATACATACATACATACATACATACATACATACATACATACGCACGCACGCACGCACACACGCAAACACAGAGATTTGCATATGTATTTACATAGTTGATGTCTAGATTCCTGTGAAGGAGTCTTATTTCTATGTTAGAAACCGACACTCCATAGGTGAAAATTTATAAAATAATGACTTCTTGTATAGGCACAAAGCCAGGAAGATTTATAAAATAATTGTTTCCACTTTTGGCACAAAGCCAGCAATTACCCAGTGCATTACTGGTACTTTATTTTATCGACCCCGTAAGGATGAAAGGCAAAGTTAACCTCGGCGGGATTTGAACACAGAATGGCAAGGGCCGTAGCTCTATGCGTCAAAGCATGGCGTCCGACGTTCTACCGACACTGCCAATCCACATTTATAAAATAATATAACCATATATGATGGCTGCCCCCTCGTTATCGAGTATGGCCATTGCACGAGAAGAAAAAAAAAAATAAAAAAATAAATAAATAAAAGATAAAATAAAATAAAATAAAATAATAATAATAGTAATAATAATAAATTAAAAAAAAAAAAAAGAAATATATATATATATATATATATATATATATATAAATATATATATATATATATATATATATATATACATACATGGTGGTTGCCAACTCGTTTTCGAGTACGGCCACTACTTTATATCCATGTAGGAGAACCCCTACCGATGCGCTGAACGAGTGTGACTTTTTAGTCCAGCCAGCGACTTGAAAACTCTGGTACAAACACTACACTTGTGACAATTATTGACACATAGTGCTGGGCCCATGGTACCATGTGATGACAAGTGCAGAGAGATCTCCAGATATAAAGCAATGCCTGTGCCGTGAAGCTTTTATAGTGAGCAAAGGCACTGCACAAAGCCAGTCCCACTCTCTTAACCAAGATGATATTTACCAAAAGGAAGAACAAGTCCACATCATTGGATACCATCAGGGTTGCAGGTTGTTATATCAGAGTTTTCCTTCTCCTAGAATTCTGCCTTGACAAAGGCTAAGGGGCCATCTCTCCCAGTGATTTTAGATGGCCATTGACTCTTAAGAGCTCCTTTGCCCTTTGACAGGTTTTGTTTTTAGTCCTGCAGGATGTCCAAAGTCACCCTCCTCACCAAGAAACCTTGGTGGAGTTGCCAGTTTAGTCACCTACGACCCGACCATGGGACAGGTTGTACTGGGATACATGTTGCCAGTAGCACCAACTGGTGACCTGACACATATACATATATACATATATACATACATATATACATACAAACATACATACACATACACACACACATATACACACACATACATTAATAACAATAATAATAATAATAATAATAACGACAACAACAATAATAATATACATATTCATATATATATACACACACGCGCACGCACATAAGCATATCTACACACACACACACACACACACACACGATAGCAACTAACAGTGCTGCGATCGAATGTGGCTTTTTAGCCCAGCCAATGATCTAAAGTGTATTGCACAGAGTCGGCAACCAAAACATTCACTGGGAATAGTCGGCTGTGGTTGGAGTTCGTGTACTTTTGCATGTCGCTTGAGCCCTCCTGCTGATTTACATTCTCTACCACATGTTTGGCAAGCATGATGAGTAGCATCTCCAACAGCAGCCTGGTAGTCAACCACTGGTCTTACTTTATGACTGCGAAGATGACTTTCGAGTCCAGCTTTGCTTAGGCAGAGTCTCGCACAGACGCTGCATGTCAGCACCATAGGAGGACCCTCGCCGTCTGGAAGTACATCAGCAATGCCCTTCCTCACATCCCGCTTTACTTTGTCGTGTGCGATTCGAGATGCCACAAAGGCAACTTTTCCCTCATATACAGTCTTTCTCCATTTATTACGATCAGCAGCAAAAATTTCCCATGTATCAGCAGAGATGTTAGCGTCTTTCAGAGAGGCTTTCGAGGAATCCTTATACCTCTTTTTTGGTTTATGTGGCGGTCGTTTTCCTTTAACCAACTCTCCATAGAAGAGTTGTTTGGGTATTCTAGAATCCTTCATCCTGGCAAGGTGACCACTCCAACGGAGTCGTTGCTTAAGCACAAGAGCTTCTATACTGTCACTCATAGAGCTTTCCAAAATCTCGACATCACTGATGTGGTCCATCCAGTGAACGCCATGGATCCGTCTGAGACACATCTGATGGAAACGCTCCAATTGCTTAAGGTGGTGTCGATATGTGACCCAGGTCTCGCAGGCATAAAGAAGACAAGAGAGTACACATGCCCTGTACACCCTTACCTTTGTCCTCCTGCATATGTCTCGCCGACCCAGAGTCGCCTTTCTAGCTTTTCGAAAGCATCACTTGCTTTCCTAATCCTAAGTGAGATTTCACTGTCAAGGTTGCCGTATCGATTGACAGTGCTTCCCAGGTAGACAAACTGATCAACCACTCCAAGGCGTTTGCCATACACATAGATGTTTGGTTCAGTGTACTGCTTACTAGGGGCAGGTTGGTACATGACGACAGTTTTCTTGAGACTGACAGTCAAACCCAGGGCAGTGCAAGCGTCAGAAAATGCATTCAAAATGTGCTGCATATCACTCTCTGTGTGCGCTACAAGATCGCAATCATCTGCATACAAGAGGTCTCTTATGATTGATGTAAACACATTTGTCTTCGCAGCAAAGCGCCTGATGTTAAATATGCTGCCTGAGGTTCGATATCGGATGTAAACACCATGCTCGCAATTCCTGAATGCAATACAGAAAACCATTGCAAAGTATATGGCAAACAGGGTCGGTGCTGGAATATCCCCCTGTTTCACTCCATTTTTTACTGAGATAGGCTCCGACATGTTACCTCCGACATTAACCCAAGCCTTCATGTCGTCATGGAAAGACCTAACTAAAGCAAGGAACTTATCAGGGCAACCATGTTTCTGGAGAACCTTCCATAATGCATCTCTGTTGACAGTATCGAAAGCCTTTGTCAGATCGACAAGAACCTGATACAGATCCAAGCCTTGTTCAATGCATTTCTCCTGGAGCTGTCTAGCTGAGAAGATCATATCAGTAGTGCCGCGTCCAGTACGAAAACCAGATTGACTTTCAGGAAGAACACAATCTGCAATGTGTGTCAGCAGACGGTCCAGAAGCACCCTACATAAAACTTTCCCTACGACAGAAAGCAATGATATACCTCTGTAGTTCCCACAATCATTCCTGTTACCCTTTCCCTTGTACAAGACCACCATTATTGCATCTCTCCAGTCCTCTGGTACGGATTCATTAGCCCATATCCTTCCAAACAAAGAGTGCAGATGTTGCAGGAGTCTCTCACCACCATATTGTAGGAGCTCAGCATGTATGCTATCCATACCTGGAGATCTTCTACTGTTCAGTTTCGAAATAGCCACTGCAACCTCCACAAGCGTCGGAGGTTCTGCGAGAGCTACTTTCACAGGACTTTCTGGAATGAGATTGAGGAAATCTTCACTGACGACAGACGGCTTATTCAAAAGTTCATCAAAGTGCTCTCGCCACCTTCGTAGAATTCCCTGTGAGTCACGAAGAAGTTCTTTGCCATCCTTGCTGCGAAGCGGTGTCACCAGGGAAGAAGACGGTCCATAAACCTCACGCAAGAGACTGTACAACAGCTTTGTGTTATTGGAATCAGACGCAGTTTGTATCTCACCAGCCTTCTCACTCCACCACTGATCATTCATCTGAGAAAGACTCCGCCTAACACGTGATTTTACATCCCTGAGCTCCTCATGCAACGTATTCCTCTCCTGTGGTTTTGCCGTCAAGTAACGTGACAGAGCACGCCTCTTATCAGCCAACAAGTCTTCTATATGTACATCATTCTCATTAAACCAGTCCTGATGTTTTCTCTGCACCAATCCCAGAACACGCCTGCCTACATCATAAACCGACTTTTTAAGGGTCGGCCAATCCTCACCAAGATCTGCAGCCTGCATCTCTTCTTCCAATGTCCTCTTCACATTTTTATCCTTAAGACGAGCAGCATTCAATCTTTTGGGCAGGGTAACACCAGGAGCCCGGATTTTACGTTTGGTGATTAGTTTCACTTTTGCGCGTAACAGGCGGTGGTCCGTCCAGCACTCAGCTCCACGAAAAACACGAACACACTGCACATCCTGTCTGTCACGCATCCTGACTAGGACGTAGTCCAAAAGATTCCATTCCTTAGATGCAGGATGCATCCATGTGGTCTTGAATTTGTTCTTTTGTTGGAACATGGTGTTGGTAACACACAGATCCAGATCCTCACACATCTGCAGCAGGAGCATACCATTGCTGTTACACCTTCCCACCCATGCCTTCCGATTACATTCCATGTGTTAAAATCCCTACCCACTCTAGCATTAAAGTCACCAAGCACGATGACTTTGTCTGCCTGAGGGATATTTCTTAGAACACCTTTCAAGGCATGGTAAAAGGACAGTTTTTCTTCATCGACAGAATTCATAGTTGGAGCATACACACTCACCGGGGTAGCATATCTTATTTGTCCAGCGGAACTCTCATGGACATAAGACGCTCACTAATCCCTACTGGGAATTCTTCTAATTTATTCACAAGTACAGTCTTAACAGCAAATCCTACCCCAGCCTCTCTTCTGGTTCCTTCATCTTTTCCTTTCCAGAAGAATGTATATTCTCCACAAAATTCCGTAAGATGACCATCTCCAGATAACCTCGTCTCAGACAAAGCCACGATGTCAAGATCGTAACGTCGAAGCTCCTTTGCAACAAGAGCGGTCCTTCGTTCAGGACGCTCCAAGGAATCCCTGTCAAGCAGCGTCCGTACGTTCCAGCAGCCAAGACTAAATGTCTTGTTTGGCTCTATTACAATGGCACGATGACGAGCGGGCCCAGGCTGTGATAACTTGGGGCCCCTGCCCTTATTGCCAATGATCTTTTTTTGTTCCAGAACCTAAATTGCCAATTATCTCTTTTACATTGTTCTGGAACATCATTGAATTTGAAAAAAAAAAAAAAGTAATAATAATTATAGTAATAATAATAATAATAATAATGATTTCATTTATTAGCCACAAGGGCCGACATGTAGGGGACAATACAAAGACAGGGACAGTGGGGTTCACAATAAGGTCGAGTAAAAGTGCACAATGGCAAAACTAATTTAACAATGAAAATATAAAAATATAAAATAAACTATACAAAATATAACAAAATAAATTCCCCGATAGGGGGTGGACGACCCTGGGGTGATTCGGGTACCACACCAATCCTGAACCACCCTGCGCTTCTAGGGCACCCAGGAGAGCACCCCTCTCCTCAAGTTAGCTAGCCTATAGGCGCATGGTCAGAGTAGGCCCATTCACACGAGCCATTCTCGCCACATTCACCCACCTTTTAGCAAATGTACTGGGGGGCAGCACTTCTCTCTCCACCCTCACCCTCCTTTCCAGGTGAAACTTGAAGAAGTTGATGAGAGATTGACCGAAGAGAAAAGTGTCTGTCTTTAGTCCTTTCAACCTGGTCCACCATATAATCTCTTTCGCAACTGCCACCAGACAGAGGAAAATGTCCTGCTCTTCCTGACCTAAGGAAGGCGGCGGCTCGATCTTCACTATGGACTCGGCCGATAACCGGATTCGTTCCACACGCGACAGTAGCTGTTCGACATAACTCCACAAGTCAGTAATGCACGGACATTTGACAAGTGCGTGCAGAACGGTTTCGTCGTTCTGTGCTCATCTTGGGCAGGTCCGTCTGACAGCACTTCCGTGCCTGTAGAGTTTATCCCGAACCGGCAGTGCCCCCCGGTAGCACTGCCAAGCGAGGGATTTCTGGAAATTGTCCATCGTCCCCGGCTCAAAAGTCCTCCGGTACAGACTGGTCAGTTCGACTTCGTCGAGGCCCAAAGCTTCTCCGAGTGCGTCATCGCACTTGCCCACCACTAATCCTCTATAGAACTCGAGAGTGGAAGTTCCACTGATCGCATTGCCCGCTTGGTAGAGGGCAGTGAGTGCCTGGCAACATTCCAGGTGCCAGTCACCCAGTCTCGGTCTCTTCTTGACCCAGGACTGCAGCTCAGTCAAAGAAATGAGCTGCGGAAAGGCCCGTCTGATAAACGGCGACCATACCTGTTCACCATTGAGACAGAATATCTGGAGATGTCGCAGCCTCAACGCATGTCTGCGCATCATTAGCCACGGCATGCCCAGCCCTCCGCGTAGAGGGTGCTGGCAGCAGATGGACCGCCTCACCAACGGAACTTGTCCCCTCCACAAGAATTTGAAGAGGAGCCGTTCCAACTTGACGAGGCGCGGACGGGGGCAAGGCACGACGGTTAGGAGGTAATAGATGACGGACGCGATGTACGCATTCGCTACCTCCGCGCGACCTTTCAGTGATAGCTTCCTCCCAGCCCATTTTTAGGTGAGACTGGCTACTCTGCTCGTTACCTCGTCACAATTCTTTTCCACCTGGAGGTCTGGTCCGAACCAAACCCCAAGCAACTTTACTGGTCCGTCCGTCCAGCGCCCCACGACGCTGTTGGACGGCATGGGCTTGCCTTTCCAGGTTCCGAGCTGCAAGCCCACCGACTTTTCCGGGTTAAGTTTGGCTCCTGTCAACCTTTCATATTCCTTCAATAAGGTGCCGCCCACCTCGATTTCTGAGGTGTTCGACACCATCACGGTGATGTCGTCCGCATAAGCCGACACCGCCTTTCCACGTCCCGGTTCGAGCGGGATGCCCTGCAACAGCTCCAGCTTCCGCAGTAAGGGAAGAGAGAGGGCACCCTTGACGGACCAATCGGGAGAGCCGAAATGGTTCCGAGAGGTGGCCATTAACCTTGACCACCGAGCGTGTGCCGCTGTGCATTGCAACGATCCAGCTTCTAAAGACAGGGCCGAAGCCAGCTGCTTTGAGGACAAAATCCAGATACCGATGGTCGACCCTATCGAATGCTTTCGATTGATCTAAATTGATGAGTGCCCCACCGAAGCCAGGTTTACACCCTACCCTCTCTATGATGTATCGCATGAGGTGGAGATTGTCGTGTATGGACCTGGCTGGGATTGCGCAGGTTTGCGCCTCCCCAACCAAATCCTCGACGACAAGCGCCAATCTCTTTGCTAACACCTTGGCCAAAATCTTAAACTCTGTTTTGAGCAGAGTTATGGGCCTGAAGTTGTCTAATGTATCCCTCTTGTTCTCGTCTTTCCTTATCAGCGTCACCACTCCCCTGCTCACAGAACTGGGAATACTCCCATTCTGCTGCCAGTTACAGTAGAGTGCTTCGAGGAGTTCGGAGAACAAGTCTGGCATATTTACGTAAAGCTCGTAGGGCAGGCCATCCAAACCGGGTGACTTGCGCCTCATGCAGCCGACAAGGGCGTCCTGAATTTCGGCTGAAGTAATCGGCCTTTCGCAGCGCTCAGCGTCGACCGTCGAGATGCGCGGCAAGCCGTCAAGGTAGGGACTGAAATCCGCTACTCTCTCTGACTCGCCACTCTCCCCGAACAACCGAGCAAAGTGCTGGCGAAAGGCCTCACACATCCGCTTGGAATCGCTTATCTCGTGTCCGTCTCGGTCCGCCAAAGACCGAATTGTGGTTTTATTACCACGCTGCGCCTCCGCCACGCGGGCCGATCGAACAGCTTTAGTTCCCTCGTTTCTCAGCGCACGCGCCTTAGCTCTGACAATGCAACCTTCGTGTTTGGCATTGAAGAAATGGTCTAATGCCATTCTCGCCGCTAGCACGTCAGTTGCGATGCCACTACAAATAGCCTCGTCTAACTTATCTACCAGCTCCCCCTCCTTTCTATTTTTCTCTAACGCTAGTTCTTTGCTGAACTCTATCGAAGTTACTCTAATCTCTCTTTTGAGAGCCCCCCACCATCTGTTGTTGATGATCCCTCCTGTCAACTTTTCCTTAACTAACTTATTGACTCGGTCCCTGTAAGCCTTACGTGCCGGAAATGACATGTTCAGCTTCCGGTAACCCGGTCCTAACCTACGCGTTTTATTTAGGTCGACCGTACAGATCACAAATTTGTGATCTGAATAGGCGACCGTTTTAAAAAGTGGACAGCCCACACTATTTCTGTCTATGTTCCTAATGAAGATTCTGTCTATATACGATCTAGATGACCCCATTCGGTTGGTCCATGTCCATACTGGCACATTGGGGAAATCTAGTCAGACAGTTGGAACTGGCTGAGTAGGTGCTTGAGGCTTTTGCACCCCCCGTTCCTATCGGCTACTCCCACACAATCCCAGCGTGCGTCTAAGATGCCATTCCAGTCCCCCGCTAACAGTAAAGGGCGAGACGTACCCAGAAAGGTCTCCAGGCGCCTAAAGAAGTCAGGTCGTCCGGCCCCTGTAGGGGCGTAGACGACCAGCAGTCTAAAGGCACCACCTTTGCTACTGCTCACATCCAAGACCACCAACTTACCGTCCGGGTCCCGGAAGATCGACCTTACCTCGAGATCCAGTCCTTTCCTAAACAGCACTGCCACCCCACCCCCCATTCCCGGCCTGCTAACAGATGCGAAGATCTGATAGTCGTCGAAAATGGGGGCTAGTGCACGCGTGTCGGAAATTCTGGTCTCGCTTACGGCAATCACATCCATTTCCAGCGACCGGAGGTCGTTGAGCAGGCGACCCTGCTTCCAGGGTGACCCCAGGACGCGAACATTTAAACTTCCTACTCTTAATATGGCCATATTGGTAAGCTAAGAGAGAGAGAGGGAAGGTTTACTTACCTCCCGGGTCTTGTGAAGGTCGGGTGGTTCGACCTCCATGGTTGGTGGGGTTTCTTTTGGGAACCCCTTTAAAAGTCTTGATGTGGGTTTCACTTTCGGGTTTCCCACGTCTTGAGGAAAGCTCTCTCGAATTTCTTTGAAAGAATTGAGTGACATTCGGACCAGAAGCAAATCTTCTGGCACGCAAAATGTGCTCATTTCAAAAATCTCCCCCTCTGTTTGAATGTCCTCGCTTCGCGCTAAGAGGACCATCAGTTTATCGTTGGCCCTTCTGACAAGTACGAAGTTTTTAACATTTTCTTGGTGTGGTTTTATTTGTTTTCGTTTTGGTGAAGGTGGTGGCGATGGTTTTGGTGGTGTTGTTTTGGGTATGTCTATGTTTGTTGTAGGTGTGGTGTCTGCAATTTCAGGTATTTGTGTGTTTATTTGTACTTGTGTTTGTTTAGGTTGTTTGCGTTTCGGGGATTGTGGAGGTGGTGTCGATGTTGCTGATGGTGCTGATGTTATTGGGGAAGTGTCTGCGTTAGTGGTGTCTGTATTTTTTGTTGTGTGTGTTTTTGTGTTTTGTTGGGGCTTTTTTTTTGTGAGTTTTCTCTGTTTTTTTGCACTTTTGGGTTTTCCTTCATCTTCGCTGCTGGACGACAAAGGGTCTGTGTCTGTGAGTGTCTCTGTGTCTGTGTGTGCGTTTATTTTATTTTTTTGTCTATGTATATACATAGTTGGGGGGGTAGGGGGAGTGGGAGAGCTTTCCCCGTTTTCTCCTTGGATTGGTTTTGGTGTTGGTGGTGATCCGGCTGCTTTTGATATTGGTGTCCGTGTTTTTGTTGATGTTGTTTTTGGTGGTGGTGGTGGTGGTGGTGCAGCTTTCCGTGCTGACACTGGCGTTGGCAACAAAGGAGGTTTGCGACCCCCTGCATTTTTGCGCTGAGGGCAGAAGGCTTGAAGATGCGTGGCTTCCCCGCAAACGAAGCAGCGTGGCCTTCTTCCGTCAATCATTAGTTGGATTGTTGTCCCGTCCTGCAGGCGGGGAGAATCTGGGATGTTATTTATATCCTCCGGTTTCATTTGGAGAAGAATCTCCAAATCCATTCCGGACCAGTCTTCTCTCTCTGTCCTTTTGATGTCCAGGAGGGTGGTGTCTGTCCCCTCCTCGATTACGCATCCCAGCAGCCACCATATGTTCATTCCTTAATAATAATAATAATAGTACACTATTAATGATTATTAATGCACTCGTGCAATGCCTGTGCGTGACGAATATTTTTTAAGTGAGGAAAGACTGTGCACTGAGCCAATCCCACTCTCTGAGCGACAGTAGCTATAACCCGAAAAGAAGAAAAGATCAAGATCATCGGTAACTACTGAGCCGCAGGTTTTATATCGGAGTTAACCCAGTTTCCTGAGATGCCTTCTCCTAGAAGAATGCCCTGACAAGGGCTAGGGGTCCTTCACTCCCAGTGGTTTAACTGCGCGATCGGGCATCCAGCCCGATTATTTCTATGTCCCCGCGCAAAAAAAAACAAAAAAAAACTCACTTATTGACACTCATACGTACGACATACACACACACGCATACATATGCGCGCACACAGCAACACATACATACAAACAAACACACACACGCTACTCTACTCACTTACACACACACACATATATATATATATATATATATATATATTACCGTCATTACTGATACAAGATTACAAGATATATATAACCATATATACATACATATATACATACATAGATAGACAGTCAACGCGATAAGTCGCATATTTAGGCTTGGGAGACTATTTATTAAATTTAAGATGAATACTATCTCCGACAGTAATGCCACAACTACAGCCAGGTTGAATAACTGGTTATTCTTCTAACTATCCCTTCAGAAGACACCTTTTATTCGAATTCGTAGAGATATCCGACTAAATACATAATTCATTTTACAAGGATTTGCTACAAACAGCATGACTGAACACAAAATCAACAAAAAAATTAAGGAAGTATCGAAGACAAATAACAAGGAAGGTAATCAAACTTTATTCAGTTGTAGCTACAGAAGAAACCGAAATTATAAATCGCGTTTCTCTTGGAGTTGCGAACTTAATAATGATTTATTTAATTGTTATAAAATGGCAAAAAACAATCCCTCCATTGGCTATATGAATAGAATGAAGCTACACTGGGACGAAATGCACCCAGAGCTAAATTATTTCACAGCGAAACAATTACGTCAACAAGCGACGTTTGTTGAACGTAAAAATAAGATAAATATTATTAATTGTAAGTCCCCCACAACAAACATGGAATCAACAACACGTGCTACAGATTGCCATGCTACTAGACTTCCTAGCAGCCAGGTCGAACAGCGCCTTGAAACAACTATGTCTGTAAGAAACTTGACACCACCTGTACCATCTAAGTCTACCTCGAATGCTGGGGAAAACACTATCGATAATAATAATAATAATCGAATAAATGTGATACCACGTATACCATCCGAGTCTACCTCGACTTTGTGGAAAACACTATCGATAATGATAATCAAAAGCATAAACAATTGAAAATTTCCCTCAACGAAATCTTCCAGACAGAAATTAACTCATTTATAAATATCTCTCGTGCTGAACGTGTTAAAATGACAATGGTGAATAAAAAACCAAATAATGAAATACTATGTGTTATTGACGAAATAGGGGATGAATATTTATGACGGATAAAAACCCCAACGTTTTAGCAAATCAACGCCTTAGCAATGACAGTGAAGCATTATCTTGGTGATAGTAGAGATATTAACAAGAACAAAACACCACCAAAAATACCATCATATATAACTAAAATAGAAAAAAAGAGTGCTGTCATACGAAAAAACATAGGACATGTGACAATGCTCCTTACATGCAAACAAACACAAAAAAACCTCACTCCTCACCAACAAAGATTGAAAAATAAAATAGAGACGATGTTTGGTAACAGTAGAACCAGAACTCTCCAATATAAGCTGATCACCCTCAAACAAGGATTGAAAGCTGTTAGCGAAAAACGCCGATACCTGAAGAAGGTAGATGAGAGAAAAGTGCTTAATAAAAGATTCAGACGAAACGAAACATCAGTCTATAGAGGTATGAAGGGCAAAATAATAAGTGTCACTGAGGCCCCATCCCAGAAAGACATAGATTACTTTTGGAGAAAAATATGGGGTGAAAAGAAGAATTTCAACCAAGATGCAGTGTGGCTAAGAGAAATCCGAAAGAACTATTGCTCCTACACTACAACAAAAACATACGAAATAAGTGAGGGTACCCTTGTGATAGGAAAACTCCAAGATAAGAAAACACCAGGAAGAGACATGATTGTCGGCTACTGGTACAAAAAACTAATATTCTATCGGAGGTATCTTACCAACAAGTTATTAAGGGAGATAAACGTTTACCAGAATGCTTGACATTAGCACAAAAGTTACTGGTCCCCAAGAACAAAGACACCCACTTGGCAAAAAAATGCCAGAACCTGATGTATAAGATGTATACAGCCTGCCTGAACCTATTCCTCCAAGATCACTGTGAAAATAATAACATCATCACAGATGAACAAGCAGCTGGAAAGAAAGGGGTTTGGGGATGTGCTGAACAACTCCTAATCAACAAAACTGCGATGTCGGAGGTGCGACAACTTAGGAGGAATATGACTACAGTCTGGCTGGACTACGGGAAAGCTTCCGATTCTGTTCCCCACTCTTGGATGATAGAGGCCCTCCAACCAGCTAAAGTCCCAGACATTATTGTCAGAGCCATAGAGAGGTTGTCTTATTCTTGGACTACTATCCTAAGGTTAAAGACAGGTAGGGAGGACTCTATTTTCACTGATAAAATAAAATATTGCAGGGGTATATTTCAGGGGACAGTCTCTATGTGATATTGTTCATCTTGTCATTAAACCCCTTGTCCTTTCTGCTCAAGAAATGTGAGGGATACATCATTAGCTCACAGGAGGACAGAAATACGAACCTAACCCATAATTTGTGTGGACGACCTGAAACTCTATGCCAAGAACATGGATGGGATGAAGAAAAATCTTGACCTGGTTACAACGTTCTCAAAGGATATAGGAATGGAGTTTGGCCAAGATAAATGCTCTTACATGACTGTAAAGCGGGGAAAAACAACAATCCAATCTAGCAACATTGTCATCAATGGTCTAACTGTTTCACCGATATCTGATGTGGACTGCTACAGATACCTGGGGATAGATGAGAACATATCCTATAATGATATCTGTAATAAAGAACGCGTAACCAGGGAATACTACACCCGAGTAAGAAAGATCTGGTCATCGGAACTCTCTGCGCAAAACAAAACAGTGGCTTACAATGTGTTTGTTGTGCCTATCCTAACACCAACGTTTAGAATACTCAATTGGACGATAGAAGAAATCCGAGCAGTTGATGTTGGAACTCGAAAAATACTGAACAACACCGGAAACTTCCACATCAACAGTACACATAGACCGCCTTTACTTGAATCGTAAACAGGGAGGCAGAGGCCTAACATCAGTCCAGACAACATTTGAATGTCGCATCATATCTCTCCGACAACATCTACGAACCTCGAAGCGTAGGAGCCCGTTTCTCGAGCAAGTCTATCTGCATGAAACAGATAAGATCATGTGAGTTGGGAAGGAACTCATTGAGAGATATTCCCTGTGCGATAATCAAAAGCTCACACCCATGGATGTCGCTCAGCAGTATCGCAGTGAATCCATGGATGAAAAACTGCATGCCTATCAGCAAAAAATCATGCATGGATATGTTGCCAGGAAGCTCCAGAGTGAGATTAATATGAAAGAGTACTGGTGGAATGTTCCAGTAAAAACCCAAATAAAATGCAGCATAACAGACCAGATATTATGATATGGGACAGGGAGAAGAAAACATGCACAGTAGTAGAAATTAGCTGTCCAGCAGATGCCAACATAATATCAAAGATTAGTGAAAAGGAGAATATTTATGCAGAACTGATGAGAAATCTGCAGATACTCTACCCTGATTACACCTTCAGATTTTTGCCTGTGATTATTGGGGCACTTGGATATGTTAGTAACTGCCTCAATACAAATCTTGAGAAGCTAGGCTTCACAGGAATAGAAAGAACACATCTAGTTAGGAGATTACAAGTACAATCCATTAATGGAACAGTAAAAATATGTAAAACATTCCAAAGATTTTGCATCTAATAACTGCATATACACATGTACAGATACAAAGCATATACACATGCACATATACAACTCAAAACATCCACACATACAATAACATCCATATCTACACATGCAGACATACATATCTACCTAGTTGATGTTGTGTAAATTCCAATGAGAGAGTCTTGTGTCTATGTTAGAAACCGACTCTCTCTCTATTGGTAAAACTTTGTGAAATTATAAAACCAGAAGAACATACATACATAGTACATACATACATACATACATACATACATACATACATACATACATACATACATACATACATACATACATATATGCAAGCGCGTATGTCGGTGTTCCGTATATATGTATCTGTATGAAGAATTTATATGAATATAAAGCCCCTAACTCGAAACGCCTATATTCAAACAATACACAAAAGTCACTAACACACACGTGGAGAAACACACGCACACACACACTTGCAAAAGTATACACATATACGCACATCTACAAACACACAAAACACCTCAGGCATAAACATTCACACACACACATAGGTGCACACATAAAATATATACAATATATATATACACACATAAAATATATAGACACATAAAACACAAAAGAATTCCGACACACGTGAGAATGCACCTGCAGACACACACACAAACGTACACACTCGGGCACACACAAACAAAGCAAAATTGACACAGACACGCATGTGGAAATACACATACTCACACTCATGGTAATAATACACACACTCTTTCAAAAACACACATGCACATACACACAAAAACCACACTCATAAATATGCACACACGCTCATACACATAAAAACGCACACATACTCATACATAAACATATATACAGTTACGTGCACAAACATGCACACAAAAAAAACCAAAAAGACAAAAGAATTCCCAGACACACACACAAAATAATATAAAAGACTCACAGATGCGCACGTATAAAACACTCACAGACACACAGACGGAAGCTATACCGCACAGCCATGAAATTCACCCCATCAGCGCACACATAGCCACACCTTTGGGAAACCTGAGTTTTCCACCTCGGCCTGCACTCCCGAATGCCGGACCACACACCTAATACCCCCAACTTTCTTAAAAACTTTCGTCTATACTCAGATGTTCCAACCTGTTCTCTCCTTCCGAACTCTCCATGTCTTGAAGAAGGACTTAGGTCCGAAGCGCCGAATCCTCCTCTGCATCCTCCTACGTGTAATACTAAATTTTGTGTTTTTGCATATCAGTGTTTCTGTTGTCATTTTTAAGAAAACCATTCGGATATACACACATAGACATACCTATACATAAACACTCAAAGACACACACTTACCTGCACACACATTCACACAAAAACAAAAAAAGAATTTTGAGACACACAGCAAACGCACACAGATACACAAACAATATAAAAGACTTACAGACACACACGTGTACACGCAAACACATAGACAGAAGCAATACTGCATACCTAAGAAATTCAGCCCATCGGCACACACATAACGACACTCATAATTCACATTGACTCTCTATCTGGGCCCACAGTACCGAACGCCAGACCACTTTTTTCTGACTATATTGATACTTTGTTGTTTTCGATTTACTTTTCTTCTCTCTATATATATATATTCAATGATATTAAATAAAAGGAAACTATATTTATAAAACCATATTTATTCTATTATATATATTTCAAGGGTACCAAAACTTTGGTACGCTTTCATCAGATAAAATACAAAGTTTGTTTTATAAATTTTGACATAACCAAGAAAAAAGATACCTTACCGGTTCAAGTTTTCCTTGGATAGTGAAGGGATAAGAGAAGAAAGTCAGATATTTCAAATTATTAAGATGAGTATGCAAATGAGGTTGATGTATAGGGCTGAAAAAAAAGTTATTTTAGACGCTATGCAGAATTTAAATAATTAGGATATATGTATGTATGAGTAGGAAGAAGAAAAAGGAAGAAGAGCTTGTATGTACGTTAATTTAAAAGGAATTAACAATTTGGGGGAATGGTGGAATATGATTCCAGAATTTAAATTTATTTAGCTATATTATGAGTTAAATATTGTATATATAATCAATTAGATTATATGAAGAATTATGGTTGTAAGTATATTTTATCTTATTACATTACAATAGGTTATAAGTATATAAATATCTATATAGATTAATAATTGTTTCTACTTTAGGCACAAGGCCAGCAATTACCCAGTGTATTACTGGTACTTTATTTTATCGACCCCGTAAGGATGAAAGGCAAAGTCAACCTCGGCGGGATTTGAACTCAGATCGTAAACGGACGTAACTATGCTGGAAAGCATGGCGTCCGACTCTCTACCGATACTGCCAATCTACCATGTATATAGATTAATAATTGTGCATGTATAAGTATTATAGAAATAGAAATAATTTACAATTATTAGTTGTTTACATTTCTAATATGAATTACGAAAGATGTTGATTTTGCATTTTACATTTTACATTTAAAAAAACAGGTGGTTCAAGTTGTGAGAGGAGAACAATATGTAGATTCGAATATTTTTGTTCCAACATTGAAAATGTTTTCAGAATATTGTTAATATAGCGAAGTTATATAGTTTATCGTACATATTACATTATATCATGTTTATATTTGCATGATTGAAAAGGGAAAGATAACTCCAATCTTGTTTGTTAACCGTTAAATTTGATGAATGATTTACTCAGAAAATATATAGAGAAAATTATATATTATTTTGTGTGAGGTTAATTATTTTAGTCGAAGATGTGTGAAACTTTGAAGATCAAAAGGAGAGGAAAAACGTAATGTGCATTTCGAAGAACTATCGTAAAGAGGATAAATTTTCTGAATGTCAATTAAAGCATCTACATCTAAAAAAATATATTTAGAGGGGTATCATTGGGAAAATAATAATGTCAATAGTAAAAAGTATTAAAAAATATATATATAAAAATTAATGTCAAAAGGTAAAAATAGTAGAAATATAAAAAAATTAAGAAGGAAGTCTATTTAAAAGAATTTACATTTAAATTTAAATTAAATTTTTAAAGAAAATAGGATCATTTTGAAGGTATATAAGATATAGTCAAGTGTAATGAATATCATAAATTAAAAATACTTCTAAAAGTGGAATTTTGGCGATGTCTGCAAGAAGAAAATAGTTCTGTTTTAAGATTAATAGAATTTTGACAGTTAATTATATAAAAAATGTCCTCGATACACAAGTTACGGAATCTTGAGAAAGCCATATTTCGGTATGCAGATGCTTTCGAAATCGTTCCCCAAGATATTGTTGTCTTTTAAGTTCCAAATTAAATGTGAAAGTGAAGTGGAAGATTTTTTATTGGATCTCTTAAATGTATGTTTATGGTTATACCAGCGTTCTTTGAATTTTGTAGAAGTGACACCAATATAGTTAAATACTTTGTCTCTAGATCTAACTGTGCATTTATAAATTACGTTTTTGTCTAAGCAATCATTTTGTAAAGGGCAGTTTGATTTAATTCTACAGTTACATTTTCTGGAGTTGTTCGGAACGGTACTATTATTCTGAATATTGTTGTTAGAAATATTGTTGTTAGAAATACTGTGGTTAGAAATATTATTATTGCTATTTTGGTTAGTTTGGTTAGGGTTTAAATTTAAGTTTCTATTATTAATTCTATTTATATTTTGTGCTATGTTCATAGTAGTAAAGTAGGATAGTTTTATAGTGTGTCTGTTAAAAAGAGAGTAGTATCTGTGGGCTTTAGGAAAACATTTATCTAGTGCTTTAAAGAATAGCTTTGCTAAAGGTGTTTTAACGCTTAATGAGAAAGGGGGAGAGTACCAAATAATATTTCTAGTTATAGTTTTTTTGTTTGGTGTTTAAGTCAAATTGTTTATTATTATTATAATTAATTCTAGGATGATTTGTCATGTATTGTTATCTATGTATTTAATTTTATTCGAGTATCCTGCTCTATATAAAGCTTCATTGTAATATTCTGCCTTATCATCAAAAATATTTTTATTAGCAGAGATGCATGAAATCCGTTATATATATTTCCGAAGATCCCGTTAAGGGTGAAAACAGCGATTCTTTGCTTAAACTTTAATCTGTTATTTTAATAAATATTTGCTCTAAGGTTCTTATATATTTGATATATATTTATCCTTATCGAGCCGTCTTTGGATTTTAGTCTTCAAATTTATTATTGTTACTATATATATATATATATATATAAGCAAATAAATGTGTACAACTGATTCAGAGCACTCGATAGATTTTTTGGATTATAATATTCAATGATATTAAATAAATGGAAACTATATTTATAAAACCATATTTATTCTATTATATATATTTCAAGGGTATAAAAACTTTGGTACGCTTTCATCAGATATGATATAAAGTTTGTTTTATAAATGTTGACATAACCAAGAAAAGAGATACCTTACCGGTTCAAGTTTTCCTTGGATAGTGAAGGGATAAGAGGAAAAAAGTCAGATATTTCAAATTATTAAGATGAGTATGCAAATGAGGTTGACGTATAGGGCTGAAAAAACCTTATCATAAAAAATATTTTTATTAGTAGAGGTGCGTGAAATCCGTTGTTGGACTCTAATCATCCTAGAAATATTAAAAATACTATTGGCAATAGCCTCCAACAACGGATTTCACGCATCTCTGCTAATAAAAATATGTTTGATGATAAGGCAGAATATTACAAGGAAGCTGTTATACTTGGGGAGGGTCATATTGTTGTAATAATATTGCCAAAAATAATAAAAGAACACAATCACAGATAAAATAAAAATGTCGTAGACAACAGGAGGAAACATAATAGTATCACTGATTTTAGTCTTAATAATAATGAATATTAAAACTCTACATCGGTACTGAGTACACCTCTCTCTAATTATTATTAAGGCTAAAAGGTTAGACTCGTTAATCTGGAGTTTCGCTCGTTTGTCACAGGGTCATCAGGCAAGACTCACTTTTTAGCTTTAATAATAATGAATATATATATATATTAGCTTCTGCCGGGCCCCGCCTGGTGGTGTTAGCTGCCAGTATGTTTTTTCATAGCTATGGCTTTCTAAATGTTTATTTATAAACATACCGTATTTCTTTAGAAATACGAAATTCAAATACATATATATATATATATGAGGGTGCATGTATGCATCCATGCAAGCATGTATGTACATCCGTGTTGCTTAAGATGCACTGGAGAGATTTGAAATTTGTAATGTGATCCTCCAAACACCAATGAGAGTCGGTCACTGTAAATAATAGTTGAGAAAGTCAGTAAAGCGCGTATTTTGGGTTTTTTTCTCAAGTATTATCTATAATTATCGACTAGGAGTGACAGTGTCGGTAGAGCGTCAGACACCATGCTTTGCAACATAGAGTTATGACCCTTTACATTCTGAGTTCAAATATCACCGATATTAACTTTGCCTTTCATCCTTACGGAATCGATAAAATAAAGCACCAGTAATGCACTGGAGTAATTGCTGGCCTTGTGCCAAAAGTAGAAACAATTATTATAGATATTCGGGCGATGGATTAGCAGTATCGGTAGAACGTCGGAGAACATGCTTTGCGGCATAGAGTTACAGCCCTTTGTGTTCTGAGTTCAAATCCCACCGAGGTTAGTTTTGCCTTTCATCCTTACGGGGTCGATAAAATAAAGTACCAGTAATACACTGGGATAATTGCTGGCCTTGTGCCATAAAGTAGAAACAATTATTATAGATATTTGCGTTGGAACTACAAATCTATGTATATCCTATCAGAAAAGTAAATTATGGTATATATTACTTTCCAATAACATCCACCTCATAATTCGATAGCTGTGGTCATACAAGCGCATTTCATATGTTTGTGTGTCTGCGCGGATGTGTGTGAGAGAGAGAGAGAGAGAGAGAGAGAGAGAGAGAGAGAGAGAAAGTACGAGAGAGGTGAAGAGGAAGAGAGAGAGTAAGAGAAAGGTGAAGAGAGAGAGTAAGAGAAAGGTGAAGAGAGAGAGTAAGATGCAGGTGAGGAGAGAGAGGTAGAGAAACCAGTCTCGGGTTTTATATGAGTTGAATAAGTTTGACAGTCATTACCTTCACCACTATAACGACAATCACTATCATCTTCATTATGTCCAACAGTAGTAAAATATCTGAAAGAATGAACGAAAAACTTATTTATTTATTTAAATGCTTATTTATTTTGTTTCGACATTTACAGCAACTCATGACTTTGGTCGTTTGCTTAAAGGTTAATTGAAAAGTGGCAGAAAGTGAACATCTCAATAATGTAAAAGCAGTCTGTCTTCGGAGTTGCATGTAAATCTAAGTATCTTGTGGCAGAGATATCACGCAAATATGTCGGAAGGAATTCCTGCTAAACATGTGAGGGCGCAGCTATTTAATCCGATTCGATGTCACGGAGAAGTCACAGAGAATTTGACTTGACATTCCAAATCCTCAAAGCTCACTTCACCGTCTTATTTTTCTTCTTTCTACATATTACCTTTCCTCTCCTCATCACCACCACCTCACTTCTCACACACACCAAATAAAAACAGAATAGATTTGGAATTGGTTTTGGATTTGATTTGAGATACTTAAACTCTCTAAAAGGTTGATAGCTTTTAAATGGTGTTATTGCACGAAATTATTATAGTAACTAGCAGAGTATTTAGGAAGGCGAATATTTGATGCCGCACATTTAGCTACTTACAGTGAGGTTATTACCTGAATAGAAGAATCGAAATTGACACCAATTGTCTTGTTTGTAATATAAAGCTGAGAAAATATTTTGTTAGAACACGACAGTATATTAACAGAAACGGGAACTTATCTGTCTAATTGGCTTGTGTTATTTGATTCAGTATCGGTAGAGGGTCGGACGCCATGCTTTCCAGCATAGTTACGTCCCTTTACAATCTGAGTTCAAATCCCGCCGAGGTTGACTTTGCCTTTCATCCTTACAGGGTCGATAAAATAAAGTACCAGTAATGCACTGGGTAATTGCTGGCCTTGTGCCTAAAGTAGAAACAGTTATTTGATTATATCTCATTATATTCTGAGTTCAAATTCTGCCAGTGTTGACTTCAATCATTTATTCGTTTGGGCACAGTAAAATCGGGGGCAGATGCTGTTATTGAAGCTGTTATCGTTGTTGTTATTGTTTAACCAGAGGTAAATTCTTCTGTAAAATATTTATGATCAAGGAAGTGGGGGGAGCTCTTTAGTATCATATGATATGTGTTCGTTCTGTTTTGTTAAGAATGTATGATATAATTTGATGGAGATTAAGTTGTTTTTTTTTAGCAGGAAAGATGACCACGTAGAGTGGAGAATCATAGCTTGGCTCGTATGTAGGCCTGTCACTAGACTTTGGTGGTCAGGATGTAGATCGCTTCACAAAATTATGGCTGGATACTCTAATTCGCATTAATTTTAAGGCGGAGCTTCAGAATTAAGAATACCACTGAATATTCTAAAACAGAGGTGCACCATTGAAAGGTAGAAATGCAGAGCGATCTATTGACCCACTTCTTTCACGATGGGTTCACTTGTAAGAACTTAAGTTCGACTTAACACCACTCTACTATGCTCAAAAATATTTGAAATCGTTATACTGTTAATATTGGTATCTGATTTAAGCACAAGGCCAACAATTTGGGCGGGTGGGAAAGTCTATTAAATTGACCCAAGTGCATTACTGATACTTTATTTTATCGACCCCGTAAAGATAAAAAGCAAAGCTAACTTCGGCAAGATTTGAACTCAGATAGTAAAGTGGTGTAACTCTATGCCATAAATGATATTGTCTGATGTTTTACCGATTCTGCCAATCTACCGCCCTGTTTAAACTGTTAATATTGGTCCCTAAAAGAAGTACAAGGGGTGGGGAGTATAGTCGCTTATAACGTCTCCTGTATTTCAGAGATACGTTTTTGTTATCGATCTCAACACAAGGTAAATTTAACCTCATTTCGGATGTGAACACAGAACGTAAATACAATAACTAAATACCGCAGAGTATTTTATCGGACGCTCAAACGATTATGCTAATTCACTACTCTTGTTATGTTAGTAATACTATATAGGTGTCTAACCATACACACAAATACGCACACATACATTCACACAAACACACACATATATATATATATATATACATATACACGCACACACAAACATACACGCATGCGCGAGATAGAGAAAAATGGAATTCTTAAACGCTTGAGATTTATTTCTCTCCCCACTCAAGATTTTAAATGACTGTGACACTGTGTGTGTGTGTGTGTGTGTGTGTGTGTGTGTGCGCGTGTGTGTGTGTGTTTCGTATTTGCTTTTCATCTGAAAATAACATATACGAAAACATTCATTTCCTTTCATTCACCAACTGTCTGCTTTAGTGCATCTTCTATCCTGTTACTTGTATTGTCCATGTCAAATTTAAAATCATACTAAGTTTTTCGTAAGGGGAGCCTATGTCTACGACGTGCCATATATTCTACTGTTACTTGTACAATTTTGGGGGTTCGTAAATTAGGAACAAGGCAATCAATATATGCAGAGTGTAAGTCTATCAAATTGACCACAGAAAACTGAAAGTATAGTTGACCTTGGCTGAATTTAAATTCAGAACGTAAAACGACGGAATTAATAATGGTTTCTTATATAGGCACAATGCCAGTAATTGGGGGAGGGGAAAGTCGATTAAATCGAACCCAGTGCGTGACTGGTACTTTATTTTATCGACTCCGTAAGGATGAAAGCCAAAGTTAACCTCGGCGGGATTTGAACTCAGACCGTAAAGGACTGTAACTCTATGCTGCAAAGCATAGTGCTCGATTCTCTCCTGATACTACCAATTCACCGCCCTGACGGAACTAATAATTTAAGGCATTTGTCCGACGCTCTATAAATTCTACCAGTCCACCTCTCTAATTTTAATGATGTTTCTAATAAACAAGTGAAGTGATAAACAAAATTGTATTTCATGATTGTATTTTCTACTTGAATACTGATATAATTTCTGTTCAGCTAAGTTCAATTTTTTGGGGGGCAAGATATATTTCTTGCTAAGTGTAGCTAAAACAATGCAGAACACTTATGTAAATACCTACATGGTTTTAATTTTTTCAAATAACTATTGACTATTTCAACTTGGATTTTTATTCTATTCATATATGGAAATCGACTAAATCGCCTATGTCTTTCTTACAAATCTAATGATATAGTGTCAAGGTAAGAAATCAAAATTTCTTCCAGAGGCAAATATTTTAGTTGCGCAAATTTGATCGAAAAGTGAATTAAACTGGTGCTGTGACCTCCGTAACTTTAGCAAAATATTATTGGCTTAAATCACGAATTTAAACTAGCTCAATTTTCCATGTCGATGTTTACTTGTTATTCAAGTTTACTCGAAATTGTTGTTTAATATTGAAAGAATAGTAAAGGTGTCGGAGAGCAAAATCTGAAGCCATGCAGACAAGCTCCTTTATGGTATATAGATCGTTATCTTATGTTTTGATTTTAATTTAAAATCGTGCTTGAGATTGGATTCGCACTTCCTCCGTCAGAGACTGATAAAATAGTGAGTGGTGAACTTGGAGTTATATATCTATATATATTCCTTGAAAACGTAAGAAACTCGGGTGCAGAATATCGATGTAAATATAGTTGGTTGTTATAAATAGTTTAGAAAATCGGATATAGACCATTTGTCGGCGGAAAAACTGATTAACGATGCTTACGTGGAATCGAACCTCACATTTCTCAGATACCATATGACTGCTCTAACCGTTGAGCTAAACAGCACTGGCAACAGTCATCACCTATATTAAAAAGCTACATCAAATAGCTTTGAAATGTAAATAACATTGTATGTAAAGTTCTACCTTTCAAAGCTCTGGGGAATTATGATGTGTAAAGAATATGTAGGAAATTGAGACGCAGAACATAACTGTAATTACAGCTGGTTGCTATCAATAACTTAGAAAATCGGATAAAAAAAACCTTCATTGACGGAGAAAATATGGCCAACGGTCGCTAAGAAGTAAAGAGCTATTAGATAATATAGCACTTAATACACTCGCTAGACAAAATTCCGGAAGGTCATGATTTGTATGTGTTTGATCATAGGGTTGTTCGATGAGGATATAACATTGATTTTTAATAGCTTTCAAATTGTTTTACTGATGTGGTGTATTTCGTTGAAAATATGTTGTTTTATCCTAAAATCTATCTTCATTGAACAGCCCTATGATAAAAACCATTCAAATCGTGACTTTCCCGAATTTTGTCTAGCCAGTGTATCCAGTGCTACGTTATTGAAAGTGTCTTTCCATTTCTAACATATTAAGGTATCGTTTTATGGAGTTTTGGCTACTAATTCCTGTAAACTGAGCGCCCCTTTAGAGGCTTTCTATGTTAAATCTACGGTAGTCTTATTTATGACCTCTGACAAACAGTCCAATTCAATACTTTACATATACAATAATTTCTCTCTGAATCTTCCAGCTGTTCTTCCTTATACTTACTTAGTTTAGAGTTTAGTGTTTTGTGACATCAAAAATGATTTTTTATCTAAATTCTCTGTTTTATTTCTTTGTTTAATGTATTGTCTAGATTACATTTCATAACTACAAGAATAAGTGAAATATCTTTCCACAGAAATAAAATTTTATTTTTCAAGTTAAACCACCTCCACCTGTTTCACGATAGTGTTACATTATCTTGATTGTGTTACTTCAACTCCTTGCAATGAGTTAGCAATTTAAATACTGACACATACATCCGGGGATTAGAATGCCACGTATTATTTTAATATCACTTGGTTGGGTACCTTTGAAGTAATCTACTTTCAATTTCATTAACTACATCCAGCTTTAGTTGCGAAGATCATATATTGATATATTCATATTGACAGGTATGCCATTCAGCTCCAACTTTGCTCTCTACCTGTTACAATATATCAATACAAATATCTTGTTGGTTGTTAAAGATATTTCATTTATTATCTGTTCTTTTAAAACAAGGACTAAAAGAGAATGAGTATGTTGTTGTATACTACAAGCTTCAGAGATACTACTAATGCTTGAGTTTATGTTGCTATTAGCAGTGAAGTATATCACTATTTATTTGTGTTTTATTTACAGCGTCGTGGGTTGGTAGAATCGTTAGAGCGTCAGACAGAATGATTTTCAGTATTAAATTACGTATCTTTACGATTAGAGTTCAAAGACAACCGCGGCCAACATCGCTTTTCATCCTTCTGGAGTCGATAAAATAAAGTACAAGTCAAGTACTGGGATCCATATAATCGACTTTCCCTCTCCCTTCAAATTGTTGGCTTTTGGTAATATTAGAAACCATCTGTGAACTGTACTTTCTTTACGGCAATATTCAACTTGAGTTGAAGAGGTGAAATAGTGTCTACTTAAATTTACTTGGCAACGAGTTCAGTGCCTGAATTCGTATACAGTTCCATGTCAAAAACATTGCTTCATTTTAGTCATGGAATAGTCATCGTCGAAACCGACGCAGGATATTTTGTTTTTGTTGTTTATTTTAAATCTGTGTATGCATATAATAACAACATTCCCACTTTTCTGTGAACGCTGTTTTCGTGTCTTCTTATTCCATTTTAATGAGACTATAGTCACGATTCGGAATTCACTTGTCTTGTCTATTATATATTTTACGCGTTAATGATATTTTGCGCGTTAATGATATTTTGCGTCGATGATATAAGTAAAGACAGTTGCATAATAAATTGCTTTGTTTTTGTTTTGTATTGTTTTGTGTTTCTTTTTGCTTTTTTTTTGTTTGCTTTTTACTAATGTAGTTTCATCTTTGTATGTCTGCATGTGTTCTGATATGGGGGATTTAAGAATGTGTGTGTACGTGTGTATGAGTGCATGTATGTATGTGTGTCTGTGTGTGTGGGGAGGGGGGTATGTATGTATGTGTGTGTGGGGGGTGTATTTCTTTAAGAGAGACAGAATGAGAGAAAGTAAACAAGAAAGTAAGAGAAACATTTTTAGGTAAGTCTTTCTCTTGATACATTTTTGTTTGCTTTATCCTTTTGTTTACACACACACACACACACACACACACATATACACACATATATATATATATATGTATGATGGAAGGTATAAACCCTAATGCGACGCCTAGTGGTTTCGGTTTGCATTCGGCAAGCCTTTCCAGAGGTGTACAGACTCGGCACCACAGACTTTATATATATGTGCCCCAGCATGGCCTCAACCGGAAAAAGAATATATACCTGTGTGTGTGCGTATGTGTGTGTGTGTGTGTGTGTGTGTGTGTGTGTGTGTGTGTGTGTGTGTGTGTGTGTGTGTGTGTGTGTGTGTGTGTGTGTGTGACAAATAGTTTTATCCCCCGTACATGGCTAAATACAATAAATGTAATCTGATTGTTTCGAATATTAATAATTGTTTCTACTTTTTGGCACAAAGCCAGCAATTACGCAATGCGTTACTGGTACTTTATTTTATCGACCCCGTAAGGATGAAAGACAAAGTTAGTTAGATTCGTTTGCAATCATGCAAGCAGCCTCTTTAAGCCATGTCAGTAGATGACCTTATCATTCTTGCTCTTGTGTTGGCATATAAATATATATATATATATATATAAATATATATGCACCCACCTTTTAATAACTATTATTCCATTTTACAATCAATATTGAGTACATTAGATGTAGGCATCATTTGACCAATGTTATAAGAGTGACATTTGGTAGACGGTTCCACAAAAGAGATTGACAATATCAGTAAAGGTCCTTAAAAAGAAAAGTATTACTCGGGGCGAGTAAGATATGCGTATGGGGGAGATGTGTGTGTGTGTGTGTGTGTGTGTGTGTGTGTGTGTGTGTGTGTGTGTGTGTGCGCGCGCGCGCGCGCGTGCGTGTGTATACAAACACTCACAAACTTCACCTTCAAATTCGCCATTACCAACGTCGATTTAGTCATCATCAGTCATAATTTCGTCATCACCAACTTTCTCGTCAATGAAATATGGAATTTTTTTTTTATTATTATGAAAAGTGAGACCTTGACATTAGTTATTGCTTCTTACATATTTGTAAAAGAATATAAATATGTTTAAGTTTTTCAAAGGTTTACAAACTTTGTATAAATAAATTGTTTCGCCCTACATTACCGTAAATATACATACATTTAAAACTACACGTTATACTGTATACAACACTACAAAGACAAAAACAAATACCATCATATAATACAAAACATACACATCCGCATATACAATAACATCCATACCTGCAGACACATGCAGACATGCAGACATATCTACCTAGGTGATGTTGTGTAAATTCCAATGAGAGAGTCTTGTGTCTATGTTAGAAACCGACTCTCTCTCTCTCTAGTGGTAAAATTTATAAAATTATAAAACCAGAAGAACATACAAACATACAAAATACATACATACACACTCATACATGTATGCATGCATAAATACATACATACATACATACATACATACATACATACATACATACATACATACATACATACATACATACATACATACATACATGGTGGCTGCCAACTCGTTTTCGAGTACGGCCACTACTTTATATCCATGTAGGAGAACCCCTACCGATGCGCTGAACGACTGTGACTTTTTAGTCCAGCCAGGGACTTGAAAACTCTGGTACAAACACTACACTTGTGACAATTATTGACACATAGTGCTGGGCCCATGGTACCATGTGACGACAAGTGCAGAGAGATCTCCAGATATAAAGCAATGCCTGTGCCGTGAAGCTTTTATAGTGAGCAAAGGCACTGCACAAAGCCAGTCCCACTCTCTTAACCAAGATGATATTTACCAAAAAGAAGAACAAGTCAACATCATTGGATACCATCAGGGTTGCAGGTGTTATATCAGAGTTTTCCTTCTCCTAGAATTCTGCCTTGACAAAGGCTAAGGGGTCATCTCTCCCATACAAAGGCTAAGGGGTCATCTCATACATACATACATACATACATACATACATACATACATACATACATACATACATACATACATATTCAGCTGCCCACTTGATGTCAACGTTAAAAGAAAAATACAGAACATCGTCGGACCATTGATGAGGAGTTTACAGATCCGGTATCCAAGATACATCTTCAGCTCCATACCCATTATTATTGGAGCTACAGGTTATATACCAACCCGCTTGGACCAAAGTATAACTGAACTTGGATTTGTGAGCAAAGAGCGCACCTCCCAAATTAAAAGAGTACAAATTCATAGAGTACAAATGGCCACAATATCTGTCACCTTCAAAATTTGCAAAACATTCTTGCGATTCAAGGAATGACAATTTCTTTTCTTTTACAACCTTGCCACCAGGAAGGTGGCCGGTCAAAAATGTACTCGAAATTAAGAGAAAGAGAAATATATTTACAATTTCTACCTAATACATTGATATGGGTTGATGTAAATAATAGGTAAATTGGTTCATATGTAATTATAAATATAGGGTTAACGGAACACTCACGTACGTTTTCTTCAACATGTTTTTTTCCATTTCTTCCTCATGTTACTTTCTATTTAACTAGTTAACTCCTTTAACTTTCTATTTGTTTTTTTCATTTCTTATTCTATGTTCTGATGAAAGACTAGCATCCGAAACATTAATACATTTTTCCCTTATATCAAACATTAAACTAATATATATCTTCATTGTACTGTATCTATAGCTGTGTTTCTTCAATTTACTTTTCACATACAAACAAACATACACACGCACAGTCAACTCAAATTTGGGAAAATGAGAACATCTATATTATCAGTGTGACCTATTCGTGTATTACCAGCTGTTTCGTAGATTTTACTACGTCTAAACTCTCTCAGATGCTTTTAGATGCATATTTGAAACAACCGAAGTAGTTAAACATGTGTATGTCAATGAAACACCTGGCAATGAATAACTGATCAAAAGAGGCCTCACACTGGGATCAATCCAAAAGCATATAGTTTAGAAGTGGATTTCTCATTCATACTATCACGCTTGCGACTGCTCTTGTAATACTTTTAAGTGATTTCATTTTCTTTTCTGTGTTCAAGTACTTTTATTAGCTTTTTTAATACGCCCTGTTTTTTTAGTCTTTTAACGCTAAAACATCTGTATTTCTTTCATGAGGATGGCGTCGCTAAATGGTGTAATTTATAAAGAATATTATTACTAAGAATTCCATCAGTAAAAAGGCACCGACTATTTTAGGGGTATTTTAAGGATTAAATCTTAAAATTTAGTGTAACAAAACTAAATACTGATATTGTTCTACTGTAGATAAAGGTTCATATCTCGATTAGATCTTCTGATAACTAATATATGTAATTTAACACTATGTCCTTATCATCAACTACTGTTATTATAATCCTGCAATATACATTAATGAGTTGGCTAGTTATAAGTAATTATGAATCACTACCTCCTTACGGACAACTGACGCTGTACACTAAGTCCGACCACAGAAGAGCCAAACACCCACTGTCATCGCCTCCATCTCCCTCGCCCAAACCCATCTCATTCTATTATGAGCAAATGGAGTCCCATGTGCTGGCCGCCCCACAGCCCCAGCAGACAGAATGGAGAAGGCGTTTCCCCGGAGGATGGTAAGAGAGATACACCGTGTTCTCTAAAACAAATTTCGATTACAAGTTGCGGCAGTGTATCATAATAATTGTTTCTACTATTGGCACAGGGCCAGCAATTACCCAGTGCACTACTGGTACTTTATTTTATTGACCCCGTAAGGATGAAAGGCAAAGTTACTCTCGGCGGGATTTGAACTCAGATAATAAAGGCGCGTAACTCTATGCTGCAAAACATGGCGTCCGACACTCTACCGATACTGCCACCAATCCACATAATAATTGTTTCTACTTTTTTCACAAGGCCAGCAATTACCCAGTGCATTACTGGTACTTTATTTTATCGACCCCGTAAGTATGAAAGCCAAAGTCAACCTCGGCGGGATTTGAACTCAGATCGTTAAGGGACGTAACTATCCACATAATAATGATTGAGCAGAGGAAATCTGTAAATTCTTTCTCTATATTCCTTTTAATCGTTACATCTAGCTGTCATAATTATTACAATCATTATAAAAGTGATAAGTTTTCATTTGAAAATGAGTGGTGAAAACTTTGTATTGCCAAACAAAACTTGATCTATTATTAATAGTATGTTCCAATAAACCAAACCTCCACTGGAGATTTGCCGGATTCACACAATTCGTTTTACTCATGTCCAAGAACGTGATAATGTCGTTTGTGAAAATCGTGACATTTTTCAGGTCTCCACTGTCAATTGTCTCAGCAAAACAATTATAAAACAGTTATTTTGTTTTATATCGTCTATTTTTCTAGAAATAAAAATCTTGTAATTCTGTGAGAAACAATATATTGATTTATTAGTCTTGTCTATCCATCTTTTGCGCATCGAACGTTTAGTTTCGAAACAGTGCAGACTAAATAACTTTCTCATGCAAAAACTTATTTCGTTTCGCTGTAAAGAAATCTGGAGTTAAAAGCCAAACTTAACGAGGGAATGTATGGGATAACTTAATTCCTTAAGTGGACTTCAAATAGAAAGTAGAACGAGTAAACAAATATATGAATTGACGCAGCAATCCTATTTACTTGTTCAGCCCCAATTTCATATATTGCTATGAGAAATATTATTTAATCCTATTAAATATTCTAGGTGACCAATGAGGTAGGAAAAATTAGCCAAGTTGCGGACAATGTGCAACCATGTGAGTATGTATGTGTTTATACATGTGAGTATGTATGTGTTTATTTATAACTGGTATGAATCAATGTTTTGAATTGTATCATTCTGTATTAAATACATTACTTAACTTAGCCAGTCGATAAAAATGAGATCGATAAAATATTACCAGATTGAAATGATGACTTGAGTTGATATGATCGACTAAACGATTGAAGGTAGTGATCCAGCATAGCTGCAGTCCAATGACGGAAATCTGAAAAATAATAAAACAATAAATGAAATAGAAAAAATAGACTTATGATAAATTTCAGTAAATTGGATTATGGGGTGTTTTTTTTTTATCATCCAACTTATAATGTCCTAAAAAATTGTGAGAGGAAATGTAGGTTACAACAGAAAAAGAAAATATTTACACTACATTATGTAGAGCATAATTATATTTTTTCAATTGATGCCTTCTTCCAGGTATTTTAAGTTTCACAAATACTCGATTTATCAGGCAGCTATGCTGGACTAAAATGAAGGATAAACGATAATTTAATTCAAGATAACACCAAGACCCTCAGTATATGGTTGCCAGAGACTATGCATGTCACACGAAAAATTAAATTCATTTTCAATTATAAGTTTGATACTTCCCAAAGAACATAGTTTTCACTTGTTTGTTATAAATAATATATATTTTCCCACAGATTTTAGAGCCCTATAAATGAGCTGAAATCACAAAGCTGAAACGTGAGAGAAATATGATGCCTTCACTGAGAAAATACAATGATACCGGGGAAAAAGCGTCTAATAGAGAAAAGTGAAGGCAGATACAATGTAAAGTATACATGTTTGGAAAAGTCACTAACAACGTGCTCACAGATCCTACAGTAAAAATTGAAAACTGGATCAAGTACAGTCCTCTCTCCTTAATAAAGCTATATACCATTCAATGGTGGATTAGTGTCCGAAATGGACATAAAATTATTATGTAGTGTGTGGTAACCAATGAATTAAAGAAATCCTGGTGCTGTCGTTAATTAGAACTTGTTTGGCGTTATAGTCCAGTGTGGCCGTATGATAGATCGAACATTTGTGAAATTTAAAGATTTTAACAGTAACGGCAGCTGATATAATTCCAATAACTGAATTATATAATATACACGCGCACGCGCATATATATATATATATGTGTGTGTGTGTGTGTGTGGGTGGGTGTGTGTGTGTGTGTGTGTGTGTGTATTGTTTACTAAAATACGAATAATTACATTATTTCGTCACCGGTAATATCATGTGTTCGAACTGATGGTATCAAAGGCTGACGATGATGTTGTTCAAATTAATCGAAGACAACTTCCGGCTGCTAAATTAAAAAACAACCTTAGATTAGAAGAGGAACAATCTTTAATTGATTACTTCAATGCTTAATTCGGTGAGAGGAGATTATTAATGAAAACTGATAAGAGAAAATGAGCAGCAAGCAAAGACGAAAGACACAGAAAGAAAAAGCGAGTGAGAAGGAGGTAGACGGAGAGCAAACATGATGAAGAGAAAAGAACACAAATATATTAAAGAAACATTCACATTCACACATGCGAACACTCACATACATACAAGCACACTGACACACACATGCACATACACCTACACGCATACTCATACCTGCATATATATATGTGCGTGTGTGTGTGTGTATATACATAGGCATATATATATATATATATATAAAAATATATATATATATATATATTTTATATGAATACGTACGTTTGTGTGTGTGTATGTATGTATGCATGTATGTATATATGTATATTTACATGTATGTATGTCGAGTCACTCTTGAGTGTTACTGGTAACATGTAACCCAGTACAATCTGTCGCATGGTCGGATGGTCGGCGACAAAACCAGCAACCTCACCAAGTTTACTTGGTGAGGGGGGGGTTGGACATCCTGTAAGACAAAAAAAAACAAATCCTGACAAACGGCGGAAGAACTCATGAGTCAACAGCCATCCAAATATGTGTGTGTGTGTGTGTGTGTGTGTGTGTGTATGTATACGCACGGGGACATAGAAATAATTGGGCTGGATACCCGACCGCGCGGTAAACCACTGGGAGAGAAGGACCCCTAGGCTTTGTCAGGGCATTCTTCTGGGAGAAGGCAACTCAGGAAACTGGGATAACTCCAACATAAAACCCGCGGCTCAGTAGTTACCGATGATGTTGGTCTTTTCTTCTTCTCGGGTTACCGCTACTGTCGCTCAGAGATTGGGATTGGCTCAGTGCACACTTTGAAAAAAAATCTCCACGCACAGACATTGCACGATAGCATTAATTGATAATTATTAATAATGTTATATCGTGCAATGGCCATATCGATAACGAGGGGGCAGCCATCATGTATGTATGTATGTATGTATGTAAGTATGTATGCATGTTTCTTTGGAATAGAGACTTCTGGCGGTGCCGTAGGAAAGCTGTAGTAAAATGCAGCATTTCTTTAAATATGGCGGAGCCAATCCCCACTCCAGATTACATCGTAGCCGAATCCTTCCAGAGAAGGAGAGAGACTGTGTGTATGTGCTATGGAAAATAAAGGAGAAAGAGATATAGACGGATTATTAATCTGCCCCAGTACTGGACTGGTACTTCTTCTTTGACCTAGGCCTGATTTGAACTTAGAGCGCAAGATGTCGAAACGAATACTGCAAAGCAATCTCTCCAACTTACTAACAGCTCTGCCATTTCCCACCAAATACAAGGGCTGGTTGAAACGTTTATAGGCTGGTGTATTATTACTTTCCAGGGCCTATGTTGAAAAATAAATCTCATTGGGTCGTTCCATGAGAGTATCTTGGTTAGCCTATGAACTTTTCGGCCTACATTTTAGCCGACATTCATATCTGTGTGTGTGTGTGGGGGGGGGGGGGGGGGGGGGTTATAACAAAACTATAGGTTTTTGTAAATGATTGCATATGATTTTATCTTAGTAACAGTAACATATTCATGAACAATTTATATGTCTTGTCATTTTAAGATCTTGCAATTGCGGTTAGAGTTTGCCTATTAAGTTGTTTTATGACTGAAACATGTTTGTAATAATCCCCGTACTAATACGCAAGCCAACCCTACAATTTTAACCATAATTATTTGTTCTCAACGCTAAAGATATAGTTTTATTTAATTTCAGTTTCATAGTTTATTACATAGAACCCGCTTTATTTTGTTGTTGTAGCGTTTCTGGGTATATTTGTATAGTCATTTCATGGGTGGATGCATGTGTGCTATTCCCTAGTTCTATCTCCCTGTATTATTCTCTGTATCACTAATTCTTCTCAATGCGTTCCTGTTTCTTACAACATTTTGTACGTGAAATATAATCGTACATAGTTCGCTTTCTGTTCCTCTTAGACATAAAGAGAAAGCGTGTATAAGTGATATATGGTCATTTATTCATTAGTCACTCTGTCCGTTGGTTCTTCTTACTTTATCTAGATTTATATCTATATCTCTTGCCTTCTCTCTTTCTCTCTAGTAGTTACCTCTTCTCTCTCTCTACCTCTCTATCTTTCAGTCCCTCTCATTCTCTTTCTTCCC
>OZ024743.1:191523891-191526391 GCA_964016885.1 Eledone cirrhosa
CGGAAAATGGTTGATGAACCGTGTGGCAGCAGATACTGACCAGAACTTGTGATGACGTGGAGTAAAAACAGCCAATGGCATGACAAGAGTTAAAAGAGGGTTTTTTGAGGGTGTTGTTTTGATGATAACACCCCAGTGATAAAATTTGCTCCGAATATAACACCCATATCTGAAAGAACCCGCAGAAGTAGAATCAGCCAGATCCATACAAGGACCATGACTCAAGCTACATGCCGGCGAAACATTTGTAACACGAAATAAACTAAGTCCAGATGCATCACTGATTTTTCGTTTTCTTTATAATATATATATATATAAAGAGGAAAATGTTAGAGTCCTTTATTAATTGTTTCTACTTTTGGCACAAGGCCAGCAATTACCCCAGTGCATTACGGGTACTTTATTTTATCGACTCCGTAAGGATGAAAGGCAAAGTTAACCTCGGCGGGATTTGAACTCAAACCATAAAGGGCCGTAACTCTTTGCTGCAAAGCATAGCGTCCGACCCTCTACCGATAATGACGATAAAAATTGTGATCTCTTCTGACAGCAAAAATTTATCAAAAGGTAACATTTCTGAGGCAATTTTATGTGGAAGGGAGCGGAATGTGTTTTTACTTTGGTTGTCCGCCCCCTTCTGGTTTCACGTCATCCCAACAGCACTGCGCAGTCTCTGGGGTGTGGGTGGCTCACCACTTAACCTACACCCATAATACTACCAACTTTATATGTTCTCTCTATCTACCACCAATTATATACATAGAATTGTGTTAGTTTTAGAGGAAAACGATAAGTATACGTAACATTCGGAAGAAAAAATTCCTTGTATCTATTTTGAAACAAGAAATGGGCCTCTCTGAATGAGTATAGGGCAACTGAGCTTCATATCGAAAAATTATTTTTTAGTCACAATTTGAAGGAAATAGTCCAGCAATTTTGGGGGAACGGAAAGTCGATTAAATCGTTACTGGTACTTTATTTTATCGACCCCGTAAGGATGAAAGGCAAAGTTAACCCCGGTGGGATTTGAACTCAGACCGTAAAGGACTGTAACTCTATGCTGCAAAGCATAGTATCCCACTTTCTACCGATACTGCCAATCCACCGCCCTTATTTGAAGGAAATAAGTACTTTACGAGTTGTCAATTAGCATAATAATTAAAAATTGCAAATATTGTTTCTTTCTGAAGATTTTAAAAAAATATTGACACATCACCTAGATGTGCCAACAACTTTGTGAACACTTTTTCTGAACAGTTTTTTAAAATAATGACCCATATAGTTTAGTGTTGTTACTACATTTACTTGCATGTGGTATTGATTATATTTATTGTATCTAAAAACATGTTAATCATATTTATAAATCAGGTCACTTAGCTGAAATTTGCTCGGAAGTTTGGCTTCAGAGAGTTGGCTGAGGAGAATGGTCTGTGGTGAGTTGTTTTGACCAGGGTCCGATGACGCATTCCGTTTCTGAAGTGCAACTCCTTCCTCGACAATATGTCTAAGTTTCATAACTGATGGGAAATAGCGCTATACACATAATTGGTTTAGAACCGAGTAGGAAGCTCAGTTCATAAATGTCTTACAATTAACAGAACATTATTAATTCAACAACGGCTGTGGATTGGCAGTATCGGTAGAGAGTCGGACGCCATGCTTTGACGCAAAGAGTTATGGCCCTTTCCATTCTGAGTTCAAATCCCGCCGATGTTAACTTTGCCTTTCATCCTTACGGGGTCGATAATATAAAGTACCAGTAATACACTGGGTAATTGCTGGCCTTGTGCCAAAAGTAGAAACAATTATTAACTCAACAACACAACTAATCTTACTAACTTACTTTTCATCTAAAATGTAATAATTCTAATAAAATAATATCTATTTTTCTCGATAAACCTAATCTTTCTCTGAATACTTTCTATAATAAGAGTCTCGGGTCCTATTTGCAAGGCACATGAGCAACCAGGGGATATATATATTGACTAAAATAAATATATATGTCCAGTTATTGTGATAAAAAGCAAAAATGTAAATTGTGTGAGATTACTGAAAATAAAAACCTAGTCACTGAGGAGGTCACATAATGTGTGACGAAAGAGCTTTGACAATATATATACAATCATCCGGTTATCGAATCAACCAACCAACCGAAAATTTATAATAAACTGAAGTGAAAATCAACAGGTACGTGTGTTTTTATTGGCATCATGACCCTCCCAAAGTATAACAAAATAATTAAACTTGCTCTAAATAGGTATTACACATTGACACCCCCATCACAAAAAATGCAAAAACTAACTTATAATTTTACAAACCTTATACTAAATTAACGTATGTCAATACAAACTAGATAGCATGCAGTGTCCCCATATTTCAGTCACCTTTTATTTGTTCTTTATATATTATTACATTTGAACCTTCCTCCTTTTTTTATTACTTGTTTCCATGTCTATACAATTATTCACGTTAACCATCTCCAGCTTTCTTTTAAGTTCTT
>OZ024743.1:191528891-191538891 GCA_964016885.1 Eledone cirrhosa
TAATTTGTAAAGAATGTAGGCACACATAGCTAGGTAGGTAACTAATTAAAGTTTGACTAGAACTTCAAATATAGATACCTTTTAAAATGATTTATCTCCTTTGTATATATTTCTTTAAGTAAAAAATATATTTCACCTATTAATCCGTAAATCACAGCAGTTAAATTCTTGGATGTTCACCAAAGGAGAAGAAAAATAACCATCTGCAAATGCAAATCTGTGAATGATTCGAACCACGTGTTGCATTTTTTAAAAGATACACCCGTAGAGCAACGTCATCCCAGTGGCGTGAATAGGATCATCGACAGCCAGAAATAGCAGCCGAGCCTATTCAACTGTATTAGCTCAACAATCAAGGGGCCGTATATATATCCAAAATTAAAATTAAGGGTTGTCATGTCTGAGAGGCATGCGCCATATCCACGGTAGAATAGCTCAAAGATTAGATCCGAGCATTACATATCAACTAGAAATAGATTGACATATATATATATAAAATAAATACATGAAACAATCACAGGGAATAATTTGTAAAGAATGTAGGCACACATAGCTAGGTAGGAAACTAATTAAAGTTTGACTAGAACTTCAATGATTAAAATGATTAATCTCCTTTGTATATATTTCTTTAAGTAAGAAATATATTTCACCTATTAATCCGTAAATCCCTATTGTTAATTTAGCTGGCAATTTAACTGCTGTGATTTACGGATTAATAGGTGAAATATATTTCTTACTTAAAGAAATATATACAAAGGAGATTGATCATTTTAAAAGGTATCTATATTTGAAGTTCTAGTCAAACTTTAATTAGTTACCTACCTAGCTATGTGTGCCTACATTCTTTACAAATTATTCCCTGTGATTGTTTCATGTATTTATTTTATATATATATATGTCAATCTATTTCTAGTTGATATGTAATGCTCGGATCTAATCTTTGAGCTTATTCTACGGTGGATATGGTGCATGTCTCTCAGACATGACAACCCTTAATTTTAATTTTGGATATATATATATATATATATATATATATATATATATATATATATATATAGATATAGATCAATGCACAATAATATTAACCTTACTGTTCAATAATCGCTCAATGAATAATTGTTGCGAAAAGAACAAAATGTCAGAGTGCACTCATAAATGATATTATTGAAGCAACATATTCAATATCCTGCATAGATGTAAAACAAGGCATAAAAACAATGACAGTAATTAACTTACATGAGAATGGTAAAGCACAATTCTTAGAGCCTATACAGATTATACAGATCTGTTTAAAACCATGTGAAGCAATAGCAATATACACTTAAATATATGTGAATGTATATATGTGCATATATGTATATATATATATATATATATATATATATATATATATATAGGGAGGGTCGTATTGTTATAATATTGCCATAAATAATAATAAAATACACTCACTGTTTGGTTTGGATTGGTTTTTGCTTCTGTATATTTTATATCCCTATTGTTAATTTAGCTGGCAATAAATTTGTATCATTAATTGACCAACGGTTAAAAATATAGATATAATTAGGCATATATAGTCTATCAAATTTCTTTCATCACTCTCCTGTAACATCATCAGTGGTATTATTAAGTTTTCTCCAGTTGTATTGTAATGTCTACTCCATTACTATATATAGCTCATGTTTGTTGTATTTTGATATTGAATAAGGTGAGATAAGAATAATTATATTGTATCGTATCTCTGACACTGTGTGCATTAAGATCCCCTTTGAACGGTCTCTGGGACGAATGTTTTGCTGTTGAGAAGATTAAGAGCATATTGAAGTAAATTATATGATGGCCACAAATCCTCAGAAACCAGATGTTGAGGGCAATTATGCCCTGATTAAATTCATTATTTTAGTATAGTGGATTGAATTTATTTTAATTTTAGGTAATTGAACTATTGTACTTTGTACTGTGTTTTTGTGGTGGGGGTGGGGTTCTTCTTGTATACAGTTACCTTACCACTCCTCCGCCATTGAGGAGCTGAAGGAATAGAAGGAACTGAAAAGTCCCAAAATACATCGAGAGAGAACATTCAGAAATGTTACCAAACTATAGAAGGGAGACAGTAAACCTGACTTTGGTAGGCTCTGATCAATCTGGATCCGTCGAAAGCTTTCTATAAAGTTGACTATTAAATATTGTCTCCTGTTCTCAAGGCAGTAGGTTTTGGTCTCAATCTTAGAGGCTGAATCACTTCAATGCACAGTGGCACCTTTAAGACCCTTTATTAATCACGTGTTCAATCCGTCAAAGATGCCCTTTCTGTAAATTTTGACACTCGTGCCACTACTGCAGAAACTATACAGGTGTTGAAGGGCAACCCTCTCAAACTGTGACAAATAAAAGCCGTATAAGCATATACGCACATCGTCGGTGTGCGTGTATGACAATGATGGTGGACAGCAATGAAGATCGGGGTAGACTGCACCGTTCTAATAGAATATGAAATAGTAACAGGAGGGCATAAACAGCAAAAATCCGCGGATTTGTAACTTGGCATTTGGAGAGACAATTCCATGTCATCAGACAGCCTCGTGGGGCACTATGGATGTAGTTAAGACAGGAGCACCAGGATGATAGGGATGGAGGACATGATTACGAACAGGGTAGAAAGAAGCTATCATCGAACGGTTGGGCATAGGTGACGAATGCGTATATTCTATCCTTCACACATTGACATACTTTTTGTGTCGTCAAATTGGCGCCCCTACTCTTTCACTTCATTTGGAAGGGCCGCGTTCTACTGGTCAGGTGCTCCATCAGTTGTGAAAATCTTCTACGTGGAGGACTAGGAACGGTTGGTTGGTGATGCGCAGTAGTGTTCTGGGGCTGTGGCATTTAAAGACATTCCTAGACGGTGATACAATGAAATTATTTTTTTATAGAAATATCTCTTTACAGCTTGTCTCTTTGGCGGGGTTACAGTCTTGAATCAATCAATTATGAAGACTGGATGACTGGCATCTGGAATGCTGTCAGACATTCACAGTCTTCTACCTGTCGAGCAATGTGGCCTGTAGAAATCTCACTTAGACATGCTATGGAAGAGCTTTGATGGAGATAACGACGATATTCTCGAGGAAATTATGTGGTTCAAATAAGATCAACTGCCAAGTCTGTTCTGTAGAATGTTAGGGTCAGGAACTACGGATAATAAAACAAATCGGTTAGATATTGTTGTTAGAGACGACTAAAATACAAAATACCTCTTTATCGAAGCATCAATTCCAACAGACTGCAATCTATGTCTAAATAAATTGCAGATATTAACCATATTTAAAGGTTTCGAAATCTAGATAGCCAGACGGTTGGGAGGGAAAACAGCAACAACCTCTATAATTATGGCTTTACGAATGAAAATGATATGCCTGCAGTATAAATTATAACCAAAGCCTCAGAGCATGCAAATATGTACAGTATAGAGAAATGGCACTACTAGACTCATATTATGTACAGAATAGATAATATAAAAAATAAATAACATAACCAAAGTGCCACATATTCCCAAGGTTCATAGAATAGTACTCGGCAATTAATTGAAAACATGCAAATTCAAATATCTTTTATCAGTAATAATTGTTTCTACTTTAGGCACAAGGCCAGCAATTATCCAGTGCATTACTGGTACTTTATTTTATCGACCCCGTAAGGATGAAAGGCAAAGTCAACCTCGGCGGGATTTGAACTCAGATCGTAATGCCATGGAAACAATAAGATAATGGAGATAACCATGATATTTTCAGTTTAGTTTGGAAATAATTGTTTGGAATATTTTGATTCAGTTAGTATTCTAGTAAGTTCATAAAAACATAAGATTCAATGGTATAATACATTACAATATTTCCTTCCAGCAAGAATGGATATGTAATCTTATTAATCCATAGTATTTATTTGTACAGAAGCGTGCTTGTATGTGAAGATGTGTATGGAGGACGAGATGTTAGTATATACGTATGTATTAAACAGTTTTAAAATATTTAAAACTACACCTAACGTTAACGTAGCATATTTTCTTAGATAAATAAAATTACCTTGAGTACGAGTATAACATACCCTTCTTATATGCCTGCAGATATAATATTAATGTATAATAACATGTATAAGTAGAGTAATGTATGCTTAGGCGTATTTTGATTTTAAAGATGTCAAAATAAAACAGGTAAATCAATAATTTACAATATTTTATATACAGAAGAATAGAAAAATATATAAATTAGATATATTACATGGTATTACGTGGCATTACGTGCTTCGCTGATCATTTGAATGTATTCAGGTGTAAGTTTTTAGCAGAGTTCGCTATTGATATAAATACACCCAGAACAACATACAAGGAAATCAAGTTATGTAAAAGTATATCGGGATAAATATATGGGGAAACAAAACTTTATTAATAATAATATGAATAGTATGAATATCTTTATTGGTTACGATAAACTGGAACGCTGGAAATTTAACTGGAAATTAAAACAAAAAGAGGTAAAAAATGACAAATTTATGACAACAGAATTTTCCATTAGGAGGGAAAACCCAGGCGTAATTCCAAAGATCCGAGATATCTCCCGATTTCCAAGGTCACTATAAGTAAGAGCCCCTCTCCTCTCTATTCACTCCAACCTACACACACATGCTTACAATTAGGCCCATTCACTCATCTTTTAATACATTTTCTGCACTTTCCTCTCCACCTTCACCTTCCTTTCCACGTAGAACTTTTAAATGGACTTGATATGGACTTGGACAAAGATGAATGCTTCTGACTTAAGTCCTTTCAGCCTCGTCTAACACAAAACCTCTTTCGTTATTGCAACTATGCAGAGGAGAGCAGCCTGTCCCTTCCCGGTTAAAACAAAGCGGTGGTATAGTTATCAGGATGGGGTCGGCCGATAGTTGGGTCCATCATACATGCGATATCAGCTGTTTGACAAAATTCCTGCAGGTCCACAATGCACAGACATTGCATTTAGCAGAGATACGAGCAAAAATTGTGGATGTGGTCAACATTGTTCCGTTTTTTCTCAGTATTGCCGCTGCTCCTCGGATCACAAAACTAAGGATTCTCCCGTTCTGCTACCATTATAATCAGCCGATTTATACTTTAGAAAATACTATATATTTTCAACAGTTCAAACGAGTAGCAGAGAAGTATACAGTCCTGGTGAAGGGAAATAACCCAGAAACATGTTGACCATTCTTCGATGCTGAACAAACGGATGACGATAGTCATCAAAAACAAAACTAACATATTGAGGCCGTTTGCTTGCAAACGAATCGAATATTATTATTACTGTTATTCGATATAAAACCCATGATTACATTTATGTAATCCGCTATGTTAGAGTGAACAATCAAATTTTTTCCACAGTGAGCCAGTCGTGGGTGGTCTCTAATTATGTCATCACCTTATACACATATGTCAGCACCTTATATGACCACATTAAATAATTAAACCAGACGTCTGTGACCTTATCTTGTCTAGTTGCCTTCTATTTATTTGTTTTTGTAGAGTCTGGGATTTTTTGTGGTGTTACAGCCTTTCAGATTCTGTGTTCGTTGATTTGAATATTATTCATAACGATTCAATTGATAAATTGTTCTTGCTGTTGGTTTTCAATTCATTTCTATTTTATTTTTAACTAGTTGTGATAAAATCGTTTAAGATTGGAGTCAAGCTGTTTGTTTTAGTCAAAGAATCGTTGTCGTGATTCATATAGACCGGTTTTTACGATTTAGTAAGGATTTATTTCAAACATACTTTGATTTAAGACATAATATTTAGAAATATTATATTTCGTTTTTTTTTCAGTTGTGGTGTTTCATTCCTGATTTAATTGAAGAGCGAGTGATCTTTTTTTTATTTGTTATTTTTGCATTATGTTTATTTTGCCTTTTATTTACAATATTTCTATATGTGACCTGAAGGAAAAACTTTTTTCCTTTGTAACCGTGTCTGATTCAAATATTATTACGTTTCACCTAGAGATATTAATTTTTATCTCTATTTCCATTAAGTATGTGATGGCCATGTTTTATTTGTTTGTTTGCTTTTTACTATTTAGCGTTGAATGTTATCATTAGGAGGTAATTTCGTTAGTCCAAAGAAAGATCTATTATTTTTATTTCTTTGTTCTTTCTTTAAAGTGTTCTATTTTGATTTTTGATTCTTCTCACTTTGAAAATGCATCTTTTCAAGTTAGCATTGCTGTTGGGCTCTAACATTATATTTATACCCGAATTATGTCCCTTTCAAGTTTTATACGACTACATTGTTGTAGTTTCGTTTTCCTGGTACATTATGGATGTAAAATAGATATTCAGATTAGAAACGGTTCTGATGCATCTATTAATACCTTTACTATTTTTTATAGGCTTGATGTTTAAACTAGGGGTTTAAAGACAACCTAGGTTTCTTCGTATTTTATAAACAATTTGTATCGAGTGTCTGTTCTACTCCTGATTATGTGATGTTAATAGGATATGTGCATCGATTGCCATACTTTCGTCTTTACTATCAATCCGGAGCTCCTTAGCCACTTGTGTTTATTCTCTTGATCTCCGTTCTTTTAAGTTTTCTGCAATTGCAGCTGGCCATAATGTTTTATCTTTTGTTTCAATTCTTCAGTGTGAATGGTAGTCACTTGTTGGTGGGGTTTCTGGAGCATCAAACATTTTTGTGAATTGTGTAACTTCTTTCTTGATGCAGTATATCTATTTTATTATTTGGAGTACTAGGGCGGTGGATTGGCAGTATCGGTAGAGAGTCGGACACTATGCTTTGCAGCATAGAGTTACGGTTCTTTACGGTCTGAGTTCAAATCCCGCCGAGGTTAACTTTACATTTCATCCTTATGGGGTCGATAAAATAAAGCACCTGTAACATACTTGGGTCGATTTAATCGACCACCCCCTCGCTCGAATTACTGGCCTTGTGCCTATATTAGAAACTATTATTTGAAGTACTGAGCCATCTGTTTTTACTAGGTATGCATCAAGTTCAATAATAGTAGTCGGGAATGTGAGCACGACAAATACATAGTAATGTTAATGATTTGAGAACAGGGGAATGGAAAGATCTAATAACGTGTGTTGCTAGTAATAAACATTTTTAACTATTTGCATTTAAATATATTTTATTAAATTAAATAATATAGTTTATAGGTGTTTATATATTTTAAATTGAATCAATCCTAGCATACCTATTTCTAACTTTGATATAAACTAACCGCTATATCTAGCTTGCTAGGCATTTCATCGACTCCTGAGATCAATCCCAGTGAGATTAGAACTCATTCAGATTGTTTACTTTACAAATTATTTTGCCTGTATATATTATGATTTCTCATATTGGCAAATTGCCATTAATTTTATGGAAGGCGTTTAACCTAAATATTTAGCAGGTAATTGACCATGGAGTGATGTAATACAAACTTTGACCACAGCATTATTTAACCTCAAACGTAGATGGGTAAGACACGTTGCTATTACATATGGAATTATGTTACACAATTTATAACCCTCCACTACTTTTATAAAACTCGTAATTATATCTGCAAACACTCCAAGGTATAGTCGATCTGGTTGACCTAACATATTAATAATTATTATTTTATTGGCAACAATATGAAAGACAATCAATATCAGTGGCATTTTAAACTCAGAATCTTGAATTTATCGAACCATAAAGCATATAAGCATATATGTCAGCTCTTCAGCTTTTGTGCCAAAATAAGACTTATCAATCCATTAACTTCTTCATTCGAATTGGTATGCTTGTATGTGGTTGACGATCTGTATATTTGGCAGCGGAAAACTGATACCTTCCAACAATATATTTGCTGACATTGGATGTAACGAATTCCCTTCATAATTTTCACAATAAATGCGAGCCCTTTGACTATATTCGAATTATAATTCAGTCATGCAACAGAAGTAATGATACTTCAAACAAATATCAAGGAAAATAAGAATTGATAATATCAATTATGTTTAGAAATGATAAGTTTTAGTAGCAAGAAGAAAGAGGTAGAAATTTGTTTCTCTAATATATATCCTGTCATACATGAGATTATGAGAATAGTTTGACGAACATAAATAATTGTACGAGAATTCTAAAAATGTGACGACTAACGCACAGAGACTCCGAGACATTTTGGGAGGGGGAAACGTAGGAAGACATCATGACTCGTGAGCTGGTACAAGATGGGCAGATTAATAAGATGGATGACAGATCACTTTTTCCAGTCATAAACAGGCATACTTCATTTAAAAGAGTTTCACAGTTTCCGTTTATGCAATTTTACCCCAAATGCTAAGGTTTACCCAAGGACATAGTAGATGATACTTGCTTATGGTACTAGACAGTGGGATAGAACCCGGAATCATGTGATTGCTAATTAAATATGTTAACCACACAACCTTACATTCGCCTACATATGTTAAAGTTACAGTTCCTCGTTGTACAAATTTGATGGACTTGCTTCTTGTTTATTAAGTAATTTTCATATTAAATAAAGTAATATAAGGGGAACGACTTGGTAAAAAGCCGGATTCTATGTGAGATATATATAATCTACTAATTTGTATCATATCTTTAATGTTGCTGATATCTATTCCATCAACTACCCAGGATCACAAATTTAGTCTTGGGGGCTTGGAAAACAAACTGAAAAACCCAAACAGCATTAAATGCTTCAAAGCATTTCGTCCGAAGCTCTACTAGATTAGATATCTTCACAGCTTTAAATTATAAAAATATTTCCATTTTCACAATAAGAAAAGTCTTTTTTTTTTGGGGGGGGGGGAATAATTGAGTACATCAACCCCAGTATGTGATTAGAATTTTAACTTATAGACCTTTGCGGGTTTGAATACAAGGCCTAAGGGACCATAACTATTTGCCGCAAAGCATTTTGTCCGACGCTCAAAAGAATCTGCCAATCCAAGGACGTCGGTGATGATAATAATGGTGATAATAATGAGAAGGGAGATTAGAATGAGGATGAGAGGTAAAAGGAAGTGATCGGAGAGAGGTGGGAGTAGTAGCGAGAGATGGTACTAATATTAAACATAATATTAGTACGATATTGCTATTGGCATTAGTGTTACGATATTTTGTATTCAATTACAGAAGTACAAGAGTTATTTCTGTGAATGATAAAAGTGGTTATGAACGAGGCAAGAATCGGAGTGTTTTCCATGTAGAAACAATGGCGGTAGTAGTGATAATGATAGTCATAGTTGTGCCAGTGTCGGTGAAGATAGATGGATTCTTTATTGGAATTTTGTTATTTTTGTTATTTTCGTCCAGCCTTAATTAAACAGTACTAAAGATGTTACAACTATAAACGTCACATTTACTTCCTGTGTACAACAAATCTAAGACCACATAACGCAACGTGCACTACCTTTTAAAACGACATGGTGTAGCTGGAGAGATCTTTGGCTGTTATATTTAGCAGTCGAAAAAGCATGTAGGGGCTTCCTCATTGGGTTGGGATAATTGTAGTAGCTTGTAGTGGTGGCTGTTAGGGTCGATAATAGTTTTGCGAGTGTATTTGATATTTACGACTTCGCATCTAGAGCTGATGTAATTTAAGAATTTTCTGGTAAGCCGGAACCATGCGCTGAATAATAATTGACCAACAGCTCTGCTTTCGAGTGAATCTATGTGAGAAAAACGAGAAAACAAATTGTACAAGTAACAGCAACGAAAACAACTATAACTACAAGAGCAAAGCCGAAAATAATTATAGTAGTAGTAGTAGTAGTAGTAGTAGTAGTAGTAATGATGATGATCATATGGATAATGATGATGGTGGTATTGATGACGATGTACCAACAACAACGTATGCCAACATAACTATTTCAGCAACAACATATATCTTATAGAAAAGGTAAATAACAGAAACAATAACACCTAAATCAACTGCAAATATTAATGCCAACACCAACGTTC
>OZ024743.1:191543891-191623891 GCA_964016885.1 Eledone cirrhosa
GTCACGTCGTCGGCGTAGACCGACGCCGCTTTCCGCAGTCCCGGTTCAAGAGGGATGCCCTGCAATAGCTCCAACTTCCGCAGTAGTGGCTCGAGAGTCAGTACGTACAGAAGGGAGGAGAGAAGGCATCCCTGTCGAATGGATCGCGTAATATGGAACGGCTCCGAGAGGTAGCCGTTCACCTTGACCCTTGAGCAGATGTTGCTGTTGTGCATTGCAGCAATCCAGCCCTTGAACACGGGTCCGAAGCCTGCCGCCTCGAGCACCGCACCCAGGTAGCGATGGTCAACCCTATCGAAAGCCTTAGATTGATCCAAGTTGATCAGGGCCCCACCGAAGCCGGGTTTACACCCTACCCTCTCTATGATGTATCGGATGAGGTGGATGTTGTCGTGTATGGACCTGGTCGGGATTGCGCATGTCTGCGCTTCTCCCACCAGGTTCTCGACGACAAGCGCCCGCCTCTTTGCCAACACCTTGGCCAAAATCTGTAACTCTGTGTTTAGCAGAGTTATGGGCCGGAAATTGTCTGTCATCCCCCTTATTCTCGTCCTTCCTGATTAGTGTGACTACGCCCCCGGTTACAGAACTGGGAATTCTCCCGTTCTGTTGCCAATTGCAGTAGACCGCTTCCAGGAGACCGAAGAATAAGTCCGGCATTGCTACGTAAAATTCGTAAGGTAGACCGTCGAGACCTGGAAATGTGCGTTTGCCGCATTGGCTCAGGGCGTCCCCTATCTCAGCGGCTGAAATCGGCTTTTCGCAGAACTTTGCCTCGCTGTCCGAGAGTCGCGGTAGGCCGTCGAGGTATGGACCGAAATCCATAGCCCCTCCCGGCGCGCTGCCCCGCCCGAACAGTTGAGCAAAGTGCCGCTGAAAGGCCGCACACATCTTCTTCGACTCACGTATCACGCGTCCGTTTTGGTCCTTCAAAGACCGAATCGTGGACTTGTTGCCACTTTTTGCTTCCGTCACTCGGGCCCAGCTAACAGCTTTGGCTCCCTCGTTTCCCAGAGCACGTATTTTGCTTCTGACAACGCAGCCATCGTGCTTTGCGTCGAAGAACTGGTCCAAGGCCGTTCTCGTTGCTAGCACGCTGGCTACGTTGCCACTTCTAATTGCCTCTTCTACTTTATCTACCAGTTCCTTCTCTGTTCTATTTCTATCTAACGCTAATTCTTTACTAAAAACTAACGAGTCTAATCTAACTGCCCTCTTGAGAGAGTACCACCATCTGTTGTTGACAATGGCCCCTGTCAAGTGCTGTTTAACTAAAGTGCTAATCCGTCTACTGTAGGCTTTGCTTGTCGGTAACGACAAGTTCAGCTTCCAGTAGCCGGGTCCTTGTCTATGGGTTCTATCAAGGTTGGCCATGCAGGTCACTAGTTTGTGATCTGAATAGGCAACCATGAACATTTGTGGACAGCTTAACATGTCCCTATCCTTATTTCTAACTAGAACCCTATCTAGGTACGATCTAGATGTTCCGCTACGATTAGTCCACGTCCACAGTGGCGCAGTCGGAAAATCTAGTCGATATCTATCGGCCAGGTCAAATCGGTCGATTAACTGTTTGAGGCTGTTACACCCCCCTTTATCGGGACATGCTCCCACATAGTCCCAACGTGCATCTAGGATTCCATTCCAGTCCCCCACTAAAAGCAAGGAGAGGGACGTTCCCAGAAAAGTCTCTAGACGTTTGAAGAAGTCTGGCCGCGGTGTCCCGGATGGGGCATATGCGGCCACCAGCCTGAAGGCTCCACCTTCACTACCGTCAACGTCTAGGACCACCAGTCGACCCTCCGGGTCCAGATGTACCGTCTGTGTTACGAGGCCCAGGTGTTTTCGCAGCAAAACGGCAACTCCGCCCCCACCCCCACTCCCAGTTGACAGAGAGATGCGTAGATCTCAAAGTCATCGAAGATGGGGGCCAGCTGTCGCTCGCTGTGGATCCTGGACTCGCAAATCGCTACCACATCCATACTGTGCGACCTGAGGTCGTTTAAGAATTTGCCCTGTTTCAAAGGCATCCCCAGGCCGCGTACGTTCACACATCCAACTCTTATATTGGCCATGTTGGTGCTGAAAAGTTAAAAGAGGAAAAGAGATCACTCACCCTTCGTCTCCTGGGGACCAGGCTGCACGATTTCCATGGGGGTGTTGGAGGGGTTGTCTGGATGGGTGGTGGTTTCCGGTGGGGTGGGGACAGAGAGGTTTGGTGGGGTGGGGTCTGGTGGGATGGGGGTGTCTGGGGTGGGGAGACATTTGAGAAGGACGCGGTTAAGTGGTTTCACCTAGGAATTCCCCACATCCTTCTCAAATGTTTCTTTTAGGGACCTATAAGTTTGTATAGGGACCCTAATCAGTTTTAGGTTCAGTTTTTTGTTATTTTTAATAGAGTGGGCGAAAGTTTTCCCTTCAGTTTTCACCGAAGGGTCGTTCGTGATGGTCTCCATTAGTGTTTTGTTTTCAGTGTTTATGTAAGTGTAAGTGTAATTTTCTTGTGTTGTGTTTGTTTTTGTCTGTAGTTCTTGTGTGTGCTTTCGTTTTGTTGTAGGTATTTTGTTTTCAGGAGGTGGGGGTTTTGTTTGTGTTGGTGGTTGTATGTTTGTGGTAGTGTTTGCTGGTTTTTTTGCTTTTGTGATGTCATTTCTTTCTTTTCGAGCGATGGGGTTCTCCCTCGTCTTCACTGGGTGATGGCGAGATAGTCTCATCTGTTGTATCGTCTGTGTGATTGGGGAGGGGTATGTCTTGGGGAGCTGTTGTGTCTGTATGTGATTTTGCAGTGGTTTTATGTGGAGTGGGGTTGGGTGGGACTGTGTTTGTTGTGGTTATTTTTGTGTGTTGGTGTTGTTGTTGTTGTGGTGGTGCTGGTGGTTGTGTTGTTTTGATGGGTGTCTGCAGAAGAGCCTTTTTTTTACTCATTAATTTAGGACAGGAAGCCCTCAGGTGACCCGTGCTAAAGCAATGGTAACATGAAGGCCGCCTACCCTCAACCGAAAAGTTTATGTAGGTGAGTCCGTCCAGGAGTACACGTTGTGGGATCATAGCTATTCGCTCTGGGCTCATTTGCACCAGAACTTCAATGCTAGTCCCATTGAATACATCTCTGGGGGACTTTCCTACTGACAGTATTCTGTCTTCATCAAAATTGATGAAGCCGCACAGTATCCACTCGTGATTTTAATCTTTTGTGTCCTTTTTCCCATGTATGTAGCCGTCAATTGATCCTTCATGAGTACCGAAATACTCCCAAAAAGTTTGCTTCTTTGGATGAATGCAATATCATTCATTGAATTTTTGAAAACCGGGCAATTTCTTTCTGTGACAATTGGACTGGTTTTCGGGTAGAATTGGAAACTGTCCTAAAAACTATCGTTTTGATAGCAGTTTCCTTGCGAATTTCTACCGGAGAATTGATGCTGAAAGCACCATGTTTTTTTAAAGTGACATATCTCCTAGCGTCCTTTAAAAGTTGTTCGGCATTTGTTATGTCGAAATATGTCAGTTCCTCCTTTTTTGGGACTGTCTGTGCAAATGAGTTTTTGGTTTCTTTGTGGAATTATCCGTGTTGGTGGTGTTGTCATTATTGTTGTTATTCTTGTTGTTATTCTTGTTGTCACTGATATTGATATTATTCGTATTTTCCTTGGTGTTGGTGTTGTTGTTGTCTTTGATGCTGGTGTTATTGGTGTTGTCTTTATTTTTTTCTTTGTTGTTGTTGGCATTGTTGTTTTTATCATCATTATTGGTGTTGTTATTTTTGTTGTCATTGAACTGTTTGGTGTCATTTGTGTTTGATGGATATGAATTTGTTTTTACATTTTCATTTCGTCTTTCCATCTCCATAGTATCTAGGGAAGAAGACGATGTTGACTGCGAGCTCTGTAGTCTTACCGACTCTCCACCACCATTATCGTTGAACGCAGCGTTCATAACGAAATCAAACTTTTTACAATATTTTTTCCAAAATTCGATGGAGAAAAAATTTTTTCAAACGAATATTTCGCACCTGTAGGGGCGAAATTGAGTTGACCACCACCTGAAAGTCCAGACGGGGGGTCAAGTTACACAATAATATAAAATTTAACTGAAAACTCACGTTTTTTTCTTCCATAAAATAACGGAAACTTCTCCGCGAAGTTACACACGTCTGATAGAGAGAGAGATAGATAAATAGATAGATAGATAAATAGACAGACCAACAGATAGATAGATAGATAGATAGATAGATAGATAGATAGATAGATAGATAGATAGATAGATAGATAGATAAGTTTCTATTTATTTCCTACGAGGGCACAAAAGAAGGGAACAAATACAAGAGGAGAGATTACATAAAGGAACGAGTAAAAAACAAATAACAAATATAAAATTAACAGTACAGTCCTCAATATGGAGGAGGCATTTTAGCGGTTACACACACTCCCGAAAAAGTGTGCAACCCTTTTCCTTGGGAGCACAGAGAGGGGTGCTCCTTTGCACTTCCACCTTTCCACCTACAGGCTGATAAAGAGAGAAGGCCCATTCACACGAGCCATTCTCGCTACTTTCACTCACCTTTCATAAAACTTGCTGGGGTAGAGCACCTCTCACTCCATTCTGATCCTTCTCTTAAAATGGTATTTAAAGAAAAGGACCAGTTGTTTGCCGGAGAGAAAGGTGTCCGACATCAGCCTTTTCAAACGTGTCCACCATACCACCTCTTTCACCATGGCTATTACACAGAGGAAGACCGCCCCTTCTTCGTTTTTGACGGGGGGAGGCGGCTTGATCGTTACAATAGACTCAGTGGTCAACCGGATTGGTACCACCCGTGACAGCAGTCGTTCGACATAGCCCCACAGATCGGCAACGCCCGAGCAGTGTACCAATGCGTGCGCAACGGTTTCCTCGTCGCGCACGCATCTGGGACAGATTTTTTTTTCGAGGGGTCCCTACCCAGGCGCCCGTGTCTGTAGAGCTTTTCTCGAACGGGCAGCGCCCCTCGGTAGCACTGCCAGGCCAGGGACCTCTGGAAGTTGTCCATAGGTCCTGGGCCAATGTACTCCCGAACAGGCTGGCCAGTTCGTCTTCATCCATGCCTAGGGCTTGTCCGAGGGCGTCGTCGCACCTACTAACCACCAGCCCTCTATAGAATGACGAGGTGGAGTCTCCACCGATAGATCGGTCCGACTGCCAGAGAGCCGTGAGCGCCTGGGCACACTCGGTGTGCCAGGCGCCCAGCTTTCTCGGTCTTTGCTTGACCCAGGACTGCAGCTCAGTGAGCGAGACGAGTCTCGGAAAGGCTCGCCTCAGAAACGGGGCCCACACCGGTTGACCGGTGAAGAATACCTGGAGGTGCCGTAGCCTTAATGCGTATTTACGCATCAACAGCCACGGCATCCCCAGCCCTCCTTTCGAAGGGTGTTGACAGCAGATGGATCTCCGCACCAAAGGAGCCCGCTTCTTCCAAAGGAATTGGAAGAGTGCGCACTCCATTTTGGTGAGCGTTTCCCTTGGGCAAGGCACGACGGTCAGGCGGTAATAGATGGCGGACGCTATATAAGCGTTCGCCACCTCCGCCCGACCTTTCAGGGATAGTTTGCACTCAGCCCACTTCCGGGTCAGCGCAAACACCCTGTTCGATACCTCACCCCAGTTCTTCTCCACCTGGAGCTCTGGCCTGAACCTGACCCCGAGCAACTTCACCGGGCCCTCCGTCCAACGTCCGACGACGCCGTTGGAGGCCATCGGTTTGCCCCTCCACACGCCGAGTTGCAAACCGACTGACTTGTCCCGGTTCAGCTTAGCCCCTGTAAACGTTTCGTATTTCTCCAGTAAGGTGCCGATCACTCCGATTTCCGAGGCGGTTGACACCATAACTGTCACGTCATCGGCGTAGGCCGACACCGCTTTCCGCAATCCCGGTTCCAAAGGGATGCCCTGTAACAACTCCAACTTCCGCAGCAGTGGCTCTAGGGCTAATACATACAGAAGGGAGGAGAGAGGGCATCCTTGTCGGATGGAGTGCGTGATTTCGAACGGCTCCGAGAGGTAGCCGTTCACCTTGACCCTAGAGCAGATGCGGCTGCTGTGCATGGCAGTGATCCAGCCCCTGAAACTGGTCCGAAACCTGCCGCCACTAGCACCGCATCCAGGTAACGATGGTCGACCCTATCGAACGCCTTAGATTGATCCAAGTTGATCAGGGCCCCACCAAAGCCGGGTTCGTTCCCAACCCTCTCTATGATGTATCGCATGAGATGGGGGTTGTCGTGAATGGACCTGGACGGGATGACGCATGTCCGTGCACCTCCCATCAGGTTGCCCAGGACGAGCGCCAATCTCTTTGCTAACACCTTGGCCAAAATCTGTAACTCTTCATTTATCAGTGTTATGGGCCTAAAATTACTTATTTCATCCCCCTTGTTCTCGTCCTTCCTCACTAGCGAGACTACGCCCTTGGTCACAGAACAGGAAATTCTCCCGTTCTATTGCCAGTTGCAGTAGACCGCTTCGAGGAGATCGATGAACAAGTCCGGCATACTTAAATACAGTTCGTATGGAAGACCATCGAGGCCCGGAGATTTGCGTCTGCCGCATTGGCTCAGTACGTCCCCTATTTCAGCAGCTGAGATCGGCCTCTCGCAGGACTTCGCCTCCTCGTCCGAAAGACGCGGCATTCCGTCGAGGTATGGACCGAGGTTCACATCCCCATCCGGCCTCTCGACCCCTCCGAACAATTGGGCAAAGTGCCTTTGAAAGGCCTCGCACATCTGCTTAGGTTCAAGGATCACCCGTCCATCCTGGTCTCGCAAAGACCGGATAGTGGATCTAATCCCACTTTTGGCTTCTGTCACGCGGGCCCAGCTAACAGCTTTGGTCCCCTCGTTTCCCAGAGCACGTATTTTGCTTCGGCCAACGCAGCCTTCGTGTTTCGCTTCGAAGAACTGGCCCAAGGCTGTTCTCGACACTAGCACTCTGGCTACGTCGCCGCTTCTAAGTGTCTCTTCTACACTATCTACTAACTCCCTTTCCTTCCTATTTCTATCTGATGCTAACTCTTTACTAACTCCTATTGAAGCTACTCTAATCTCTCTTTTGAGAGAGCCCCACCACCTGCTGTTGACGATGGCGCCCGTCAACCGCTCCTTAACTAATGTGCTAATCCGGTTCCTGTACGCTTTACTTGTCGGTAAGGACAAGTTGAGCTTCCAGTAACCGGGCCCTTGTCGATGCGTTCTATCAAGGTTGACCAGGGAGGTCACTAACTTGTGGTCTGAATAGCCAACCATGAGTATTTTTGGACAACTTAAAAAGTCCCTATCCTTATTTCTAACTAAGAACCTATCTAGGTACGGTCTAGATTGACCACTGTGGTTCCTCCAAGTCCAGGTTGGCACAGTCGGAAATTCTAGTCGATATCTATCGGCCAGGTCAAATCGGCCGATTAACCCCTTGAGGCTGTTACAACCCCCTCTATCAGGACATGCCCCTACATAGTCCCAACGTGCATCTAGGATACCATTCCAGTCCCCCACTAAAAGCAAGGAGCGGGACGTCCCTAGAAAAGTCTCTAGACGATGGAAGAAGTCTGGCCGCGTTGACCCAAAAGGGCCGTAGACGGCGACTAGCCTAAAAGCTCCGCCTTCACCACTGCCAAGGTCCAGAACCACTAGTCGACGCTCCGGGTGATAGATAGATAGATAGATAGATAGATAGATAGATAGATAGATAGATAGATAGATAGATAGATAGATAGATGGCTAGATAAATATGTAGATAGATAGATAAATAGATAGATATAGAGATAGAGAGAGAGAGATAGGCAGTTAGATAGATAGGCAGAGAGAGACGGAGAGAGTGATAAAGATGAGTGCTTAATTTTAATCACTACTCTGCGCTACTCATGCTACCAATATGATTTTCCCTTTCATTCTCTACCCCCTCATACTTACATATTTTGCTGATTTCTTTCCTTTTTCATTTCATCCTTGCTTTCTTTATTTGTCGATCACATTTCCTAATCTCCCAATCAATTTCGCTCCTTATATCTCTGGGTACATACAACATATGTAGATATATACAGAGACACACAGACACACACAAACAAATATATATATATATGCCATATATACATAAATACACACATATATATATATATATATATATATATATATATATATATATATATATATGTGTGTGTGTTATATTGCATGTATATCCATATATACATGTGTGTGTATTTGTAGGTATGTATGCCCATATAAATGTTTATGTACGCTTATAAGTATCTGTGTATGTGCCTATGTGTTGGTGGTTGTTTGAGCTACTCGAGCAGAATGACTTCAAGGCGAAACAGACGGCTCATGAAAAATCATAATATAAGAGAAAATCAATACCTCACCCCATCGTGCCGCGTTTCCATTACATTCCTACTACCATTCTGCTGACCTGTAATGGTTTGCAGGAAATGTTTGAGTGCTTTATTCTACTGACAATCTTCAACAACACTTTTCTTGATAACTAAAAATGGTAACCGTCTTCTACTAGGTTGTTCTGATCATTTTGGTTTCCATACTTTTCAAACTTATGAAATTTTCTAGAGATTATAGTTAGAATGATACTATATCGATTTTTTTTTCAATCCAAAGTTGTAGCTTTGTTCATAAAGTTTCAAGTGGGAAAAAACATAGAATTGTGATATATGTATACATCTTAATATAATATATCAATCGAAGGTGGCGGATTGAAAGAACTGGTTGAGCGTCGGGTGAAATGCCACTGCAGTATTTGTTTAGGTTCTTTACATTCTGAGTTCAAATCCAGCCAAGGTCTACTTTGCCTTCCATCCTCTTTGGGATCAACAAAACAAAGTACAAGTCAAGTACTGGGGCTAATTTAATCAACTTTGCTCTTGCCCCCAAATTACGCCTAGATTGGAAATCACTATAATACATTCACTCAAGTCGTAGTTATGGCTAAATTGTTAAGACTTTTGGTTTATTATCATGAGGCTGCGAGTTCGATCTCACTGCGTGATGTTTCCTACTGTTGTCGCTACCAGAGTCAAGTACTGTGGTTTAAGTTTATATAAGAGAATGTTGATATATTTGCCCATACAATATTATTGTTAATGATGTAACATCTATGCTGTCACTTGACTTGCTAGTAATAGCAACAACATTTTTTCTAAAAATACACACTATCGTCTATAAAAATGGAATGCCACATTATATTGCTTCGTCCTAGATACTCATTAAAACGAGTAGAATGCGTTTTACCATGAATGTGCTCGATTCGGAGCTGACTTGGAGCTAAACAACAACAACGACAGCTGTTGATTATTTGAGGTATAATAAGGAAGCTGATTAGTTGTTATTACTCTAAAAACCTAAAATGTGACAAATATTAGGGTAGTTGAGACAGTGTTAGTGTTTCAGTGCGAAATAGCCTGGACTTCATCTAAATGGTTGCTGGTTGGCAATGATTCTCTCAGCAACTTGCTATTTCCTCCCTCAATCTGTTTTGTCACGATTACAAACGTCATATGTTAATGTTAGTAGAAGTGAAAATCTAGAAGATGCAACATTCATACGTTTTCCCAAAGAGATTTAGTTGTATAAATATATATACTGTGATGTGATGTTCACTCCTCATGCTCTAAAAGAATAATCATCATTTACTAAAATATTGTGTCTTTTTACAATTTGATGCAAGCTTATATCCTTAGAAAATGGAGTATGTGATACTTCAAAGTTCACGCAGCTCTCAAGAACATAATGAATATCGAAACCATTTTACAAGAATGGATTACCGTACATTATATCTTGGTAAATGATATTCACGATTTTTTTTAATTAGATACAAGGGGCTTCAATCTTAACGGATGGGGAAATTAAAAATATAACGTTCATGCTTTTCTGTAAAGGAATTAACATCATCCGTTAAGAGATCGAAATGTAATGAACACATGCGATTAGACGTGTGGCATCAAATATCATTCTGGTGAGGGACAAGGGTGGTTAATGAGGGTGAATAATGGTGAGCAAGCTGCAAAGTACTGGCAACGTTTTACGTTATAGTACCTAATTAATTCTCTGTCTGTCTGACATTTCCTTGGTTAACAAATACAAAATACCTTTGATCAGTAAAAAATACCTTTGAGATCGTCTTTCAAACTTCAATGAGAAATTGCAGCTTTTGGTTCATATTTACTTACTGCGGAAAGAATATATATATTGATATTCTTGCTTTCATTCTAGATACGGGGCAAATGAACATTGGGCATATTCTTTTCGGGGGAAAGTTTTCTTCGTTTCTCTCGCTAGAGTGTACAGTAATCGTCTAGAAATCAGTCCCCTCTCCTTTAAATATTTACGGTATCGGGGCTCCGTTTATACAGCAAACTTAACAATGAAATAACGTCTGAGAAATTATATTTTTCTAGTTTCATAATACATTATATATGTATTATGAATATAATTCAAAATATCATATATGCAGTGAATAACGTGTTCACATTTATGTGAAATACGAATCTATAAATGTGATCGGTTGTATTTTTATAATCATGTAGTAACATAGTCTTAGAGAGATGCAGATCTTTTATAATAGCAATAACAACAGATAATGAGAAATACTGACTTTGATGTAGAATCAGCAGAGGCCGTAAATACAACACATGCAATACTTTTAAAGACATTTATTTGGAAACAAAAGTTTTTTAACGTTTTAATTAAGTTTATAGTTTTATGTAATCGCAGATAAGCTTATTTTAGATATCATGTTTCGTCAGTGCAACTCGTTTGTCTGATAACAAAATAGAAGGAAATAAATTGGAAATATCCAAAGATATACATGTATGTAGTGGAAGTGCGTGGCCAAGTGGTTATGGTGTCGGACTCACGATAAATACATATATATTATGTGTGAGTATGTGTGTGTATGTATATATATATATATATATATATTAATTATACACAATTAAAATTCGTCACGAATATATATAACATGTTAATGAAAAGATATCTTTAAAACATCTTATTCAGAGAAGCAAACATTTATATGTTATAGACCCATTAGTGATATGTATGTATAAGATGTTATATATATATATATATATATATATATATATAAATGAAAGTATAGAAATTATTGTGAGCGTGAAGCCAACAGTATTTCATATATATATATATATATGTGTGTGTGTGTGTGTGTGTGTGTGTGCGTGTGCGCGTGTGTGTGTGTGTGTGTGTGTTTGTGTGTGTATGTGTGTATGTGTATACATATATATATATATATATATATATATATATATATATATATATATATATATATATATATATATATATATATATATATATAAATATATAAATGAAAGTATAGAAATTATTGTGAGCGTGAAGCCAACAGTATTTCATATATATATATATATGTGTGTGTGTGTGTGTGTGTGTGTGTGTGTGTGTGTGTGTGTGTTTGTGTGTGTGTGTGTGTGTGTGCGTGTGTGTGTTTGTGTGTGTATGTGTGTATGTGTATACATATATATATATATATATATTTATATATAAATATATATATATATATATATATATATATATATATATATATATATATATATATATAATATAGTTATACTTAGGGAGGGTCATGTTGCCAATAAGAAACACACGCACCATTGCTTTCACTTCAATTTATTATAATAAATTTATAATAAATTTATAAATTTATAAATTTCTGGTTGGTTGGTTGGTTCCACAACCAGATAGTTGTTTATATATTGTCATAGTTCTTTCGTCACACACTATTTGACCTCTTCAGTGACTGGGGATTGCTTTCTTTGTTTCTGTGCCTCTCCTTTGTTCTGTCCTACGCCATTTTGTTTCTGTGTGTGTGTTGTGTGCTCAGTCTGCGCATGCGCCACATCCGGGTGTCTGTGTGTGTTTATGTTCATTTATTTATTTGTCTATTTACATGTTACTGGTTGGTTGTGTGTTCTATGTGTGTGTGTGTTTTCATTTTGTCCTTAATTGTAAGTTGTGATGTTGCTGTTCCACTCATATTTTCTATTTAATTTTGGTTGTAATTCTTTTATGTTTATTGCCTCTGTAATTTGTCTAAACATTGCGTCTTTTCTGTGTGTAGATTCTATTTTTATTTCTATGTTCTCTAATTTACCCTTGTGTTCTATTTTAGCAAGTTGGTAGAGTACAGATAATTCTTTACTATCTTGAAGGTCTCGCCAGTGTTCATTTATCCGTTCTCCTACACTACGAGCTGTCTTACCTATGTACACTATATTTTTGTCTCTACATTGTCCTTCAGTACATCTTATGCTATACACTACATTTCTAGTTGTGCAGTTAATATGGGGGCTTATTTTACAGGTTATACATTTCTTATCTATACATGAGGGTCTTTGAAAAGGGTATGTCTTGCTAATAAGTGTTTTTATGGAGGTACCTGGTCTTTCTACTATCTCAATATTGAGTTTATGTTTGTTTAGGGCCCTTCTAAATTTGTAAGCTAATTCACTTCTAGGGGTTGTATCGATGAACATTACACTCTGGTATTTATTGCTATCATACTATGAGTTTATTGTATTAGCCTTGTTCCTAGTTCTTTCTATTCTATTCCAAAATGTGCTCCTATACAAGGGGCAGGTCCCATTTATGTCATTATTTACCATTTTTTCCCATTTGGTCCTGGCTCCTCTATACACTCTGATTTTATCTCTCTGATTGTAGCCAGAAAACTGCATACGGTGGATGAAGTGTTGTATGTGTTTCTCTAGTTCTTCGGGGTTGCACATGCGGGGCACGTTTCTCATCACCCGTACCAAATCCGCAATCAGTATGTTGATTTTGGTATGATCCGAAACGGCCGAGTTTCGGTGGATCAGATGTTTGGAAGTCATGGGTTTGGCATAATGGGAATGGAGGATTTGTTTTTTGTTGTTAATGGTATCTAACCAGAGCTCTGTGTCTAGTACAGGTAATCGATGGTTGGTGTGTTTACTTGGGTAGTCTATAGTAACTCTAATGCTCTGGTCGATGGAGTTTGCTATTTACTGGATGCTTTCCATTGTGTTTTTCTCTAGTTCCTGACTGTTCTCTAGAGGGGGTGTCTTAACTACGATGTTTATATCATCAATCCCACGGAACTCAACATTGCTCTCACTGATCATTTCTACGCATTTCTCCACAGCAAAATCCACGTCAATAGATGGATACAGGGACACAACATCCATACTACCTATTATGCAGTTTGTTAGGTCCCTAGATCGGTTACTCACGCCGATTCTGCTGATATATATATATATATATATATATATATATATATATATATATATATATATATATATACATAAGACTGGTTTTCAGAAGCAGATCAGGAAGAAACTGCTGTGAAATAATTGTTTCTACTTTAGGCACAAGGCCAGCAATTACCCAGTACATTACTAGTACTTTATTTTATCGACCCCGTAAGGATGAAAGGCAAAGTTAACCTCGGCGGGATTTGAACTCAGATCGTAAAGGGACGTAACTATGCTAGAAAGCATGGCGCCCAACCCTCTACCGACACTGCCAATTCACCAATAATGACCTCAATACATTAATCTGATGATTTCAAACGAATGAAACAGTTCTAGTCATGTAGATATCGTCTCTATATAACATATGTGTATGTGTGTATGTATGAACGATGACGAAGATGGCAGATATTCATAAAGCAAAATATATATGTACACACACTATACACACATACACTCACACACACAGACACACACACACACACATACAGACACACACATCTATCTATCTATATATATATATATGTATATACATATACATATATATGTATATATATATGTATATATAAATATATATATATATATATATATATATATATATATATATATATATATATATATATATATATATATATATATATATATATATATATAAATATATATATATATATATATATATATATATATATATTAGTAAAAAGGAAAAGAAAATGCTGACAAATGTTTCCCAGTAAAAATAGTTTAATTAGGAATAAGTATAAATTAGTAATAAGTATTGGTTAGTATTCAGTTTTAGTTTTAAGTTTTTACCGGTTGCGCATTTCTAATGCTTTTAAAAAATAATTTTGAGATAGAGCGCTCGTGATGTTTGCTCTAACCTGATGTTTGCTCTAATACATATATATATATGGTGGCTGCCAACTCGTTTTCGAGTACGACCACTACTGTATATCATTGTAGGGGAACCCTTACCGTTGCGCTGAACGAGTTTGACTTTTTAGTCCAGCCAGCGACTTGAAAACTCTGGTACAAACACTACACTTATGACAATTATTGACACATAGTGCTGGGCCCATGGTACCATGTGACGACAAGTGCAGAGAGATCTCCAGATATAAAACAATGCCTGTGCCGTGAAGCTTTTATAGTGAGCAAAGGCACTGCACAAAGCCAGTCCCACTCTCTTAACCAAGATGATATTTACCAAAAAGAAGAACAAGTCAACATCATTGGATACCATCAGGGTTGCAGGTGTTATAACAGAGTTTTCCTTCTCCAAGAATTCTGCCTTGACAAAGGCTAAGGGGTCATCTCTCCCGGTGATTTTGGATGGCCATTGACTCTTAAGAGCTCCTTTGCCCTTTGACAGGTTTTGTTTTTAGTCCTGCAGGATGTCCAAAATCACCCTCCTCACCAAGAAACCTTGGTGGGGTTGCCAGTTTAGTCGCCAACGACCCGACCATGGGACAGATTGTACTGGAATACATGTTACCAGTAGCACCAACTGGTGACCTGACCACAGGCATCCCCTATCTAACTCATATATATATGTATATGTATATATACATATATATATATATATATGTATGCTGTGTCAGGTCACTCTTGAGTGCTACTGGTAACATGTAAACCAGTACAACCTGTGACATGGTCGGGTCGTCGGCGACTAAACTGGCAACCCCACCAAGTTTACTGGACACCCTGCTTGACAATAAACAAAACCTGACAAAGGGCGGAAGAACTGAAAGAGTCAACGGCCTTCAAAAAATGTGTAAATATGTATATACACATGTAGATATGTATGTGTATGTATATACGTGTGTACATGCCTTGGGTGTCAGGGAGGGGCATGTACCTCTGTAGGGGGGGCTAGCCATGCCCTTTTCAGGACAGCTCGTCCTGCATTGGGTCCCACCTGACACTCAGCTCTCACCTGTGGCCCCAAGAAGCTGTAGCATGCGACAGCGGCCACACCCTGGTAAACCGCTTTGTCTGGCGGGCCGAACCAGGTTGAGGGTAGCCGGACGGGACTGAAACCTCCCGGTGAGTTAGATAGAGGATGCCTGCCTATGCATGCGAAGACTGAACCCGGCGGAGTGAGTGGAGGAGGACAACATCGTCCCAACAGTCACGAAGGCGGCGACAGCAAGCGGCATGGAGCGCTAGGGCACGGCAAGGCACTACAGACGTCGTGGCCATCCACTGCAGCCAAGGAAGTCCCTGATCGTGATGGTTCTCCGTACCACTGGATTCTACCTTCTGCGGCCGAGTGAGTGGGACCGTCACTGTGCACTGGCCCTCCCACTATAAACCTTTCTCGCACAGGTTTCTTCTTTAGCGTGAATTCCCAAAGCCCTGCGGCGATGGGCGAGAGGCGTAGGTAACAGGTGGAGGTAACCTCTGGGAGTTGTCAGTCTCAAACCCATACGAGGGCGGCCTGGATGCGCAAGTCGTTCTCCTCCTGACGCTGGGATGACAGAAGAGATCAGGCATTCCACCGGGCGACTGAGCAGCCCTTTTCAGGGGAGCACTGCTCACCCTCGCACGAGGGGAGGGGCGATAAAAGGAGCCCTAACCAAATGCTCGTCCCACACAAAACCGGCCAGTCTACCGTAGCTGGCGGTTTTACCCTTGCAAGCGGTCGAAACCAACATAATAGAAACAAGAACTTTATTCTTGGCGCATGGAATGTGCGCACCCTCATGGATGGGGAAAGCTCCTTGAGGCCAGGGAGAAGATCTGCCCTCATAGCAAGGGAATTAGCTCGCTACCGGATCTACATAGCCGCCCTCAGCGAGACTAGACATGCCGAAGAAGGATCGATACCAGAACCGAAAGGCGGCTACACCTTCTTCTGGAATGGCAATGCAAAGGACGAGGACAGAATTTACGGGGTAGGCCTGGCCATCAGGACTTCACTCTGCAAGCAGCTACCAGACCTCCCAAGACCTGTGAGTGAGCAGCTGATGAAGCTCCGCTTCCCCCTCGACCCATCTCGGCATGTCACAGTCATCGACGCGTACGCCCCCACTCTCACCAGCAGCGATGAAGTAAAGGACGCTTTCTAGGGGAACTCAACGCACTCGTGAAGGGTGTCCCCCCACCAAGCGATAAACTCATCCTACTGGAGGACTTCAACGCAAGAGTCGGGTCTGACAACAGCAACTGGAGAGGCGTGCTGGGACCTTACGGCACAGGGAAGCTGAACTCTAACGGCCTCATACTGTTGAGTTTCTGCGCCGAGAACGACCTCACCATCACCAGCACAGTGTTCCGCCAGGTAGACAAGTTCAAGATGACATGGATGCCCCCCAGATCCAAACAGTGGCATCTGATTGACTTTGCCATGCAGGGCCATGCGTGGTGCAGAGTGTTGGTCCGACCATCGCCTTGTCAGGACCATCCTGTCACTGCATATCACCCCGACACATCGCCAAACTCCGAAAGTCTGTAGGCCAGTTTTCGATGTCGCACGACTCAAGCAGCCAGAGCATCGTGATGCGTTCGCGGAAAACCTGGTCGGCCGGCTGACTGCCCATGGACCACTGACCGGCCCCCCAACTCAACAGTGGGACCAGTTCAAATCACGGCTGACAGAATCAGCCAAGGCAACCATCGGGCCGAGGAAGAGAGTCCACCAGGACTGGTTTGATGAAAACGATGAGCGCATCAGACAACTCCTGGGCGAGAAGAGGAGGGCTTTCATTGAGTGGCAGAATGACAGCTCCGCCACCTCGAAGCGCGACCGCTTCAAGCACCTCCAGAGGCAGACCAAAGCAGCACTACGCAGAATGCATGACAAGTGGTGGGAAAAGAAGCCGAAGAAGTCGAGAGATACGCTGACACAAAAAACTCCAAGATGTTCTTCAGCGCCATCGGGGACGTCTACGGACCCCCGAAGCCTGTAACCACACCGCTGCTGTCTGCTGACGACTCGATCCTGCTGAAGGAGAAGAGCAACATCAACTCCAGGTGTAGACAGCACTTCAGCAACCTGATAAACAGGCCCTCCACTGTCGACCCTGCCGTCCTCGACCAGGTCCCACGGAAGCCCGTAGTCGGCAGCTTCGACCCCCCACGTTGGATGAAGTCTCGCAGGCAATCAACCAGACCAGCTCAGGAAAGGACCCTGGGAAGGACGGGATTCCTGCCGAGATCTTCAAGTATGGCGGTCCAGCTGCGCTGGGGGCTTTCCACACCCTCCTCGCCAGCATATGGGAGGAAGGAGAGGTTCCCAAAACTTCAGGGAAGCCACAGTTGTCTCGCTTTTTAAGAACAAAGGCAGCAAAATTGACTGTGGCAGCTATCGGGGCATTTCTCTCCTGTCCATCGCTGGGAAGGTCCTATCTCGGGTCATGCTCAACCACCTCATTGCCAACATCTCGGAGGACAACCTCCGTGAGGCCCAGTGTGTGTTCCGCCCAAACCGCAGCACGATCGACATGATCTTCTCTGTACGTCAGGTGCAGAAGAAGTGTGTCGAGCAGAACATGGACCTCTTTGCCGTCTTCATAGACTTGACAAAGGAATTGGACACTGTCAACAGGGAAGCACTCTAGTCGATCCTGTCGAAGTTTGGGTGCCCGACAAAGTTTGTGAACCTGATACGGCAATTCCATGACGACATGACCGGGCAGGTGCGCTCGGGCGGAGAGGCATCGTTGAAGTTCCATGTTACTAGAAATAGCAACACGATACAACATTTTTTTCTCTACATAAAGGAGAATACAGATAAATGATATAAATATTTCAGTAGATACTAAGTAACCACGGAAATATATATGTTGTCTATAACAGTGGCTATTCAATGGTACTAATTTGAGATACCAGAATTATAAAAATGAGCGGGACAAGTAAACATTAAATAATATTTTAAATAAGTTAAAATACGATTTAAATATTCACTTGTTCTAGTGCTGTGACCAACGGTTTTGCTTATCAAAAGATTGGAAATTCGGAGAATTTCCAATGGAAAGAATCAGTTCTTCAGACAGCTATTTCCATACCACAGGGCACAAAGTACCTACTGGAATATTTATATCATTTATCTGTATTCTCCTTTATGTAGAGAAAAAAAATGTTGTATCGTGCTGCTATTTCTAGTAACATGGAATTTCAACAAGTCTATAATTCCCGCTTTTTCCTAACGGCCTATTTATGTGTAGGTCACTTTAACGGCCTGACCTCACACATTGGGCAGAAAACAATATATTTACTACCACAAGGCTTTTGTGCCCTGTGGTATGGAAATAGCTGTCTGAAGAGCTGATTCTTTCCATTGGAAATTCTCCGAATTTCCAATCTTTTGATAAGTGAAACCGTCGGTCACAGCACTAGAACAAGCGAATATTTAAATCGTATTTTAATTTATTTAAAAGATTGTTTAATGTTTACTTGTTCCGCTCATTTTTATAATTCTGGTATCTCAAATAAGTACTATTGAATAACCACTGTTATAGACACCATATATATATTTCCGTGGGTACTTAGTATCTAGTGGAATTTTTATATCATTTATCTATATCTATATATATATAAACGGAAAAAATGAAACGAAATTTCATTTCCCACTCTTAGTACGGCTGTTACTTAAATATAAGCATGTATATATGGTTATATATATATATATATATATATATATATATATATATATATATATATATATATATATATATATATATATATATATATATATATATATATATATATATATATATATATATATATACACATATATATATACACATATATATACATATATATATATATACATATATATATATATACACATATATATATATATACACATATATATATATACACATTATATATATATATATATATATCCGCATTAGTCATATATGATAGACTGTTCATGGATTACTGGCGCTGTAATGCAAAATATTTAGAAAAGTTTAGGAGAGATTAGGATGAATATCTGAAGCACACATAAAAGTTGTATTTGTAACTTTATTAGATTATCGTAACAGATTTTGATACCTTGCCAGCCAAAGCATCAAAATGATTTCTACACTATCTACATATATATCGTGATTAGACTGAAATATGAAGATAAATATTACACACTGACTAGGTTTCTTTCTATATTTTTCTATATGAAGTGGATATATGGTTTCGAAAATGGAGGCGAAGTCGGTGAAGAGCGCTTTCATGTATACCGATGTCTTAAATGTCTTTATTTGTTTACAAATATTTTCATAGTTGAAAGGAAATTCGTATAGCAACACATGTTTTGGGAATTTATTCAAAGTTCTCTTGAACTTTGTCTAAAGTTTAAAGTCTGTCTGGAGACCGGAGGCTCATCAGGCCGGTGTTTAGCCCAGTTTCTGTGGTGTGAAGCGACTGAGACTACAAGACTCCCCTGGACAGGATGCCAATCCATCGCAGGGTTAAACGCATTTTCAGCTGAGTATACTCGGGAGGAACGCGTGAAACGAAGTGTTTTGCTAAAGAACCCAACACATAACCCAGTCCAGGAATCGAATCCATGACATTATGATCGTAAGTCCAATACCCTTACCACTAGGCTACACACCTCCACCTTGAATTTTGTGGGCTCTCTAAAATTGAAAACATTGATGTGCCAAATACTCTTTCTGAACATGTTATGTTCAATGTCTGTAGGAACAATATGGATGGAAAATGAACCGCATGTCTGGTCCAATTGCATGCGGCTCGTTTACGTCCACTAAAGACTATGTGGTAATGTAAAACCGGGATACGTGTTGAGTTAACTTCTCTTGCTGTCCATTTTCTTAATTAAATCTATTTTGCTTTTTCTTTCATATTGTTTGTATTTTCATTTATTTTTTACCTTCAGCTCGCAGGTAACATTATGATGGCACATTAATATCTGGAGATTATGTCATGCTGATTCTATTTTTGCTATATTAATGTTGTTTTCATAATTCTGCTTCAAAAATATCTGAAGTTTGACAGCTTCAATTATGAAGTCCACCTAGAAGGGACAGAATTTTCTTGCACTAGGTATGAGAAATAAAATAGCATTAAATACCAAAAGAAAATATGTGAGTCATCTTCGTAAAGAAGTGTCAAAACGAGAAGGAGTGGGATATGCGGATTATTGCAAAATGTCGAATAACATAGTTGTTTTTTATGTTTTTATAATTTTCAGGTTTACTAAAAATATTCCTTGAATCTTAACACACCGAATAATTAATTCCAATACAACAAGCCTACAGGTTACTAGAGTGCAGTTGTATATTTTAGGGTGCGTAGTGTATCAATTATGAGCGCTCTAGTGTAGATGACAAGCTACAGATAAACCTCATTTGATTACCTGTTATAGATATTATTCTCGCTCTGATAATGCACATTTTCCTAATCCCTATAGGACACATGTAATCATAAACATCCAGCATTTTTCTGTATTTGTTGAAATAATGCAATAATACATGAGATAGAAATATATTTACCCTCACTCTATTATATATATATATATATATATATATATATATATATATACATTCATACATGCCCACATACCCCCCCCCCATATATATATATATATATATATATGGGGGGGTATGTGGGCATGTATGAATGTATGTATGTGCTTTATATATGTATGTATGTACTTTATGTATGTATGTAAATCAAGGCATCTTGTTAACCCTCATCTCTATCTAAACTATACTCCCGCACGATTTTAACTCAGAAATCTACTTGGCCATGGAAGGCCCTATACGCCATAGCTCATGCAAATGATAGTTGTGTAGTAGCGATGACGAGATGTTGACGACGACGACGACAATGATGATGATGAGGAGGAGGAGTGGGGGTGTGGGGGGGGGGGGGGAGGTTACAATGGCGAAACTATTTCTCTCTGGACACTTTCAGTTTGTGTTTTATTTTCTGTCTATTATGACGCTCTGTTGTTGCAACTCGCCAATTATTGATTAACATACCACCACCACCATTTCAGCAACAACTTTAAATGAAGAATCCCATTTCCCAAACAGGTTAGGTGAGCACAGCCGTTTCTAATCTATTTTTCGTTTAGGTCAAACGAGATATATACTTTTGAAGAACTTGTTTATAGCAGTGATTGTTTCGACTTTTACATTTAATAAATAACATGTTAACCAAAACAATTTACATTGAAAATGTTTTAAGCGAATAATTGAAACATAGTTAATAGAAACATAATAGTTTCATTTCAAAATTGAAGGAAGTCCGAGTTAAGCACTTGAAAGCGATAATATTTCTACTTGAAATATTCTATTTATTCAAATCAATTAGGGAAGCCTAACTTTTTTTGTTAGCCTTAAGAGCTACAGGTCATTGTACTATTTTCCTTTCGGGTTCTGAAATTATGAAAAGCTAGTTATTCAATTTCAGGCAATTTATTGTTTCTAAATACAAATGCGAGCGAAAGTAGTTGCATACAGAGGTATAGGAAACAAGATGACAACTATTAATGAATATAAAATTAGAATTAAATATTCAATTTTAGCTATATGGACAGTTTATGTGCTGAGAGAACAGTTAATTATATCGACATTAGTACCTGACCATTACTTGCTTCATTGGTTTCGAAGGCATGAAAAACAACTTTGACTCTAAAAAAAGTATTGCCTCGCGACATAAACAAATATAAATAAGAAATGTTGTCGAGCGCCATAAGGGTTTTAGTAATGACTGTTTCTACTTTAGGCACAAGATCAGTAATTTGAAGGGGAGAAGAAAGTCGATTAAATCGGCTCCAGTATATTATTGGTGCTTTATTTTATCGACTCCGTAAGAATGGAAGGCAAAACTACCTTCGGCGGGATTTGAACTCAGAGCGTAACAAACCATAATTCTATGCTGCAAAGCATATTATTCAACACTCTACCGACACTGCCAATCCACCGCCCTTACACGACTAATAATAACATAAGGGTTTATTGTATTAGTGTATGGTCACAAATTTGGGATAGACACATCCACTCGATGGAGTCAGTCCACAATGTATGATGACAACAACCATGCACGACTCAAATTTGACTGCAGCATTTTTTAGTTCTGAACCGAGAGGGATCTAACTAAACACATTTAATGTGGCATTTGACTTTTTCTCTTAATCAGTTTACTCTATTTGCAATGATGGTTTCGAATTTTGTCAAAAGTCCATAAACATTCAAGTGGTGGAGTCATGTTTATTAAATTGATCCTAATTTTCCTTGGAGTTACGAAACAAAATATTGATCCGGTGACATCTGAATTTAAACTGTAGAGCAGAGGTTCTCAAATTGAGCGCTTCCGCCCCCGAGGGAGATTGGGAAGGTCCAGATGGTGGTTGGAGATTAAGGGGGCTGTGGGGTGGTAGAGATGATATAATAGTTATTAAATATCAAATGATACATATATGTAAATACAGTAAATTAAAAAAAGAATATTTATTTATAAATAGTAAATATTGTTTTTTATTATATATCGATTAACGATTTTATTTATTATATATTATTTACAATTTGCGTGTAGACAGGTCTCTCTAGAAATAAGGATGGAGCGCTGAGGGTATTACGTGGCTGTGGGGGTGGTCCGAAAGGTTTGCGAACCTCTGCTGTAGACGATTAAAATTGAACGTCTTTCGTCCGGTATTCAGTCATTTCTGGCAACCTGCTAACTTGAAAGAATATATCTCAGTGAGGTACACAGGGTGCACCACTGATTCTTACTTCATGGTACCAAGAAATAAAAAGAAATCAAAGAAAGAATGAAAACAGAAAGAAAGAAAAATATATGAAAGTAAAATTGACCTTGATGGAATTTGACATCCGAACATCAATAAAGACTCTTAGGCATTTATTCCAAGGATCTAGAGTTTCTACCAGTAGTACATCTCACACGAAAATGACAATGAGATTTTATTGGACAACATAAAGACATGTATAAATACAATAAATAGAGCATCTAATCAACTGTAAAAAGCGAGCACTTTCGTAAAATACATGAGGGAATGTGAATAAAATGCTTGAGCTTAGTTTTGGTTTATTTAACCTTTTATGAAAGGCATATGATGTAACATATACGTAAATGAAAAGAAAAAAAGCAACACGAGAATGTTTTTTCTCACTGCATAAAATACGTAATTGAAAGGGTAGAAAGAAAAATAATAACTGTTAACTAATATTATACCGAGCAATATTGTCTAATAAATTTAAACTCTATAAACGTTCTCAGAAAATTGAGCATGACCCTATAGATTCAACGTATTAAGCAGGGATACGGTAGACACTTCAAACAAATTTCGTCTCTATTGCTTATACGAATATCATTTTCCAAATCATACACTCAGAAACTAAACACAGCTCTACTTTATTAAAATTTTCGGAATCGACAGATTTTCATGATTTCCCAACGCGAATGTTAAAGCATTCGTCGACTTTTATACATATGATATATCGACAAAATTATTCTTTATGCTTTCTATGAAGTTTATGATTTGTGGTGTTTTTCACATGACAATGTCAAAATGTGTTATATAGAAATGAATACCTAAAAATATGGTAAACAGAATTTGTTAATGTGGTCTTTTTATTCTGGTTCAGCATAATTGGTTTTCCTGTGATGCGTTTTATTTATGAAGGTTCATTCTTATTTATTAGTGCGCACATATATATATATGTGTGTAAGTGTGTGTGTGTGTGTGTGTGTGTGTGTGTGTGTGTGTGTTGACAGGAAGGACAATGATAGATAAATAAAAAGCGTGAGAAATGCGACTGAAATGTAGTTATATCTATGCATATGTTTAAATGATTTAGAAATATTGACTATATGGCGATGCGCTATACATATGATATGTATGAGTCAGTGCATGCGTGTACGTGTGTATAATACGCACACATATTATATATATATATATATAGAGAGAGAGAGAGAGAGAGAGAGAGAAAGAGAGAGAGGGAGAGAGATTAGAAATAGATTAGAATAGACGGCTGAGCTCCAGCCGTTTTAACAGCTAGTTCCAGGTCCTAGAACTAGCTGTTAAACGGTAAGAACTCAGCCGTCGGGTACCCACTACTTCTAATATAATCATACCTTACTATCTCAAGTATCGAGTACTCTGTCTAACTATTTTAAAACTGGTTCTATCCTGGTATATATATATCAAGAAGAAGAAGACTATAAAATCTGTAAGCAGCAGGCAAAGTCCTCACTTAGAAAATTGAAGGATGCTTTGAAGGCAGCTAAAGCAGCTAATCTACATGACGTTGCCAATAAAAAGGACTCAAGGGTCTTTTTATAATGATCTGAAAGTGATGTATGGTCTGGGAGAGAGTACATCAAATCCAGTTGTATCTTCTAACGGTACAACCCTATACACAGACAATGCTAAGATACTCTCTCGGTGAAAGGAACACGAAAACATCCTAAATACTGACTCAAACGTTTATAACTCAATTGTGGCATTCGTTACGATTATCTCTAAGAAGATTCCACCTTAGAACGTCAAGGAAAAACATATTATTTCATCCCTCGCATTTAAGAAATTATTCATGCATGTATGGGTCCGTAAGTCCGGGGAGAATTGTGGGGGATACGTAGTGACATATGGTGTTTCATTGGTATTTTAAACCTGGCGAAAGCCATATCTCGCTATTTCTGAACATAGCCGACTTCTTTGATAGAATGAGAGAGAGAGTGTGTGTGTTAAAGTGATAAAGTGATATAGAGAAAAAGTCAACCCAATAGCTGACTGGTGTTTTATTTTATCGCCCTAGGATGGATGAAAGAGAAAGTTGACCTCGGCCTGATTTGAATTGAAAGCGCAGAGAACCGCAAAACATTTTAACCAACGTTCTAAATATTTATCGGTGCAAATTAGAAAACGGAAAAGAAATTCACTTTACGTTAGACAATTCGATAATTTAAATTGGTGCTTTTTGTGACATCCATTAACAATCTATTCTTTAGATCAATATGACGATTCGTGTATTTTAGATGGAAAGGATATAAATTATAAGAAAGAAGTTTATGTAAATATCATCAAAATTGGATCATAACTTCAAGTCACGAAGATAATCCGAAATATACAGGTTCTTTTGTTTTTCCTTTTGTGCAGGAGAACAGGAAATATGGGTATATCATCTCTTCATACGTTGCGTTCTTGTGCTGATGGTAACGGAATGGCCTTGTATTGAGATGAGTTATGGAGATGATGGGAAGCAAGTAAAGCAGCGAGATGAGAAATGAAAGGAAATATATAGACAAATTACAGTTATATGTTCTTACTTACAGCTACCAAAAACACCCATTAGGGTTTTCTGTGATTAATATATGCGAGAACTATCAACGTATCAAAATGGACAATTAAATTATTATGAAGTGACTTAAATACGTGTGTTTGAGGATATTATTGTATGTCGTATTGTGGTGTATTTATTTATTGGAACTTTCTCGAACATTGCAGCTTGTTTAAAAACATAATATTAATGCGTTGTGTCAAAACAAGCTGAGATCATAAACCTACGCAGAAATTTCCGCTAATACACTTTCTGTTTCACATATACCTGCATAAACAAAGTGCTATTGAATAAGCGTGTTTATCTATTTATGAATCTCTTATGTGTGACTGTCTGCGATGAGCTCTGTGTGTGTGTGTGTGTGTGTGTGTGTGTGTGTGTGTGTGTGTGTGTGAAAATATATACAACAAATAAACCTACGTAGACATTTCTAAAATTACATATCCCTTCCACATATACCTACATAAATAAGCGTTTTCTCATACATATTTGTATATTTAAACAGTTACCCACACACACAGAAGCACGCACTCGAGTAGAGCCATCGCTTGAACTTTCAAACACGCTTCTGCATATGTGTAGCATGGATCTGACAGTTTAAGCCAGCAAGAGCCCTAAATTTCATTTTCTGGCACAGACATTACAGACATGACCTTTGGCAACAGTAACCGGTGGCTGGTTGCCATGTACTTTCATGTACCACTTCAGGCATTCTGCTGATTGACAGACTTTACTATACTGATGGTGGGTTGTTACACCATATGCACCAACGTAATCTACATCAGTACTTTTTATATGACTTCTTTTGTGACTCTTTAATCCAACTTTGATGAGGTTAGCTCTCCTACACTCATTGCATGTCAGTTCTACTTGATCTCCTACACAATCTAGCAGTTACAATTTCAAGCCTATCTTCATACTTCTTTCATGAACCTCAACATCACTAACATACATCTTCCAATGTAGACCCAAGATTCGACGAAGACACTGCTGTGGAAAGCGCTCCAGCTATTTTAGATGATTCCAGTAAGTAATCTAAAAGGGCCCATAATCATAGTTTAGAATATCGAGAAAAGAGCACCTGGAGACCACAAAAGTGGACTGAGGCACCTGTGACGAATCGAACTATGTATCTGTCGGATTCCGAACGAGTGCGTTAACCATTACGCTAAAGAGCCGCTCGCTACTAATTTCGTCCCAGCGGTACATCACCCGATTTACTCAACTATTAGTCATCGTAACGACAAATATTATGGTAATTTACGTTGAGATGCACACATTTCGTATATTCCTAATGCTTCCAAAGTTAACACACACACACACACACACACACACACACACACACACACACACACACACACACACACATATATATATATATTTATATATATATATATCGAGGAAATTTTTCTATTATTATTTGGGGAAACCAAAAGACTTTTAGTATCAATATCAGAGAATTATTATTTATGGAAACCTTATGTTTATTCAAACCAATTTATTGCGGCACCAAAATAATACGTTCATTGCAGTCTCAAATAAAGATAACCATTGAATTTAGTTTCAATTTTGAGAGAGAACAATTCAATAACATAGATCTATTTTATCTAGGGATAGAACACAAACGTATCTTGTATGAGAGTACAACAGAAGGTGGTGGGTTAGTATTTGGAGAAAACTTCGGCGTATGGAAGCTGTTAAAACAGCAAAAGACTGTCGAAGCGGCGCTGGGTATAATATTACCTCGAAGGACTGAGATCAGCGGCTTGATGTGAGTTGACTCGAAGGAAAGAGGAGAAGATAGGAAGGAGGAAATAGAATGGATGTATGAAAACAGGTCACAAGTATTAAAATATGCTCTTCAGATCTCAACCTTCTGCAGTTTCGACGAATTAATGAGATTACTGCGAAGAATAGGAGGCTCGTAACGGAGAAATAAATATCTTCCTTCATATAATGTTTGTGTTGGGACAGGTTACGAAGAAAAAAAGAAAAGGAAGTAAAAAAAAACAGAGGGAAGAAGAAAGATAGAAAAAGAAGGGGATAAAAAGGAAAAACGAAAGAAAAGAGGAAAGGAGGGGGATTGAGAAAAAGATGGGGAGAGAGAGGAAATGGTAGATGGAATTGTAGAATCTAGGGTTGAGAGTGAATGTTGATGACTGGCAAAGATACTTCACCAAGGATAATATGTAAAGCAATCTTAATTTAAGGTAAAATAGTTTCTGTATATTTTGTAATATTGTAAAATTACGCAATTAATAGAAATATATTTAAAAAATATATAATGTTTAGCTACAGACGCTTCAAGTGATTTCACGGTGTTTATAATGATAACATATAAGATGAGGATGATGATGGTGGTGGTGACGATGATGATAATGATGATTGATGATGATAGTAAATAGAAGATGATGAGAAATAAAATAAATTAAATGGATAAGTGAATATCAATTAATAGAAAATAAATAAATAAGAATGTGATCGATTCAAAAATCTCGTAATAAATTGATGGTGGCTTATGATGATGATGATGATGATGATGATGATGATAAGTAAGCGTAGATAGTGAGGGTGTATAAGATGAGGGTGGTAATAATTAGGAGATGATGACAACTAAAATAAAAGAAATAAAGTGGGTTATCAATTAATAGAAAATAAATAAAAATGATCGGTTAAATATACGCCTGGGAAATAAATGACTGATAGTGATAGTGCATATGATGGTGATGATAAGAAAATATTATAGGTGTATAAGAGGGTCTTCTTCTTCTTCGCCCACTTAATTCTGAGAGGGTCGTGGGGGCAGAGTCCCCAAACACACCTTCCACCTGGTCCTGTCAGAAGCAACCGTCTCCAATTGATCCGGCTGGATCCCCAAGCAAGACCAGTCAGGCTCGTGGATGTTATCCAACTATCTTGCTCGGGGGTCTACCCCAGGGTCTCCTATCTGTTGGTTTCGCCTGTAAAATCTGTCCAGCTATTCTTTCCTGAGACATTCTAAACACATGCTCGTAATATTGGAGCTGCAAACTTCATTCGATGGTAGAGCTTACAATGCCGTTATCTTTCAATTGCCAGATGTATTTTGACCAAGATGTTGATTTCTGCAATTACCTATTCCTAAACGGAGGAACCTGCCTTACAGGTGTTTTCAGTCAATCTGATGTTCATTGCTCTTGTACTTTGGCATTATATACAAGTCCTCTTGGCAGACAATTATTGTAGAGTGAGCTATATGTGCGGTCTTCTCAATTGTAATTGAGAGGTTCTTGCAATGTATTATTGGTGTATGCAGTTCTTTTTTTTTGTGATTCTAATCCACGTCCCTATATCGATAAGGCAGCCGTAGCTTACCTTAACTGTGTTTTTGTCGAACAACTTATGCTACCGCCGTGTGGTGGGGAACTGCTTTCGCACAAAGGAAAGAAAGTACGAACATAGCTGTATACTCGTACGCCGAGGAGCCGGTATTCACATGGTGGAGAACTTAAGAGAGAGAGAGAGAAAGAAAGAGAGAAGAGAGCGAGTGTTTTAAAAAGTAGAGAGTCTGAAAGAAAAAAGAGCATAAGAAAGACATTTATGTTTTTTTATATGCATACACACCAATATGAAATGGTATATGAAAGGATACGTAGATATACCTTCGGTGATAAACAGTAAGTAATAAACAGACAGCAAGAGAGACAGGAAAATAGAAAGAAGATATAGAGATCGATAGATAGATAGATAGACAAACAGACAGATAGACAGACAGACAGATAGATAAATTTCTTTATTAGCCACAAGGGCACAAAAGAAGGGGATAAATACAAATGGGGGTTTACATACATGTATATGAAAATAAAACTATTAATACAATAACAAATAACAATTGAAATCCCCAATAGAGGGAGGTGTTACACAGGGGTTGTACACACCCCGAAAAAAATGTACAACCCTCATCTCCAGGCAGATAGATAGATAGATAGATAGATAGATAGATAGATAGATAGATATATTTCTTTATTTACCATAAAGGTATAAAAAGAAGGGAGAAATACAAAGAGGGAGTTTACATAAAACCGAGTAAAAAGGGTATAAAATGAAAATAATCAAAAACAACTTCAAAAGGGAGGGGACGTGATGGGGGTTGCACACACCCCCGAAAAAGTGTGCAATCCTTTGCCCGGGGAGCACATGGAGAAGGTGCTCCCCTCTCCTTCACTTCTTTACCTACAGGATGGTATACAGAGAAGGCCCATTTACACGAGCCATTCTCGCCACTATCACCCACCTTTCATAAAACTGCCTGTGGGCAAGCACCTCTCTCTCCATTCTTATCCTTCTTCCGAAGTGATATCGGAAGAAGTAGACCAGACTATAGCCAGAGAGGAAGTTGCCTGACCTCAGACCTTTCAATCGTGTCCACCAAACAACCTCTTTCAACATGGCTATTACGCACAGAAAAACCGCCTTTGCTTCCTTTGTGAAAAGGGGAGGCGGCTTGATTGTCATCACGGACTCGGCGGTCAATCGAATCGGCGCCACCCGCGACAGCAGTCGTTCGGCGTAGCCCCACAGATCAGCCACGCCCGGACAGTGCACCAATGCGTGCGCAACGGTTTCTTCGTGACGCACGCATCTAGGGCAAATCTTTTTCGAGGGATCCCTGCCCGGGCGCCCGTGTCTGTAGAGCTTTTCTCGAACGGGTAGAGCCCCCCGGTAGCACTGCCAGGCCAGTGACTGCTGGAACTTGTCCATTGGTCCCGGAACGAAAGTCCTACCGAACAGGCTGGCCAGTTCGTCCTCTTCCATGTCCAGCGACTCTCCAAGGGTGTCATCGCCCCTGCTAGCCACCAGCCCTCTATAGAATGACAAGGTGGATTCTCCACCGATGGCCGGGTCCGCTTGCCAGAGAGCCCTGAGCGCCTGGGCACACTCAGTGTGCCAGTCGCCCAGTTTTCCAGATCTTTGCTTGACCCAGGACTGCAGCTCGGTGAGCGAGACGAGTCTCAGAAAGGCTCATCTCACGAACGGAGCCCACACCGGTTGACGAGTGAGGAATACCTGTAGGTGCCGTAGCCTTAATGCGTGCCTACGCATCATCAACCACGGCATCCCCAGCCCTCCTTTCGAAGGTTGTTGGCAGCAGATGGATCTTCTCACCATAGGAGGGCGCTTCTTCCAAAGAAATTGAAAGAGCATGCGTTCCATGGTGGTGAGTGTTTCCTTAGGGCAAGGCACGACAGTCAGGCGGTAGTAAGTGACGGACGCTATGTAAATGTTCGCCACCTCCGCCCGACCTTTCAGGGACAGCTTACACTTGGCCCATTTCTGGGTCAGTGCAAACACCTTGTTTGTAACCTCGCTCCAGTTCTTTTCCACCTGGAGGTCCGGTCCAAACCAGACCCCAAGCAACTTCACCGGGCCCTCCGTCCAGTGTCCGACGACACCGTCGGGAGGCATTGGTCTGCCTCTCCACGTTCCGAGTTGCAGCCCGATGGATATTTCCCGGTTCAGTTTCGCTCCTGACAACCTTTCGTACTCCTCCAGTAAGGTACCGATCGCCTCGATCTCCGAGTCGGTCGATACCATTACTGTTACATCATCGGCGTAGGCCGACACCGCTTTGCTCAATCCTGGTTCCAGGGGGATACCCTGCAACAACTCCAACTTCCTCAGTAAAGGCTCGAGAGTCAATACGTACAGAAGGGAGGAGAGAGGGCACCCCTGTCGAATGGATCGTGTGATTTCGAACGGCTTCGAAAGGTAGCCATTCACCTTGATCCTAGAACAGATGTGGTTGCTATGTAAGGCAGTGATCCAGCCTCTGAAAACAGGACCGAACCCAGCCGCCGCTAGCACCGCATCCAGGTAACCATGGTCGACCCTATCGAACGCCTTAGACTGATCCAAGTTGATCAGGGCCCCACCGAAGCCGGGTTTGTTGCCACCCCTCTCTATGATGTATCGTATGAGATGGAGGTTGTCGTGAATGGACCTGGATGGGATAGCACATGTCTGCGCATCTCCGACCAGGCCACCCACGACAAGCGCCAACCTCTTTGCTAACACCTTGGCCAAAATCTTTAACTCTGTGTTTAGCAGGGTTATGGGCCGAAAATTATTTATACTATCCCCCTTGTTCTCGTCCTTCCTCACCAGCGAGACTACGCCCTTGGCTACAGAACAAGGAATTCTCCCGTTCTGCTGCCAATTGCAGTAGACTGCTTCGAGGAGTTCGGAGAAGAAGACAGGCATTGCTAAATAAAGTTCGTAAGGTATACCATCGAGACCTGGAGATTTGCGTCTGCTGCATTGGCTCAACGCATCCCCGAACTCATCAGCCGAGATTGGTCCCTCGCAGGACTCTGCCTCTTCGCTTGAGAGACGCGGCAGGCCGTCGAGGTATGGACCGAAATCCACGTCCCCGCCAGGACCCTCGCCTCCCCCGAACAATCGGGCAAAGTGCCTTTGAAAGGCCTCGCACATCTGCTTAGGCTCCCGGATCAGCCGTCCATCCTCGTCTTGCAAAGACCGGATGGTGGATCGATTTCCACTCTTAGCTTCTGTCACGCGGGCCCAGCCAACGGCTTTGGCCCCCTCATTACCTAGAGCACGTATTTTACTTCGAATGACGCAGCCTTCGTGCTTTGCATCGAAAAACTGGCTCAAGGCCGTCCTCGATGCCACCACTCTGGCCACATCTTCGCTCTTGATTGCCTCTTCTAATTTACCTGTTAATTCTTTCTCGTTCCTATTCCTATCGGCAGCTAACATCTTGCTATAACTTATTGATTCTGTTCTAATCTCTCTTTTGAGAGATGCCCACCATCGGTTGTTGACGATTGCACCCGTCAACCTCTCCTTAACTAATCTGCTAATCCAGTCTCTGTAAGCCTCTTTTGCCGGTAAAGACAAATTAAGTTTCCAGTAACCGGGACCCTGTCTATGTGTTCTCTCGAGGTTGACTACGCAGGTCACTAATTTGTGATCTGTATAGCCAACCGTGAGCATTTCTGGACAGCTTAATATGTACCTATCCTTACTTCTAACTAAGAATCTTACTAAGTACGATCTAGATTGACCACTGTGGTTCGTCCAAGTCCAGGCTGGCACAGTTGGAAAATCTAGTCGATATCTATCGACCAAGTTAAAACAGTCGAGTAACCCCTTGAGGCTGTTACACCCCCCTCTATTAGGACATGCTCCTGCATAGTCCCAACGGATGTCATTCCAGTCCCCCGCTAGAAGCAGGGAACGGGACGTTCCCAGAAAAGTCTCCAGACGCTGGAATAAGTCGAGTCGTTCAGCTCCGAAAGGGGAGTAGACGGCGACCAGTCTCAAGGCCGCACCTCCACTACTGCCAACGTCTAGCACCAACAAACGACCTTCCGGGTTCGAGTGAACAACCTGTACGGCGAGACCCAGGTGTGTTTCCAGCAGTACGACAACCCCACCCCCACTTCCAGGTTGACAGAGAGATGCGTGCACCTCAAAGTCATCGAAGGTAGGGGCCAGCTGCCGCACGACGCTGATCCGAGTCTCACAGATAACCATTACATTTATACCACGTGACCTGAGGTCATTTAGAAGCTTTACTTGCTTCCAAGTTGAGCCCAGGCCACGTGCATTCAAACATCCTACTCTTAACACATCCATGTGGGCGGCAAAGCGAAAGGAGAGTGTAGAGACCTACTTTTCTGCTTCCCGGGGTTCGGGTCGCACGACTTCCATGGAGTCGGGAGTGTTGGGTGAAGGGGTGTCTTGTGGTGGTGTGGGGTCGTCAGTGTGTGGTGGGGTTGGTGTGTTCGGAGTTGTGTTGGGGAGGAGAAGGGGAGGGGGAAAGCTTTTTAGGAGGACGCGGTTTATGGGTTTGACAGAGGGTGGTCCTACGTCCTCCTTAAAATCCTTTTTTAGTTTTTGGTAGAGGTTCATTGGGATCTTTATTAATTTTAAATGTGGGCAGTTTTCTGAAGAAACAAAGTTTACCCCTTCGGTTTGTACCGAAGGGTTATTGTTTATGAGTTCATTTAATTTATTATTGTTTCTGTTGATGTAAGTATAGTGTAATGTCTTTTGTTCGGATGGTGTGAGTGTTTCGAAGAGGGGAGGGGCAGGTTTGGTTTTGTTTGTTGCTGGAGGAGGGTTTTGTGTTTTGTTGGATTGTGTTGACATTTGGGTAGGGGCTGTTTGGCCTTGTGTGTTTTGCACATGTTTCCTTTTTTTCCTTTTAATCTGTCTGAAGTACTCCGTTTCTTCCTCCGTATTCGTTGGGTTATCTTCAGTGTTGGAGGGAAGAGGTATGTTTGCTGGTAATGTTTCCGTGTTAGTTTTCTTTGTGGGGGAGATGGATGTCACTATGTTAGACTGTGTTGTGTGTTGTGGCTGCGGTGGTTGTGTTGTTTTATTGAGTGAGGGGTTGGGTGGGACTGTGTTTTGTTTTTGGGTAATGTGTTGTGTCTGTTTGTGCTGTGGTGGTGGTGTAGTTTTACTGAGGGACGGGTTGGGTGGGACTGAGTTTTGTTGTTTGTTTATCTGTTGTGGTGGTGGTGGAGCTGGTGTTGGTAGCAGGGTTTTCTTCTTGTTGAGTGCCCTCTGCCTACACAGATATGACAGGACGGCCTTCTCCCCTTCACGCTAATGTTTATATACCCGTGGCCCTCTAATAGGATTCTGTCGGGTATTTGGGCAATGCGTTCAGGCTTCATTTGCACTACAAGTTCTATACCTGTTCCACTGAACGCATTGCCTGTGGTTTTCCCAATGGAAATCACGTTGTCATTCGCTGGATCGATGAAGCCAGCTATGAGCCAGCAGTAGTCCACATCTGGCATCATCGCATCCAGCCATATGCGCTGAGTTCTTTTACGCATATGAGATGGATAAAAGGTAAAATTTGTCGAACGAATCGGCGACAAAGCATATTTTTTTGCCGCTGATTCGTTCTTCATAATAATGGCTAGGCTTCCATACAGCCTGTCTCTTCTTATGAAAGTGGCTTCATTAAGTACTTCTGTAAGTACTGCGTTAATTTCTGCTTGTGTTGGTTGTTGAGGTTTTTTTGAGATGTTGTTGATGGTGCGGAAAACGACCGTCCGACTTTCAATATCTTTGGTGAGTTCTTGGGGCATTTTTACCGATAAGGTTCCATTTTCCCCTTGAGTTATGTATTGTTTGGCGTTTATTCTTTGTGCCACATCTGAAATATTTTCAGGTATATATGTTAAAGATTTTGTTGTTGTTTGTGCAAATGAGATATTATTGGTGTTGACTTTGTCGTCTGTTTTACTTTCTGTTATGATGTTGTTTTCAAATTTTATTTTTGTGTTTGTTGTTTCTTTGTTTGTGGTATTAATATTGTCATGCAATTCTTTCAAATTATTTTTGTTGTTGGAATCAATCTCCAGATTTGTGTTTTCGTCATTTTTCTCCGCACATTCGTCTGTTTTTATTTTATTTTTTCTTTCCTTCTCTATGACGTTAGTTGGGAAGGAAGGGCGGACTAAAGCGTGCGAGCTTACAACTGTTACCGCTGTCCCCCCCACCACCACCACCACTATTTTCGTTAGCTTCGTTTAACATTACTGCCAGACGATTGAAATTTTATGCCACAAAATTTTTAAAAACAGGTTTTTCACCCCTGGGAGGGGTGAAGATGAGCTGGCCCACCGCCTGACAATTCAGACGGGGGGTCAAGCTACACAATAGTATCAAAATTAAAGTTAAACTAACAAAATTTCCGCAATAAATTGGAACAAAACTTCTGCGCGAAGTGAATTACGTCTACGCTGTCGAACAGACGACAGCTAGGTTAGATAGATAGATAGATAGATAGATAGATAGATAGATAGATAGATAGATAGATAGATAGATAGATAGATAGATAGATAGATATATAGATAGATAGATAGATAGATAGATAGATATGTTTCTTTTATTTGCCACCAGGGCATCAAAAGTGGGACAAGTACAATGGGGGGAGTTTACAAAACAAGGCGTCCTCAATAAGGAGGAGGCAATAACAATATATAAAAATAAAATAAAATATAACAAAAAATAAAATTTATAACAAAGTCCTCAATAGAGAGGAGGCGCCTTGGGGGGTCGCACACACCCCCGAAAAAAGTGTGCAACCCTTCTCCTCAGGAGCACAGAGAAGGGGTGCTCCCTTGGTCTTTCATCTTCCTCACCTATAGTCTGATGTAGAGTGAAGGCCCATTCACACGGCCATTCTCGCCACTTTTACCCATCTTTCATAAAAACGGCTGGGGTGCAGCACCTCTCTCTCCATCCTGATCCTTCTTCCGAAATGATATCGGAAGAAACGGACCAGTTGTTGGCCAGAGAGAAAGGTGTCTGACCTCAGTCCTTTCAGACGCGTCCACCATACAACCTCTTTCGCCATGGCTATTACGCACAGAAACACCGCCTCTCCTTCGTTTTTGAAGAGGGGAGGCGGCTTGATCGTTACAATAGACTCGGTGGTCAACCGGATCGGTCCCACCCTTGACAGCAGTTGTTCGACATAGCCCCACAGATCGGCAATGCCCGAGCAGTGTACCAATGCGTGTGCAACGGTTTCCTCGTCGCACACGCATGTGGGACAGATCTTTTTCGATGGGTCCCTACCCGGGCGCCCGTGTCTGTAGAGCCTTTCTCGAACGAGCAGAGCCCTTCTGTAGCTTTGCCAGGCCAGGGACCTCTGGAAGTTATCCATGGGTCCCAGGCTGAATGTCCTACCGAACAGGTTGGCCAGTTCGTCTTCCTCCATGCCTAGGGCTTCTCCGAGGGCGTCGTCGCACCTGCTAACCACCAGCCCTCTATAGAATGACGAGGTGGATTCTCCACTGACAGCCGGGTCCGCCTGCCAGAGAGCCGTGAGCGCCTGGGCACACACGGTGTGCCAGGCGCCCAGTTTTCTCGGTCTTTGCTTGACCCAGGATTGCAGCTCGGTGAGTGAGACGAGTCTGGGAAAGGCTCGCCTCACAAACGGGGCCCACACCGGTTGACCGGAGAGGAATACCTGAAGGTGCCGTAGCCTTAATGCGTGTTTACGTATCATTAGCCACGGCATCCCCAGCCCTCCTTTCGAAGGGTGTTGACAGCAGATGGATCTCCTCACCATAGGAGCCCGCTTCTTCCAGAGGAATTGGAAGAATGCGCGCTCCATGGCGATAGATAGATAGATAGATAGATAGATAGATAGATAGATAGATAGATAGATAGATAGATAGATAGATAGATAGATAGATAGATATATTTCTTTTATTTGCCACTAGGGCATCAAAAGTGGGACAAGTACAAAGGGGGGAGTTTACACAAAAAGGCGTCCTCAATAAGGAGAAGGCAATAACAAAATATAAAAATAAAATAAGATATAACAAAAAATAAAATTTTTAACAAAATCCTCAATAGAGAGGAGGCGCCTTGGGGGGTCGCACACACCCCCGAAAAAAGTGTGCAACCCTTCTCCTCAGGAGCACAGAGAAGGGGTGCTCCCTTGGTCTTTCATCTTCCTCACCTATAGTCTGATGTAGAGTGAAGGCCCATTCACACGGGCCATTCTCGCCACTTTCACCCATCTTTCATAGAAACGGCTGGGGTGCAGCACCTCTCTCTCCATCCTGATCCTTCTTCCGAAATGATATCGGAAGAAACGGACCAGTTGTTGGCCAGAGAGAAAGGTGCCCGACCTCAGTCCTTTCAGACGCGTCCACCATACAACCTCTTTCGCCATGGCTATTACGCACAGAAACACCGCCTCTGCTTCATCTTTGAAGGGGGGAGGCGGCTTGATCATTACAATAGACTCGGTGGTCAACCGGATCGGTCCCACCCTTGACAGCAGTTGTTCGACATAGCCCCACAGATCGGCTACGCCCGAGCAGTGTACTAATGCGTGTGCAACGGTTTCCTCGTCGCACACGCATCTGGGACAGATCTTTTTGGCGGGGTCCCTACCCGGGCGCCCGTGTCTGTAGAGCCTTTCTCGAACGGGTAAAGCCCCTCGGTAGCACTGCCAGGCCAGGGACTTCTGGAAGTTGTCCATAGGTCCCGGGCTAAATGTCCTACCGAAAAGGCTGGCCAGTTCGTCCTCCTCCATGTCTAGGGCTTCTCCGAGGGCGTCGTCGCACCTGCTGCGTACCAGCCCTCTATAGAATGTTGCGGTGGAGTCTCCACTGATAACCGGATCCGCCTGCCAGAGGGCGGTGAGCGCCTGGGCACACTCAGTGTGCCAGGCGCCCAGTTAGATAGATAGATAGATAGATAGATAGATATTGAATGAGTGGGAGATACTGCAGTAAAGATAGTAAATCAAGTATAATATATCAAGCATATAGAATGAACAATTAGATTATTTAGATGAAATTGATAATACTTTAACGTATTTTAATTAACAAACACTTTATCTCAAACATCTCGTCAACTATTCTAAAGTCTCATAAACTTCTGTTACAAATATACGTATTTCATATACACGTACATTATATAAATCGCATACACACATACATGTATGCATACATACATACATACATACATACATACATACATACATACATACATACATACATACATGGTGGCTGCCAACTCGTTTCGAGTAAGGCCACTACTTTATATCCATATAGGAGAACCCCTACCGATGCGCTAAACAAGTGTGACCTTTTAGTCCAGCCAGCGACATGAAAACTCTGGTACAAACACTACACCTGTGACAATCATTGACACACAGGTCTGGCACCATGTGACGACAAGTGCAGAGAGATCTCCAGATATAAAGCAATGCCTGTGCCGTGAAGCTTTTATAGTGAGCAAAGGCACTGCACAAAGCCAGTCCCACTCTCTTAACCAAGATGATATTTACCAAAAATATGAACAAGTCAACATCATTGGATACCATCAGGGTTGCAGGTGTTATATCAGAGTTTCCATCTCGTAGAATTCTGCCTTGACAAAGGCTAAGGGGTCATCTCTCCCGGTGATTTTGGATGGCCATTGACTCTTACGAGCTCCTTTGCCCTTTGACAGGTTTTGTTTTTAGTCCTGCAGGATGTTCAAAGTCACCCTCCTCGCCAAGAAACCTTGGTGGGGTTGCCAGTTTAGTCGCCAACGACCCGACCATGAGACAGGTTGTACTGTTATACATGTTACCAGTAGCACCAACTGGTGACCTGACATAACATATATATATATATATAACATATATATAACATAACATATATATATGGTGGCTGCCAACTCGTTTTCGAGTATGGCCACTACTTTATATCCATGTAGGAGAACCCCTACCGATGCGCTGAACAAGTGTACATGCATGCATACATACATACATACATACATACATACATACATACATACATACATACATACATACATACATACATACATACATACATACATATAGAGGAAAAAGGTTGGCAACCATCTTGCCCAGATTTATGAGCATGAAGAAAAAAAATATCATTAGGATAGCCACTGATCTGGATGAGAGATATGGAATAAAGCCTGATATAAATCTATGATCCTATTCAATGTTCAAACAAGATGAAAAAATTGACCAATTTACAGAAACAGTTGTGCATGGATACTTGAGACGTAAAACACAGACCATAGAGGGGATAAACCCCTCAAAAAGCCTGGCATGGAGTTCCGACAAGTTTATGACATCACACTTTCTCGAATGGGCAGAGCCCCTCGGTAGCACTGCCAGGCCAGGGACCTCTGGAAGTTATCCATGGGTCCCGGGCTGAATGTCCTACCGAACAGGTTGGCCAGTTCGTCTTCCTCCATGCCTAGGGCTTCTCCGAGGGCGTCGTCGCACCTGCTAACCACCAGCCCTCTATAGAATGACGAGGTGGATTCTCCACTGACAGCCGGGTCCGCCTGCCAGAGAGCCGTGAGCACCTGGGCACACTCGGTGTGCCAGGCGCCCAGTTTTCTCGGTCTTTGCTTGACCCATGATTGCAGCTCGGTGAGTGAGACGAGTCTGGGAAAGGCTCGCCTCACAAACGGGGCCCACACCGGTTGACCGGTGAGGAATACCTAGAGGTGCCGTAGCCTTAATGCGTGTTTACGTACCATTAGCCACGGCATCCCCAGCCCTCCTTTCGTAGGGTGTTGACAGCAGATGGATCTCCTCACCATAGGAGCCCGCTTCTTCCACAGGAATTGGAAGAGTGCGCGTTCAATTTTGGCGAGCGTTTCCCTTGGGCAAGGCACGACGGTCAGGCGGTAGTAGATGACGGACGCTATATAAGCGTTCGCCACATCCGCCCGACCTTTCAGGGACAGTTTGCACTCGGCCCACTTCTGGGTCAGTGCAAACACCCTGTTCGTTACCTCACCCCAGTTCTTCTCCACCTGGAGGTCTGGTCCGAACCAGACCCCGAGCAACTTCACAGGGCCCTCTGTCCAGCGCCCGACGACGCCATCGCAGGGCATCGATCTGCCCCTCCACGTGCCGAGTTGCAGACCGATCGACTTGTGCCGGTTCAGCTTAGCCCCTGTAAACCTTTCGTACTCCTCCAGTAAGGTGCCGATCGCCCCGATTTCTGAGGCCATCGACACCATTACTGTTACGTCGTCGGCGTAGGCCGATACCGCTTTCCGCAATCCCGGTTCCAACGGGATGCCCTGCAACAACTCCAACTTCCGCAGCAGTGGCTCTAGAGTCATTACATACAGAAGGGAGGAGAGAGGGCACACTTGTCGGATGGACCGCGCGATTTCGAATGGCTCCAGGAGGTAGCCGTTCACCTTGACCCTAGAGCAGATGCGGCTGCTGTGCATGGCATTGATCAAACCCCTGAAAACGGGTCCGAAGCCTGCCGCCGCTAGCACCACATCCAGGTAACCATGGTCGACCCTATCGAACGCCTTAGATTGATCCAAGTTGATCAGGGCCCCACCAAAGCCGGGTTCGTTCCCAACCCTCTCTATGATGTATCGCATGAGGTGGAGGTTGTCGTGGATGGACCTGGACAGGATAGCACATGTCTGCGCATCTCCCACCAGGTCCCACGACAAGCGCCAACCTCTTTGCTAGCACCTTGGCCCAAATCTGTAACTCTGTATTTAGCAGAGTTATTGGCCTGAAATTATTTATATCGTCCCCCTTGTTCTCGTCCTTCCTCACTAGCGTGACTACGCCCTTGGTCACGGCACAGGGAATTCTCCCGTTCTGTTGCCAGTTGCAGTAGACCGCCTCGAGGAGATCGGGGAACAAGTCCGTCATACCTAGATACAGTTCGTATGGAAGACCATCGAGACCCGGGGATTTGCGTTTGCCGCATTGGTTTAGCACGTCCTCTATCTCAGCGGCTGAAATCGGCTCCTCGCAGGACTTCGCCTCCCTGTCCGAGAGACGCGGCAGGCCGTCGAGGTATGGACCGAGGTCCAGATCCCCAACCGGCTCCCCGCCCCTTCCGAACAATCCGGCAAAGTGCTTTTGAAAAGCCTCGCACATCTGCTTAGGTTCAAGGATCACCCGTCCATCCTGGTCTCGCAAAGACCGGATAGTGGATCTGCTCCCTCTTTTGGCTTCCGTCACGCGGGCCCAGCTAACAGCTTTGGTCCCCTCGTTTCCCAGAGCACGTATTTTGCTTCGGACGATGCAGCCTTCGTGTTTCGCGTCGAATAACTGGCCCAGGGCCGTTCTCGACGCTAGCACTCTGGCCACGTCACCGCTTCTAATTGCCTCTTCTACACTATCTACCAGCTCCCTTTCCTTCCTATTTCTATTTGAGGCTAACTCCTTACTAAATTCTATAGAGGCTACTCTAATCTCTCTTTTGAGAGATCCCCACTGCCTGCTGTTGACGATGGCGCCCGTCAACCGCTCCTTAACTAAAGTGCTAATCCGGTTCCTGTAAGCCTTACTTGCCGGTAAGGACAAGTTGAGCTTCCAGTAACCGGGTCCCTGTCTATGCGTTCTGTCAAGGTTGACCATGCAGCTCACTAACTTGTGGTCTGAATAGCCAACCATGCTCATTTTTGGACAACTTAAAAAGTCCTTATCCTTATTTCTAACTAAGAACCTATCTAGGTACGACCTAGATGATCCGCTGCGATTTGCCCAAGTCCAGGTTGGCGCAGTCGGAAAATCTAGTCGATATCTATCGGCCAGGTCAAATCGACCGATTAACCCTTTGAGGCTATTACATCCCTCTCTATCGGGACAAGCCCCTACGTAGTCCCAGCGTGCATCTAGGATACCATTCCAGTCCCCCACTAATAGAAAAGTCTCCAGACGATGGAAGAAGTCCGGCCGCATTGACCCGAAAGGGCCGTAGGCGGCTACCAACCTAAACGCTCCGCCTTCACCACTGCCAAGGTCCAGGACCACTAGTCGACCCTCCGGGTCCAAATGTAACGTCTGTGTTGCGAGACCCAGATGTTTTTGCAGCAGAACGACAACCCCACCACCACCTCCGGGCTGACAGAGAGATGCGTGCATCTCAAAGTTATCAAAGGTGGGGGCCAGCTGTCGCACGTTGCTGATCCGGGCCTCGCAAATAACCATCACATCTATACGTTGTGACCTGAGGTCATTTAGAAGCATTGCTTGCTTCCAAGTTGAGCCCAGGCCACGCGCATTTAAACAGCCTACTCTTAGCATAGCCATGTTGGTGGTGAAGAGAAAAGGCACTTACCTCTCTGCGTCCCGGGTATCGGGCTGCACAATTTCCATGAGGGTGGGTTGTTGGGTGGGGTGGTGGTTTGTGGAAGTGTAGGGGCATCAGTGTGTTGTATGGTTGGGGTGTTTGGAGTTGTGTGGGTGTTTGGGGAGGGGGTGGGGTAGTTTTTTAGGAGGACGCGGTTAATGGGCCCGACGCAGGGAGGGCCCACGTCCTCTTTAAAGTTGTCTTTTAGAGTTTTATAAGTGTCCTTTGGGGCCTTAATCAGTTTGAGGTGGGGGAAGTCCCCTGCCTGGGTGAAGTTAGGCCCTTGGGTTTTTATTAAATTGTTGTTGAACACAATGTTTAACAGTTTTTTGTTTCTTGTGTTTATGTATGTGTTTGCATGTTTTTGTTTTTGTGTGGTGTTTTTTCTTTGCTGTTGTTGTGTGCTCTTTTGTGTTGGTGTCAGTCTTATGTTTTGGGGAGGGGTTGTTTTCATTTGTGTGTCTGAGGTGTGTTTTCTTTTTTTTTCTTTTGATTGTGTGGAAGTGCTCCTCTTCGTCTGACGACGAACGAGGGTCATCTTCCGCGTTGGAGGGGAGGGGTATATTTTCGGGTTGTGTTTGCGGTGCGGGTGTTTTGGGAATTGTTTTTTTTTTTGAGTGGGAGGGATGGGTTGGACATTGTTTTGTTTTGGTTTGAGCTGTGGTTGTTGTATTTGTAGTGGTGGTTGTGGTGGTTGTGTTTGGTTGTGCAGTTGTTGGTGGTGTAGGCAGGATTTGGGGTTTTCTTATTAAGTTGGGGACAGACAGCCCTCAGGTGACCTCTGGTTCCACAGAGGTAACACGAGGGCCGCCTACCCTCAACGGTAATGTTGATGAAAGTTTGATCATCCAGTATGACGCGTTCAGGGATCTGCGCGATCCTTTTGGGCCTCATTTGAACTACTAGTTCGAGGCTCGTTCCACTGAACGCGTCACCCGATGCCTTTCCCATGGACACCAGCGTGTCATCATCCAGGTTCAGGAAACCTGTCAAAACCCACCATATGTCCATAATCGGCAGGATGGTGTGGATTTTTATTTTTTGTGTCCTTCTACCCATGTACGTAGGGTAGAAGGTGTATGCGGTGGATGTAATTGGTTTGATGGACAGTTTCACTGCTGTCTCCCTGTCCTTCATGAGAATGGATAGACTCCCGTAGAGTCTATCCTTCTGAATGAAGGTGATGTCCTTCATGACGTCTTTTAAAACCAGCTCTATCTCACTATGTGATGGTTGAGCTGGTTTTTTGCTTTTATTTGAGATTGTCCTAAACATGACAGTGTTTAGGAGTCTCTTGCTTTTTAGTTCCGGGGGGGGGGGTGAATCGAAAATGTACCATTTTCCCCGTACATTATATATTTTTTGGCATCTGCCAGTAGCTCCTTCGCTTTGGTTATATCTACTGGCAGATAGTCGAGGGTTTTCCTTGCCGTCTGGGCGAAGGAGATATTTTCCTTGTTTGTGTTGCTGTTGTAGTTGGTGGTGTTGTTGTTATCATTGTTGTTGTTATCACAGTTATTGGTCTTGTTGTTGTTGTTATTGTTATTGGTGTTGTTTTCGTCCGTAGTATTGTTGTTGTTGTTGTTGTCGCTAGTGCCGCTGGTTCTTTGGTTTGTTGCCATGGCAACGTCAAGTTGTCGGTCAGCAGGTGGAGAAAATCCTTCCTCTGGCTGACCTATAGATAGATAGATAGATAGATAGATAGATAGATAGATAGATAGATAGATAGATAGATAGATAGATAGATAAGTATGATTATACTTGATTTTACTCGAAATTTCTTAGGCGGTGATTTCAGGAAAAATATATTCACGAGCAATTATTTTTATGGTAGATTTTATGTTATTTCGTCTTATTTGTTTACCTTTTTCCCTGATAATTTCTTCTATTTTTTTCTTTTTCTTTTGTTGCAAAGCTAATGTTTATTCATCTGTCCAAAATTAAATGAAACATTAACTCACTACAGTAATCCATATTTACTCACCAAAATGGAAAAGTGACTTTTAACACTTGGTTGCACTACAAAGAACGAACAATAACAACAAAAGAAAATGCTGCATTGTGCATATTCTCTTAAAATATTACCATTGAAAATAAATATAATGAAATCAAATAAATAATTTCAATAAACACAAACACAAAGCACAAAGATAAACAAAAAATTTCACACTGTCTACATAAAAACCGGAAACGCAGCTTTTTGTCCATTTTGTTAGGAAATGGTGGCGGTAATTAGTTTAACCTTCTTTTTCGATACTTGGTGTTTCAATGATGCGTGAAGCGGCTATAGTATTTTATTGACTATACATTTAAGCTAAAATTGTTAATCATATTTATTAACTGCTCTGCCTTCGATATGAATATTAACTTTATTTTTCATCCTTAAAAGTGAAAGTGGTACTTGCCATTGTTAAAGAAAACTCATATAAAATGTATTTTACGGCTGAAGGAGTAAAATGAATTGCATAATTCAAAATGTACAGAATTACCTCAACTGTTCTTTTTTTTTTGCTGCGGTGCAACAAATAGTCAGTTATTCTTACAGAAATAAATCCATATATATAATTGTGTTGGTGTATGTGCGAGGGTAGGACGTTTGATGTGTGGGGGGATGTAATCTTAGTTACCAATCACGTACGCCACTCTACACACTTCTATGAACGCTCTCATGTTTTTTTGTAAATAGAGAAACTATAAAGAGCTGTATGTGTATGAGAGAGGGAGAATGATAGGAAATAAGTGAGGGGTAAAGTATGTGTATGTATTATTAAATCCATAATAAATTATTCATCCAGCCTTCCAGTACAATAGAACCAATAACTACATTTTCAAACAATGTTAGTATCCATTAACGGGTGGCTGGATTTACGACAGTGGTACGTGTCATGTACTAAATATCATTTGTAAAGCTTGTGAACGAAAGCCGGTTTGCCGAGCTCCTTTCTTAATTTACTGCAGTCGTGTTTCAGAAAATCGATATATATGTGGATTTATATATAATAAATCCTTCACAAACAGATATTGAAGAATAATACTTGTATAAATTATGTACATATATTATTTTATTAGATGCAAAAATAAGCAAAAATAATCGCAAATATATCGTTATATGATTAGTCAACAGTAACTTATGGTTTGATTGAGAGCTGAAAGAAACGTTAGAAAATGTTTCATCTATTTATTGATCATTATCCGCAGAACAGGTGATATTATTATTTCATGCCTTCAGTACAATGTGTAAATAAAAATTAGAAGCAAAGGAAGCAGGTCGTGTTAAAGTTGATAAACAAGATGATATTTTTCAATATGACCATCTTTCATGTATGGGAAATCCATTATGTAGGAAATAAATGACGATTCCTATATCAACAAAAATGTATGACTTAATATCGTTTGTTTTAAATAACAAAATGCTTTTGTACCTTTAAAATCCATTATGTAGTAGATATACAACGATAAGGCGGCGAAATGACAGAGGGATTAGAACGTCGGATAGAATGCTCTGCAGTATTCGTTCCGGCTCTCTGCTTTCTGAGTTCAAATCCCGCCGAGATCAACTTTGTCTTACATCCTTTCGGGGCCGATAAAAAATGTACCAGTCTAGTACACTATATCTTTTTCTCACTTCCTATCCTTAGCTGGTAGTAATCTGCTGTGTTCAAACCTGGAAAGGGATGGGCTCCGCCAGGCTTAAAATGCCCAGGAAATGCGGTGCCCCTACGATTCCATCGGGAGTTACGGGACCATGCATGCATATAACAATATGCATATCTGCAAGAATTTACCAATTCGTATTTTTTTATGCTAAATTGCAAAAATGCTTTTAAATGCTTACATACTTCTCCAAGAGACAAAAATTGCACGACCCTTTTAGAACACCGCAATAAACAAATCAATTTTATAATAAGTAGTATATCTCCTAAATTCGTAAACACTACATCAGTGAAACGTAAACACAATCCAGTATATACTTACAATGAGTACATATGTATTGAAATGACAGTACAAATAGGAGAGGTGCTGCTCATTTAAACCCAAGGGCCGTATGCAGGGACAAATGATAATATATTTCTTGAGTTTTCTAGAGTGTGATATACTCGAGTATGCAGAAATACCAGAACACAATAGTTGGTTAATGGAGTATGTGTTGAAATAGTTGGCCATGGTTTGGCCTAGAGTGTGTTGGATAATCTTGCAAAGGTGTTTATTTCCCAAACGTATGAAGCACAGCAGAATTTTCTAGCCCGCAAGGATACACATTTAGTTTAGTGTCTGTATTTGAACCTTACTGTGGGATGGATTAGAAACGAAGAACTGAGCCGATGCAAGGGTCTCGACCTGGTCTTCAACCTCATACAAAAGCAGCCCAAATTGCACTTTGCTGTCTTGGTAAAAGAGGATATATGAGATAATGTATAAAATTATAAAATATGGGATAGTTGTGATTTAAACCTGTAATATTTATGTATGTCTTTATAAGTATTGTCTTAATTTGATTTTAGATTTATTGCTTTTGGATAATATAAGTTATTTATTGCTAATACACGCACTAATCAATAACTCTTCTCGGCGAGTAATTATCGTAACGGAGCACAAATAACATCTCTACGAAACCAATTCACACACACACACACACACACACACACACACACACACACACACACACACACACACACACACACACACACACACACACACACACACACACACACACACACCACCCACCTACCCACCCACTACAAAAAGAAAAGGAATAATACAAAAGGAAACCACATAATTCGGCCCATAAGTGAAATGCATACAAAATCTGAAATCGTCTGTAACGAATAAACCAGTATTTAATCGAATGACGATCGCCACCGACGAATGCGATAAAGTACTCCAGGAAAGTTAAAAGAAATTTCCCACCGCAGTTAACAAAGAACTTACTAGATCTGCAAAACAAAATTTTGAAACTGTAATATTATAAAATTAAATTGTTTAGAACTACAAGTGAAATCATTCTTCTCCTTTTTTTTTAAATATACCTAACTGTACAAAGGATTTCACATATTTTCACACATATATATATTTGAAAAAGGGAAAAGAATGACAACACTTGTACTTCTAAACAATTTAATTTTATAATATTGCAATTTTACAATTTTGTAGATCTACAAAGCAAAATTGTAAAATTGTAATATTATAAAATTAAATTGTTTAGAGCTACAAGTGAAGTCATTATTTTCATTTTAAAGCCATGCTTTCCAGCATAGTTACGTCCCTTTACGATCTGAGTTCAAATCCCGCCGAGGTTGACTTTGCCTTTCATCCTTACGGGGACGATAAAATAAAGTACCAGTAATGCACTGGGTAATTGCTCGCCTTGTGCCTAAAGTAGAAACAATTATTTTCTTTTTTTCAAATATACCTAACTCTACAAAGGATTTCACACATGTTCTATATATATATGTGTGTGTGCGTGTGTGTATATATATTCTTTTCTATCTTTACATATTGACTTCTCACGTTGTTTGCTTCGTTTTAGATGTTTCTATATTTGAGATGACACCAACCCTCCATTATGACTTCTATGCTGCTGCGTAAATTTGTGGATTAATTCTTATGATATTTGCATACGTTTCTAGTATGTCTATAAAGACCAGTTTATGTGTGGTGTTATTTCTATTTCTATTTTATTTTCAAGTTTGTAGGAAGACCTATAGCTTTAAAATCAAATGTTTACACATTTAGAATATCGTCATCTTCAACATTTTCAACATTAGAATTCACTATTCTTAGATCTTTCCCATATTAATGATTGTTGATATACAGTATAGAATTGGTTTAGTTTGTTATAAGTTTTCCTATCTGGTTTGGTATTTTGTTTCACTGGTTTGCTCACACTCGACTTTATCTTGTTTTGCGTTTTCGATGTTCAAAGTTTAAATCAGCTAGTAGCGTGTTTCTAATAGTTGTTTGTACCATGTTTACACACACACACGTGTAAACATAGGTGTACACATATGATATACACACACATGCACACAGAGACACACACATATACATATACACATACACATACAGACACACACACATATATATATATACATGTATGTGTTCGTACGAAACGTTAACGAGGAAATCAGCACATGAGTATTATACTGTACAATGATATATATATATATATATTAGTTTAACTCTTGTTACAGTAGTAAAAGAGCTTTAACGCTTCGGACGTTAGTCCTTCATCGGAGGATAAACTAAGAAATAGAAGAAATGGGATAGACGATAGTACAAATATATATAGACATACATATATATATATATATATAATATATATATATATATATTGAGCTCAGCCGTCGGGGTCCTACTCGTTCCTATTACCTACTCTACTACTCTAAGTATTGAGTACTTTGGTGCGTTATGGTCCACGTGGTTCCTTACCACATTTCCTTCGTTATATAAATATATATATATATATATATACATATATATATATATATATATATATATATATATATATATATATATAATGATATATATATATATATATATATATATATATATATATATATATATATATATATATATATATATATATATATATATATATATGTATATATATATATATGTACATAAGAATTAAATGTATATATAATTAAATATATATCAATTAAATATATATATATATATATTTATATATATATATATATATTTATATATTTATATATATATATATAAATATATTTATATAAATATATATATATATAAATATGTAAATATATATATATATATATATAAATATATATATAAATATATAAATATATATATATAAATATATATATATATAAATATATAAATATATATATATAAATATATTTATATATATAAATATATATATAAATATATAAATATATATATATATATATATATATATATATATATATATATATATATATAAATATATAAATATATATATATAAATATATATATATATATATATATAAATATATATATATATAAATATATAAATATATAAATAAATAAATATATAAATAAATATATACAGATTGATGTCATACTTGCGGCCCGTAAAACACCAATCACCTTTGAAGACCAATAATGGACCCGCAAAGATATGCAAAACAACTTCGACATTACCATGGGGTCTAGTGACTCGGCGCAGGTCACTGATTTAGTCGGCCTATATTTACTTAACCAAATCCATAGGGACCTTCCTTACCTCAGCGGTGGTTTGTATTGCGACGATGTACTTCTACTTATAGATTATAAAAAATTCAATATAGAAAGAACTAGAAAACTATCGCACAAAACATTCAAAAACTATAACCTTAGTATTACCATGGACAAAAAGACGAAAAACGTCAACTTCCTAGACGCCACACTCTACCTAGACTCAATGATATATGCACCTTTCCACAAATCTAATGAAAAACTCATCTACGTAGATACCAAGTCTAACCACCCTAAATCTATATTGAACTCTATCTCTAAGGGAGTATCTAATAGAATCTCTAATCTATCCTATGACATAAACACATTTAACAATAACTCGCAGTATTATAATCAGGCACTAGCTAGATCAGGCCATAATACAGGGATAGAGTTCCTACATACAAAAACACATAGCTACAACATTATTTCACACAACTTGTCCATGGGAAAATTTAATAATAGGAATAGCAACCACACACACACTAATAGAGATTATAACAACAAAAGTAACCCACACCACAGAAATTACCATAGTAACATTAAAGGAAACAAATCACCAGACATAAAAAACAGAAATAGAAGAAGAAATAATACATTTTTCAATCTAAACGTCTCTACCAACCTACCTAGGGCTTTCTTCTCACTACTGGATAAACACTTCCCATCCGGCCACAGGTACCATAGCCTTTTAGACAAAAACACTATTAAAATCTCATAATCTACTACGCCTAACTTAGCATACCACATAGCTAGTAGCAATAAAAGAAAAATTAATTCTTACTTCCAACAAACTAAATCACAACAGACGATAAACCTTCAAAATAACATTCAAAATAACATTATAGCAACTAACCATAATATCAATAGAAATAATAGTATTAGTACTAGTGTAAACATTAACGCTGCGAACGACAACCCACATAACCATAACCCTATAGCTAACATCCAAACTTCTACACAGCATAGTAACCAGCAGACTAACACCCAGAATAATTGTAACTGTAGATCAAATAGAACCTGACCTTTAGATAAAAAATGCTTAACCAAGGATATCATATACTCATGTACAGTCGCAACTAACAACTCTTCTGAAACCTATATAGGCTCTACTTCTAACTGCTTCAGAACTAGATACAATTCGCACCTCCACTCTTTCAAAAAACACAGTCTAGCCAACTCCACTTCACTATCTAGCTAGATACACTATCTAAAAACTAAAAATAAAATATATACACTTAAATGGGAAGTGGTAGGTAGTGCAATATCGTACAAACCACCTAATAAATGTTGTAACCTCTGTCTACTAGAGACCCTTACTATCATCTTCTCTAACCATAATCTCCTTAATAAAAAAATCAGAAGTGTTCGCATCTTGCCAACACCGCTTCCGACACTCTTTCCAAAACTTTAAACCCTATATATAACAATGTCAGACTGGAACCGTCACCACCCCTAGCAATTAGCATCAGTAGCACACCTTACACCTCATCTCCACACCCATTTATATACTCTAAAGGTAATACTGGCAGCATTATAGTACCATCTACCCTGGGGATACCCCCATGTACTTCTAATTCTGATATCTCAGCCGTGGATTACTTAAACTGCATTGCACAAATATATGATTAATATAAACTGTAGACACGGTATTGGTTGTGCTAACATAATCCTGTGCATGGAGTGCCACCATGAGATAGATTGATGATTAAGTAAGTAATCTTATTATTATGTGACTATATATTATATACGATCAGTACAATGAATTATGCACAGGTGATACATGAGTTAGGAGTTTCTGTGTTGCTTGATGACCTGGTTAGTATCTTTTGATGAGAGAACTGGTCCCCGGACCACCCTGGTGAATTTACTGGGGATGCAGTCATACAATGACCCGAAACTTGCCGGGAGTCTTGTATGATAATAAGACCATTATTAGTAATAAGACCCTTATTAGTAGTGAGACCCATATAATTAATTTTGTAGTCTGACTCTTCTTATAGATTGTCCAGGTGTGGCACTCCATATTAGATTGTAATCATCATGATATGAACTCCTTTAGTACTTATTAATAGACTCCACTCTAATTTGTAGATAAGATACCTCATTTAATTTATATATGAGATGAGAGTTTATGTATTGCTTGGTGGCCAGACTGGTGACTTTATATGGGAGATTTGATCTCCAGATTGTAATCATCATGATATGAACTCCTTTAGTACTTATTAATAGACTCCACTCTAATTTGTAGATAAAATACCTAATTTAATTTATATATGAGATGGGAGTTTATGTATTGCTTGATAGCCAGACTGGTGTCTTTATATGAGAGATTTGATCTCCAGACCACCCTGGAGATATTCAGATTTACCAAGGATTCAGACATACAATGCCCCAGAGCTTACCGGGAGTCATATATAATAATAGGACCATGCCAGGTCCTGCGGGAGGAATTACACTTACAAAGAACATTGATTTGGGGGTCTGACTCTTATAGAATGTTCAGATATGACACCCCTTAATAGAAGGTAATCATCCTGATATATACACCTTTAGTACTTCTTAATAGACAACACTGTAACCTATAGATAAGTAACATAATCTAGAAATTAGTTATAACAGCATATGATAGGCACTTATTTGACACACCATTAATGTAATTTAGGATAATAAATTTAACTAAGAAAACCAGCTAGTTACCTCCCCTTACGCATTAATTCCCCTTGGTCATACACACACTTCCGGAATATAATATCATCACACAAAACTAAACAACATGATCTATTAATTAAGAATCGACAAGATACGGTTTATAACTTGGTTATATGCTGAACCATCGTGAATTATATGATAGACCCGTGGTCTATATATTGCGTCTCATGGATTATGTGAGTGGTGGTGTGCGCGAAGACAGTGGTACTGATTTGCCTACGATATAATGTTTTATATGTTTGATATTTTTGATATTTTGGTGTTTCTCTACATTCGGGACTGTATATCATACAGGTGTATGCGAAAAAATGATTTAATGATTCAGCCCACATAATGATATCGATTGCCTGCTTCAACTGCCTGACCCTGCAAGTAACAATCTGACGCACTCTAATCCTGTATAAATAAGACACGCGTGCATGCTACACGTGAGATTGTTTCATACACTGACTACTCTTAACTTTCCTCTTGCTTTATCTTCATAAACTGCCAATGCTTCATTTTTATTTTTATTTTTATTTTTATTTTTATTTTTATTTTTATTTTTATTTTTATTTTTATTTTTATTTTTATTTTTATTTTTATTTTTATTTTTATTTTTATTTTTATTTTTATTTTTATTTTTATTTTTATTTTTATTTTTATTTTTATTTTTATTTTTATTTTTATTTTTATTTTTATTTTTATTTTTATTTTTATTTTTATTATTTTTATTTTTATTTTTATTTTTATTTTTATTTTTATTTTTATTTTTATTTTTATTTTTATTTTTATTTTTAATTTTATTTTTATTTTTATTTTTATTTTTATTTTTATTTTTATTTTTATTTTTATTTTTATTTTTATTTTTATTTTTATTTTTATTTTTATTTTTATTTTTATTTTTATTTTTATTTTTATTTTTATTTTTATTTTTATTTTTATTTTTATTTTTATTTTTATTTTTATTTTTATTTTTAACCTTTATATGTAAATTGCCATGCTATATCATTTTGATGGATGTCATCCCACTGTGGATCAATATGTAGCATATGTTTTTATATGTCTCTTGTGTTGAAAAGGAGATCAAGTATGTTATAGATCACTAAATATTTGCTCCGAAGAAACCAAACCTCGGTTTGGAGGAAACAATTGTAAGCAAATAAATGATTTAAACTGAACTTTGATTATTGTAAACTCTATATAACTGCTCTGTAAAACAACCGATGTTATTACATTGAGCTATTTATCTTACTGGTAATAAGATAGTAATTAATGACTATCTTTCACTATTTAGGGTTTGTATAAAAAATATATAAGCATAAAAGGTTTAATTACATACATAACCATAAATAGTATCCTTAATACTATATATATATATATAAATATATATATATAAATATATATATATATATATATTAGAAATTATAAGCTTTCGCCGTATTTTTAGATTAAAGAAATTTCTAGCCTGATAGTGGGGTTTATAACCCTCGGAGAAATGGAAAAAGATGAGTGTTGCCGTACATGGGAGTCGAACCCACATCTTTGATTAACCAGACCACTGTGCTACCATTACACCAATACACATGCCATCTCCTTCCATTCGAATTAGAAGCTATGAACTTAGCAAGTGAATGATAAACAAGCAAATTATAAACGTAAACATGTAAGTATGTTTTTGAAACGGTGCGCTAGTTTGAAATTAGAAATTAGAAATTATAAGCTTTCACCGTATTTTTAGACTATACCTACTATCAGGCTAGAAATTTCTTTAGTCTAAAAATATAATATATAAATATATATATATATATATATATGGAAAATTATATTTAAATTGTTGGGTTACAACTAGTAAATATTTATAACTGATATAAAAGCAGTCAACAAGTATTTGGAGTATATTTACGATATTAAATAAATGGAAACTATATTTATAAAACCATATTTATTTCATTATATATATTTCAGGGATATCATATTAACAATATGTTATGCCTTCTTCAGACAAAATACAATATAGACAGTTTTATAAATAAATAGATTTGACATACCGTTCAACATCGACTTGTATTTGAAAAGTTGATTTGGCTGTGAAAAATTGTAAACAGAAAGAAAGAAAGAAAGAAGGAAAGAAAGAAAGAAAACGAAGAAAAAGAAGAAATGCATGCAACTAAATAGAGAGATGGAAAGATAGATAAAGAGAAGAACTTCATGTAAAGAAACAGAGAGAGATATATAGAGAGAGGAAATAGATAGAGATAGATATATATAGAGAAAAGTAGGTAGTTGAACATCCGTTGAATGACGTATCAATGATACATTTATTTATTTATTTATTTATTTAGCTCTAGTATTAATGTAAGGGAGATATATGTGGTTAGGAGAGAAACCAGCCGTTATATATAGAGAAAAAATGAAAAGTAACCAGACATAGGCGAGGCAGAATTTAAAAACCCTATGTTTCAATGTAGAAATATTAGTTCGTATAAAAAACAGGCACTATAATGTAAATATCAGTATTCATGAATGAGACACGTATCTATAATGTGTGAAAAGTAATGATCTTATGTCTAGTTTTAAAAATTCATATGTTTATATGATAACTACAAACATCGATGTGAATTTACGTGATCAACTCTGCAAACTCCTATTTCACACGGAGAACATTCTCATTGTGCTATAAAAATTTAAGTATACATATATGTGTATATATACACATATATATAGAGTCTATATTAATTTTAACAATACTATTCTTGTCTTTACTCTACATGATTATCTATCAAGCAGAAATAGAGAACAGATTTCAATATATTAATAAAAAATATCAGAAACAAAAAACTGACTTTGAAAACGATATAATTTCTATCATACAAGGAGTCAAATTCAAGAGAAACTTCAAAGGCCAGGAATATCTGAAAGGCATTAAAGATAATATTGAGAGCTTAGAGAAAACTGAGAAGATCTTGGTGAAATCTGACAAGACCAACAACCTCTATGGAGTGCAGAAAGATATGTATAATGGCCTCATACTGAAAGAACTGAGGAAAAAGTACAAGGTAGCAGATAAGGCCTAGCTTGAGAAAATGAATGTTGAAGCATCTTGTATAATGCACGAGTTGGAAATTGAGAACAGAACACAACCTTTCGTGCCCAGGAAACCGAAGATCAATATGAAAGATCACAAAAGGAATTTTGAAAATGACTTGCCAGTTAGATTGATCGCACCATCAAAATCGGACCTGGGTAAATTAAGCAAAAACATTCTTGACAGGGTGATACAGCAAATTAAAAACTTGGATTGTTTACCTAACCTGAGCTTGTGGAAGGGAACTGGAGAGGTTGTTGAGTGGTTTAAGCAAATTAAATATAACAATAATAATAAGTTTATTCAACTTGATATTGCTAACTATTATTCTTCTATTACCCCTAATCTACTAAATAAGGCACTAAATTACGCATTCAAACATACAGACCTAACTAGCAATGAAATGCACATTATATTATCGGCTAGGAAAACATTGATAGAATTTAATGACCAACTATGGACCAGAGCAGATAGAGATAGCAATTTTGAAATTACTATGGGATCATCCGACTCAGCTCAGGTAACTGACCTTGTGGGCTTATTTTTAATCAATTCGCTGCATAGGAAATTACCTGGTACTACCGGAGGTTTATATAGAGATGACATGCTTTTACTTATTGATAATAATAACTCTGAACTAAATAGAAAAAGAAAACAAATTACACAATTTTTTAATTACTTTAATCTAAAAATAGAAATTGAGAATAACCATAGAATAGTCAATTTCCTAGATATAACATTAAATCTCAACACATGTCTTCACTATCCATTTCACAAGTTGAATGAAAACTTAAACTATGTCAGCTTTAACTCTAACCACCCCAGATCTGTTAAAAATACTATAGTAAACTCTGTTCAAAAACGTATCTCTAGAATCTCGTCTAATAGAAAGATTTTCGACGAAAAAGCCCAGTACTACAATGAAGCGTTAGCTAGAGCAGGATATAGTGATAAAATTATGTACATAGATAATGATAGACAAACTAAACAAAATAACAACTATTTGAATTACGGCCACAACCTTAACAACTATAATAGAAAGCATTACAATAATTCCAAAAGCCAAAAAAGAAATAGAACTAGGAACATAATATGGTTTGCCCCCCCTTTCTCACTAAACATTAAAACCCACATCGCTAAACTATTTTTTAAAGCTCTTGATAATCGCTTCCCTAGAACACATAGGTATCACTCAATTTTCAATAGACATACTATAAAATTAACCTACTCATCCACCAAAAATTTAGCACAAAATATTAATAGAATAAATAATAGGGACTTAAAACCTAGCGATAATAGCATAAATAATATACAAGTTAACAAATGTAACTGTAGAGATAGATCTAAATGTCCGTTAAATAACAACTGCTTAGTTAAAAATATAATATACAACTGTAATGTTAAAACGGACTCTAATTCTTTTAACTACGTTGGTTCCACATCGACGGAATTTAAACTTCGCTATAATAACCACAAGAATTCTTTCACAGATCCAAGCAAAAAATCTTCAACAGCACTATCAGGCGTACTCTGGCAACTTATGCAAGATAACGTTAGATATTCGACGGCTTGGAATATAGTCTCAAGAGGGATTCCTTTTAATTCATCCTCTGAGACATGTGACCTCTGCGCGGAGGAGATATTCTTTATACTAAAATCTAAAAATTCCCTTAATCTACGGACAAATTTATTCAGTTGCTGCAAACATAGATTGAACTCAACTTTTAAATATAAATTTAAATTTAAAATGTAGTATATTTAGTTTGATTTGTAATTATTTATGAAACTAGCCGATAAATCTTTCGATTTCTTCTTTCTATTCTTCTTTTTATTTTTATTTTAAACATTCTTCATGAAAAATTAAACTACCCTAAAAGTTGATGCTCCAAATATATCGAATAAATGTTACACTAGATAAACTTCTATATTAAATATAAGAACATATGTAGACCAAATGGGTATCCTAAACTTTTGAAATGATTTCTGCTAGACGTGATTTGGTAAATAATTTTTAGTTTTATCTGTTTTCGACTCTGATGCTTATAATGAACTTGGCAATATATTGTCAATTAATTTTGAAAGGTTGATCTTTTGTGGTCGATTTGCGTGGCTTACTATGTTTTTATTATTTTAATATTTTAATATTTTTATTTTTAATATGTAATATTTTTTAGTTTTCTGTTTTATTTATTTATTATTATTTTTTGTTTTTGTTTCTGATATTTTTATTAATATATTGAAATCTGTTCTCTATTTCTGCTTGATAGATAATCATGTAGAGTAAAGACAAGAATAGTATTGTTAAAATTAATATAGACTCTATATATATGTGTATATATACACATATATGTATACTTAAATTTTTATAGCACAATGAGAATGTTCTCCGTGTGAAATAGGAGTTTGCAGAGTTGATCACGTAAATTCACATCGATGTTTGTAGTTATCATATAAACATATGAATTTTTAAAACTAGACATAAGATCATTACTTTTCACACATTATAGATACGTGTCTCATTCATGAATACTGATATTTACATTATAGTGCCTGTTTTTTATACGAACTAATATTTCTACATTGAAACATAGGGTTTTTAAATTCTGCCTCGCCTATGTCTGGTTACTTTTCATTTTTTCTCTATATATAACGGCTGGTTTCTCTCCTAACCACATATATCTCCCTTACATTAATACTAGAGCTAAATAAATAAATAAATAAATAAATGTATCATTGATACGTCATTCAACGGATGTTCAACTACCTACTTTTCTCTATATATATCTATCTCTATCTATTTCCTCTCTCTATATATCTCTCTCTGTTTCTTTACATGAAGTTCTTCTCTTTATCTATCTTTCCATCTCTCTATTTAGTTGCATGCATTTCTTCTTTTTCTTCGTTTTCTTTCTTTCTTTCCTTCTTTCTTTCTTTCTTTCTGTTTACAATTTTTCACAGCCAAATCAACTTTTCAAATACAAGTCGATGTTGAACGGTATGTCAAATCTATTTATTTATAAAACTGTCTATATTGTATTTTGTCTGAAGAAGGCATAACATATTGTTAATATGATATCCCTGAAATATATATAATGAAATAAATATGGTTTTATAAATATAGTTTCCATTTATTTAATATCGTATATATATATATATATATATATATGTATATAAAAACCTCACTTTCTATATATATATATATATATATATATATATATATATATATATATATATATATATATATATATATATATATATATATATATTTATATATTTATATATATATATATATATATATATATATATATTTATATATTTATATATTTATATATATATATATAAATATATAAATTTATATATATATATATATTTATATATTTATATATATATATATATATATATATATATAAATATATAAATATATATATATATATATTTAAATATTTATATATGTATGTTTTTTTAATATATATATATATAAATATATATATATATATATATATTTATATATATTTATATATTTATATATATATATATATATATATATATATATTTATATATTTATATATTTATATATATATATATAAATATATAAATTTATATATATATATATATTTATATATTTATATATATATATATATATATATATATATAAATATATAAATTTATATATATATATATATTTATATATATATATATATATATATATATATAAATATATAAATATATATATATATATTTAAATATTTATATATGTATGTTTTTTTAATATATATATATATAAATATATATATATATATATTTATATATATTTATATATTTATATATATATATATATATATATATATTTATATATTTATATATATATATATATTTATATAATTATATATATATATATATATATATATATATATATATATATATATATATATATATATATATATATATATATATATATATATATATATATATATATATATATATATATATATATATATATAAATATATATATATTTATATATATATATAAGTAAAAATTAGCGAGAATCGAATTTCAGCCTATGAAATAACGAAAAAACACCTTCGAATTGTGAGGCAAGCGCTCAATAATTCAAAAGAATTAGAGCTTACAACTTACGTTAAAGGCCAAACACACTGAGATGGTGGTTAAACTAATTATCCACACAGCGAAGATTCGATCTCCTATTTCGGGTCAAACTGATATACAGATATAAAAATATATGAAAGCATAAATGTTTTTTATTCACCGGACCCCTGGAATGATGGTAAAGTTCAGTGTTGGGGTTTCTGCGGCTCCATAGGTCATTTACTGTTCACTTACCTAAAGGATGTTAAGTTTCTCGTATCCTGACTGAACTAGGAGTGCGCGTTATCAACGGGATTCAGTTCTAAAGACCACACAGATGTGTCTGTAACTGACCGCACGTGGGGTTCAGCAAGGGAGGCAACACCTAAATTAGGCGAATGAATTCATCTGTGTATAATATTGCGAAAATGCAAAATATCACAAATCGAATGAAGCTCTCGACAGAGTGGTTAATTATAACAAAGCTATTCGGTAGTCAATAGAATAGACCAAAACCAGTCAATTAAATTAACTTTCCAATAGCTAGACTCTGGAGATTAATACAAGTAAAAATTAGCGAGAATCGAATTTCAGCCTATGAAATAACGAAAAAACACTTTCGAATTGTGAGGCAAGCGCTCAATAATTCAAAAGAATTAGAGCTTACAACTTACGTTAAAGGCCAAACACACTGAGATGGTGGTTAAACTAATTATCCACACAGCGAAGATGCGATCTCCTATTTCGGGTCAAACAGATATACAGATATAAAAATATATGAAAGCATAAATGTTTTATACTCACCGGACCCATGGAATGATGGTAAAGTCCAATATATATATGTATTTATGTATTTATATATATATATATATATATTTATATATTTATATATTTATATATATATATAAATATATAAATATATATATATAAATATATATATATATATAAATATGTAAATATATATATATAAATATATATATATATAAATATATATATAAATATATAAATATATATATATAAATATATATATATATAAATACATAAATATATATATATGAATATATTTATATATATATATATAAATATATAAATATATAAATATATATATATAAATATATATATATATATATATATATATATATATATATATATATATATATATATATATATATATATATATATATATATATATAATGAAAAATTAAACAGGGACAGAACAGAGAGGCAGTACAATAAATGTTTATTAAATTCACGCTCAGGAGAGTGGGGGGTAGGTGGGGTACGACGTTTCGGGCATACGCCCTTCTTCAGGTGAGAAGTGTGTGGGAACAGAGTTCAAACGGTGTGTAGGGGAGTGGTGGAGAGACATATAGCGAAAGGAAACGGTGCGAATGAAAAATTAACAAATAAAGACAAAAAATATAATAAATAAAAATAAAGCATGATCAAAATAGAAGGAATGAGAAAATTTAAAAATAAAGGCATGATCAAAATAAACTGAAATTAAAAGGGGGGTAAACAGGTGGTGGAAGGTTGTGGGGTGAGTAGGGGTGGTGGCGGGTGGAGTGGGGAGAGGGAGACGGGGTGTCCGAGCGGAGAGGGCAGAAGGTGGTGTGTGTGGTTAGGTGTGCGTGTGTGTGTGTGTGTGTGTATGTGAAAGTGAGGGTTGGGGGAAGAACGGGGTTGCATGTTCAGGAAGGTGTGTGTGGGGGGTGTTTTTGTGGGTCGGAGTGTCTGTGCGTGTGTGGATAGGGGTGGGGGGAGAGGAATCAGGAGGCTGAGGGTGTAAATATGTGGTGGGAAGCACGTGTGTGTGGTTTAAGCGTGTTGTGGGTGTGGGTGGCGTGTGGATAAAAAATGTTTTTGGGGTGTGTGTGTGGGTGAGTTATATAGGTGATGGTGTAAGAGGATGGTTGAAAAGTTGGTAAGTTCCACGGATGTTTGGAGATTTGGTTAGAAGTCAATTTCGCGTGTGTGTAATCCAAGAAGCGGTGGTCGGAAGAGGAGAGATGTGGGGTGCGCGCGCAACAGGAATGTGTCAGCAGTGGGAGTGCTGTGGTCAGTTGGTGCTGAGAGGTGGTCGGAAGGGCATAGCAGCAGTCGGTGGAATGGTAGGGAGGCGAGGATGGGTAGGTGTGAGAGTTGGAGTGAGGAGGGTGTGTGTGTGTGTGTGTGTGTGTGTGTGTATGTGTGTGTGTGTAGGGGTGTTAGTGGGATGAGTGAGTGTGGAGCGGGGAGAGAAGGGTGTGTGTGGTTCTATGGAGGGAGTGTGGTGTACTGGTGTGTGTGTAGTTTGGTGAAGAGGTGTTAGTGGGTGTTAGTATACGGAAGGTGGGGAGGGGTGGAATGCAGGTGTGAGTGGGGGTTAGTGGTGGTAGGGTGTGTAGAGTTGGTGGTGTACGAGGGTGTGTGGGTACGTGTGCGTGGGGTTGGGGGGTGTTAGTGATGTTAGTTGCGTGTGGGGTGGGTGGTGGAAGTGGGTGCGTGTGTGCGTGTGATAAGGAGGGGAGGAGGAGAAGAGGGGAGGGTAGGGATGTTAGTATGTTAGTTGGGGAAGGGTGGTCAGATGAGGGGTGGAGTGGAGGTGTTAGTATTGTTAGTGTGGGGTGGGCGGTGAAAAGGAGGGGTGTCTTAGTGGTGTTAGTGGGGGATAAGTGTGGGGGGAGGGGGCGGTCGAACGCTAAAGGAATAAGGGTGGGGAGTTCAGGCCGGGGGGAGTGTGGGTCTGTAAGATGAAGATAGTGCGTTGTTCGACCGGAAGGCGATGGGCAGGTGTTCCGTGGCACTGGAGTAGGCCACAGACTGTGAGATGGCGTGCGGAGTGTCCAGGGCCACCAAAGTGGCGGGCAATGGGGGAACTGCCCCCGAGACGAAGATCCCGGAGGTGCTCCGTGACTCGGTCCGCCAGGCGACGTCCCGTCTGTCCGACATAAGTCGCGCTGCACTCCGTGCAACGAAGTCCGTAGACTAGGTTGGAGGAGGTGCAGCGGAAGGCATGCCGGACCGAGAGAGAGTGGCCGTTGGGACCCTGGAAGGTGGTGGTGTTGGTGATGTGGGGACAGGTGTTGCAGCGGGGCCTAGAACAGGGGAAGGAACCGGGGGGAACCGGAGCGTGGGTTGGGGGGTAGGGAGCTGTGGACGAGGAGGGTGCGGAGATTGCGTGCGCGTTTGAAGGAGGGGAGTGGTGGGGTTGGGAAGATGTGGGAGGTGGAGGGGTCGGACTGGAGGCGTCGGAAGAGGCGGCGGATGGTGCGGTGGATGGGTAAGGTGGAGGGGTGGTAGGTGATGGGGAAGGGGAGACGGTGGATGGGTGTGCGGTGGCGTGGGGTGAGGGTGGTGGAGCGGGGGATAGCACGGGCGCGGGTGAGAGCGGTGTAGACGAGAGAGGGGGGTAACCTCTGCGGATGAAATGGCTGACTAGGGAAAGGGCCTGGGACTCGAAGTCAGCATCACGGCTACAGAGGCGGCGGATCCTGAGAAGTTGGGAGTAGGGAATGGAGTGTTAAGTGTGGGTGGGGTGGGAAGAGTTGAAGCCGAGGTAAGAGTGGGAGTCGGTGGGTTTGAAGAAGGCGGAGGTGACGAGGGAGTGGTGGGAGGGGTCGAAGGCGACGGAGATGTCTAAGAAGTGGACGTAGGTGGTGGAGATAGAGGTGGTGAAGTGGAGGGAGGGGTGGAAGGAGCAGAAGAAGGAGAGAAAGGAGTCGAGCTGTTCTCGGGTGAGGGTCGTGGCTCCGATACAGTCGTCAACGTAACGACCGTACAGTTCGGGCGTGGGGCCGGTGTACTGGGCAAAGATTTGGGCCTCAACATGGCCAACAAAAAGGTTGGCATAGTTCGGGCCCATTCTTGTGCCCATGGCTACCCCCGTGACCTGTTGGTAAAACTCATCCGAGAAGGAGAAACAATTTAGGGTGAGGACCAGCTCGGCGAGGCGAAGGAGGGTGGGGGTGGAGGGAATGGGGGAAGGGCGAAGGTCGAGGTAGTGTTTGAGGGCGCGAAGGCCGTCGGCGTGGGGGATGACTGTATAGAGGTACTTGATGTCTAGGGTTAAGAGGAATGGCTGAAGGCCGGGTAGGTAGGTGAAGGAGTCGAAAAGGCACAGGGCGTGGTTGGTGTCGGAGATGTGGGAGGGGAGGGTGGTGACAAGGGGTCCGAGGAGGGAGTCGAGAAAGGCGGAGATGAGTTCGGTGGGGCAGTTGCAAGCGGAGACGATGGGGCGGCCGGAGTTGTCGGGTTTGTGGAGTTTGGGGAGGTAGTAGATGGTGGGGGTGCGGGGGTGCGAACGATGAGGTGGGAAGCGGTGGGGGTGAGGAGGGAGGAGGCGATAAGGTCTTTGATGTGGAGGAGACTTGTTGTTGGTAGAGGGGGGTGGGATCGGAGGGTAGAGGGCGGTAAAAGAGGGGGTTACAGAGCTGCCTGAGGGCTTCGGCCGTGTAGAGGTCCGCGCGCCATACCACCACGGCGCCTCCCTTGTCCGCCGGTTTGATGACGATGTCATCTCGGCTACGGAGGGAGTGGAGAACGAGGAGTTCGCCCCGTGAGATATTGTGCCCTTTGGAACGGTGGCGGAAGTCGAAACGATTTACTGCGCTACGGCTGTCATCGACGAAGTCGTCCAGGGTGCTAAATTGCCCTGGGACCGGCGTCCAAGAAGATGGTCGTCGGCCCAGGGCGAGAAACGTTCCTGGGGCGTCCGGAGCCGGTGGCGTTCGGCTGAAATGTGCCTGTAGCTTAGTGCGTCGCACGAATCGCTCGACTTCCGTTCGGGTGCGGAACTCGTCGCTGAGCGGAGTGTGGGGTATGAAGCGAAGGCCTCTACTAAGGAGTGAGCGCTCAGGTGCGGAGAGGGGTAGGTCAGGGGGTATGGTGACAACAAGGGGTGGGTTTGGGTGTTTGGGGAGGGAAGGGAGGGTGTGGTGAGGGGTTAGGTGTAGGGTGGAGATTGGGTAGGGGTGTGGGTCGGGGTAGAGGTGGAGAGTGATGGGCGTAAGGGGATAGGCGGGTGGTGGTGGATGGGGGGGGGGGGTTTAGTGTAGCTTGCGGGCTTTGGTGGAGCTGAGGAACGAGAAGAGGTTGTGGTTGAGGTTGTGGATGAAGGAGAGGATGGCTTGGGCGAGGAGGGGATGGCAGGTGGAGTAAAGGCGGAGGAGGGTGGGGGTCAGTTGGTGGTCAAGTAGGCGGAGGGTGGAACGGGAGGCGCGGATGGAGTTGCGCATCAGAAGGCGTGAGGATCGGGTGAGATACGTTGCGTGGAGGGGGAAGCAGCGGGGGAGGGGTGGAAGTGTAGACGGAAGCCGAGGGGGATAAGGTGGAGGCGGAGGCAGTGGCTGAGGAAATGGATGTGGCTGGAGTGCCGGGTTTTGGCGAAGAGAAGGTAGGAGAGTTGAAGGGCGGAGGGGAGATAGCAGGGTGGAAGGAGGGGGTGAGGAAAAGTTTGAGGCGATTGTGGAGTTAGTGGAGAAAGGATCTCAGGTTGGGCATGATGGGCGTTGGGTGAAAGCAGGGGGAGGGATGAGAGGGCAGGGGTGTGAAGCGGGGTGGAGTGAACGAAGGGGTGAGTGCGAAGGATAGGCAGAGACGGGGAAGGGAAAAAGAAACAGAAAAACGTAGGGAGGGGGAGTAAACACCGGAAAATTAAAGACAAAAAATCATAAAGGTAATAACACAGGGGATCGTGAACAAAAAATCATAGAAATACAATTGTAAGAACACAGGCAAAGAATCTTATACGGAAAAAAAAGGGTACGGTAACAAAATCAAACAGAGGTAATGCGTGGAAGGAAAGACAAAGTGTGGGAAGGTGTGTAAAGTTCGGAGAAAGTTCACGGCGGATTAGATCGGGGTTGAGCCGGTTGTTAAGTTAAGTTCCAAGGATGGAAGCCGTGTGAGCGTGTGTTATATATAATGAAAAATTGAACAGGGACAGAACAGAGAGGCAGTACAATAAATGTTTATTAAATTCACGCTCAGGAGAGTGGGGCTAGGTGGGGGACGACGTTTCGGGCATAAGTCCTTCTTCAGGTGAGAAGTGTGTGGGAACAGAGTTCAAAAGGTGTGTAGGGGAGTGGTGGAGAGAGATATAGCGAAAGGAAACGGTGCGAATGAAAAATTAATAAATAAAGACAAAAAATATAATAAATAAAAATAAAGCATGATCAAAATAGAAGGAATGAGAAAATTTAAAAATAAAGGCATGATCAAAATAAACTGAAATTAAAAGGGGGGTAAACAGGTGGTGGAAGGTTGTGGGGTGAGTAGGGGTGGTGGCGGGTGGAGTGGGGAAAGGGAGACGGGGTGTCCGAGCGGGGAGGGCTGAAGGTGGTGTGTGTGGTTAGGTGTGCGTGTGTGTGTGTGTGTGTGTATGTGAAAGTGAGGGTTGGGGGAAGAACGGGGTTGCATGTTCAGGAAGGTGTGTGTGGGGGGTGTTTTTGTGGGTCGGAGTGTCTGTGCGTGTGTGGATAGGGGTGGGGGGAGAGGAATCAGGAGGCTGAGGGTGTAAATATGTGGTGGGAAGCACGTGTGTGTGGTTTAAGCGTGATGTGGGTGTGGGTGGCGTGTGGATAAAAAATGTTTTTGGGATGTGTGTGTGGGTGAGTTATATAGGTGATGGTGTAAGAGGATGGTTGAAAAGTTGGTAAGTTCCACGGATGTTTGGAGATTTGGTTAGAAGTCAATTTCGCGTGTGGGTAATCCAAGAAGCGGTGGTCGGAAGAGGAGAGATGTGGGGTGCGCGCGCAACAGGAAGGTGTCAGCAGTGGGAGTGCTGTGGTCAGTTGGTGCTGAGAGGTGGTCGGAAGGGCATAGCAGCAGTCGGTGGAATGGTGGGGAGGCGAGGATGGGTAGGTGTGAGAGTTGGAGTGAGGAGGGTGTGTGTGTGTGTGTGTGTGTGTGTGTATTAGTAGGGGTGTTAGTGGGATGAGTGAGTGTGGAGCGGGGAGAGAAGGGTGTGTGTGGTTCTATGGAGGGAGTGTGGTGTACTGGTGTGTGTGTAGTTTGGTGAAGAGGTGTTAGTGGGTGTTAGTATACGGGAGGTGGGGAGGGGTGGAATGCAGGTGTGAGTGGGGGTTAGTGGTGGTAGGGTGTGTAGAGTTGGCGGTGTACGAGGGTGTGTGGGTACGTGTGCGTGGGGTTGGGGGTGTTAGTGATGTTAGTTGCGTGTGGGGTGGGTGGTGTAAGTGGGTGCGTGTGTGCGTGTGATAAGGAGGGGGAGGAGGAGAAGAGGGGAGGGAACGGATGTTAGTATGTTAGTTGGGGAAGGGTGGTCAGATGAGGGGTGGAGTGGAGGTGTTAGTATTGTTAGTGTGGGGTGGGCGGTGAAAAGGAGGGTTGTGTTAGTGGTGTTAGTGGGGGATAAGTGTGGGGGGAGGGGGGCGGTCGAACGCTAAAGGAATAAGGGTGGGGAGTTCAGGCCGGGGGTAGTGTGGGTCTGTAAGATGAAGATAGTGCGTTGTTCGACCGTAAGGCGATGGGCGGGTGTTCCGTGGCACTGGAGTAGGCCACAGACTGGCGATGGGGGAACTGCCCCCGAGACGAAGATCCCGGAGGTGCTCCGTGACTCGGTCCGCCAGGCGACGTCCCGTCTGTCCGACATAAGTCGCGCTGCACTCCGTGCAACGAAGTCCGTAGACTAGGTTGGAGGAGGTGCAGCGGAAGGCATGCCGGACCGAGAGAGAGTGGCCGTTGGGACCCTGGAAGGTGGTGGTGTTGGTGATGTGGGGACAGGTGTTGCAGCGGGGCCTAGAACAGGGGAAGGAACCGGGGGGGAACCGGAGCGTGGGTTGGGGGGTTGGGATGTGTGGACGAGGAGGGTGCGGAGATTGCGTGCGCGTTTGAAGGAGGGGAGTGGTGGGGTTGGGAAGATGTGGGAGGTGGAGGGGTCGGACTGGAGGCCTCGGAAGAGGCGGCGGATGGTGCGGTGGAGGGGTAAGGCGGAGGGGTGGTAGGTGATGGGGAAGGGGAGACGGTGGGTGGGTGGGCGGTGGCGTGGGGTGAGGGTGGTGGAGCGGGGGATAGCACGGGCGCGGGTGAGAGCGGTGTAGACGAGAGAGGGGGGGTAACCTCTGCGGATGAAATGGCTGACTAGGGAAAGGGCCTGGGACTCGATGTCAGCATCACGGCTACAGAGGCGGCGGATCCTGAGAAGTTGGGAGTAGGGAATGGAGAGTTTAGTGTGGGTGGGGTGGAAGAGGTGATGTCGAGGTAAGAGTGGGAGTCGGTGGGTTTGAAGAAGGCGGAGGTGACGAGGGAGTGGTGGGAGGGGTCGAAGGCGATGGAGATGTCTAAGAAGTGGACGTGGGTGGTGGAGATAGAGGTGGTGAAGTGGAGGGAGGGGTGGAAGGAGCAGAAGAAGGAGAGAAAGGAGTCGAGCTGTACTCGGGTGAGGGTCGTGGCTCCGATACAGTCGTCAATGTAACGACCGTACAGTTCGGGCGTGGGGCCGGTGTACAAATATATATATATATAAATATATATATAAATATATAAATATATATATATAACATATATATATATATAAATATATATATAAATATATATATAAATATATATATAAATATATAAATATATATATATAAATATATATATATATATATATATATATATATATATATAAATATATATATATATATATATATATATATATATATATATATATATATATATATATATATATATATATAAAATAAACCAAAGAAGCCTTCAATACATCAAAAGTCTTTATTAGCCAACAATTTTTCGTCCTACTAAGGACTCATCAGGGCAAGTAAAGCTACAAGAAGCACTATCGGCCAATACAAGCCAAAATCTTAGAAGAATATGGAGTATACATCTACTAAAGCTTAGGAAAGATATCAAGGAAAAGTTGGCTAAGATTAAGAGTGAGCAGTTACAAACATAGATATAGACCAAATAGCAAGGAAGTGATTAACATATTGAACCCACATTGCAAATATTGTATAATGCAAAAACTTGAAACACAAATGGTAATATAATGCGAGAATTACAGTACGATATAGAATAGAATATAATATAATAGATGGTGATAATAAAAAGCTTAATATATGTATATATATATCTTTTCCGACGGAATTACTTCATTCATACATATATATCTATACATATACACATTAGTACAAAAACAAACTAACACTTATTAAGTATTTAAATATATATATATATATATTGTTTACAGTATAATATAAAAAAGATAAAAATAAAAATAAAATATAATATATAATTCCCTGTCAGTGTGCATAAACAATATAGAAACATTATAATTGTTTCTACTTTAGGCACAAGGCCAGCAATTATCCAGTGCATTACTGGTACTTTATTTTATCGACCCCGTGAGGATGAAAGGCAAAGTCAACCTAAGCGGGATTTGAACTCAGATCGTAAAGGGACGTAACTATGCTGGAAAGCATATATAGAAACAATATAGAAACATTATAATAACATTATAATAACAATATTATAATATATTGGCATCAAAAGATATACAAAATTACATCATACATATAATTCAACGTTAACAAATAGTATAAAGTTTTACACAGGGTAAGAAAAAAATCATATAGAACTAAATTGTGTTGAAAAAATTGTGTTGAAAAAATATCTATACCATTGTAATAAATACACGGAGGTCAAGTCATTTTACATTGCCATAAATATTACCAAAATATCACAAAATATTACAAAATATAACAGAACAGTACCTCAAATAACAGACATATATTAAAATCTATAATACGATTACATAAAAATGATATGATATATCAACGTTAATATCAAATAGCAAACAGAGTGTAAGGAAATGCTTAATATATATATTTACGTGGTTGACATACACAGACATATATTAATGAAATTACATGATCAGACAGACAGCGTGTGGTAGTAAAAAAATAAATAAAATAAACCGAAGATCGAAAAACAAAAACAAGTATATTTACTTAGGTGTCACAAGCGGTTAAGTAAAAGAAAAAAGATAGAAATGTAACCCGGAGAGTTAACTAGAAAACCTTTTTAAATTAATTAATATTAAACGTATTTAAAATACATATTTAGTCACTTCAGAATTGGCTAGTGTTTAAGTCATCAAAATCGTATAAGTTTAAGATATCTCAATAAAATTATCAAGAATAGAGTAAAATATGCTCCGTTCAGTCGAATAACGTTATCAAATAAAAGGACTCTAAATAGAACTATGGTAGACCAATGGGAACAGAAAGAAGAGAGGTTATGGATGATAGGAAGGAGCATAAAAGTAAAAACAATATATTATATAATATCATAAAAAGGAGTTTTGGGCTTGTATTAGCCGATAGTGCTTCTTGTAGCTTTACTTGCCCTGATGAATCCTTAATAGGACGAAACATTGTTGGCTAATAAAGACGTTTGATGTATTGAAGGCTTCTTTGGTTTATTTTTTATAATTCTTTGGCTCTGTTTAATTACATTGAGCTATATCTTATACTGTCATTTCTATAATATGAAGAGGGTGTTTAACTCCAACACACTCTAGTATGTTAATTTTTATATATATATAAATATATATATATTATAAATTAGAAATTATAAGCTTTCACCATATTTTTAGACTAAAGAAATTTCTAGCCTGATAGTGCGGTTTATAACCCTCGGAGAAATGGAAAAAGATGAGTGTTGCCGTACATGGGAGTCGAACCCACATCTTTGGTTATCCAGACCAATGTGCTACCATTACACCAATACACATCCCATCTCCTTCCATTCGAATTAGAAGCTATGAACTTAGCAAGTGAATGATAAACAGGCAAATTATAAACGTAAACATGTAAGTATGTTTTTGAAACGGTGCACGAGTTTGAAATTAGAAATTAGAAATTATAAGCTTTCACCGTATTTTTAGACTATCCCTACTATCAGGCTAGAAATTTCTTTAGTCTAAAATATAATATATAAAATATATATATATATATATATATATATATATATATATATATATATATATATATATATATATATATATATATATATATAACTTTATAACTTTGAGATGTTTTGGCCAGTATTGGCCCAGGCCATGTCTAACTTAATAGCACCACCTGGCGAAGTCTTTCAATTCAGGATTTGGGCACCATGGCCCATTCGAGAAGAGAATTACTGTTTGCGGAGACATATCCGGGTGTGGGTGGTTTGTCCGGGATTACTTGGAGGAATTTGTCCAAAGACTTCTTGAATTTTGTGTGGTCAGTTTCTGTTTTGACGTGTCCTGGTGTGATGTTGAAGAGAGTAGGGCCGATTGATATATATATATATAAATATATATATATAATATATATATATATAAATAAATATATAAATATATATAAATATATATATATAAATATATATATATATAAATAAATATATATATAAATAAATATATATATATATATATAAATAAATATATATATATATATAAATATATACTATTTCCTGTCAGCATGGCTTGGCAAGATATTTAGAACGCTGGTTTGAGACCTTTATTTCCCTCTGAAGAAGAGATATTATCTCGAAAATTAAGGATATTTAAATAAATCTAAGGTAAAAGACGAATTGTCAACAATATCTTTTGCAATTGCATTTTTTTTTCTATGTCCATACCTGCATTGTTTTGGCTTTATTATACATATTCAAACGTTTATATATATAAATATATATATATGTATATATAAATATATATAAATATGTATAAATAAATATATATATATATATAAATTATTTAACAAATAATGAATAAACAAAGAAACAGTTCCTTATATTAAACAAAAAATGTTCATTATTTTACGATCGTTTCTAGGACATATATGTGTTAGAATTGGTATGCATATTCTATAGATCTATGTACAATATTTATACAAACTATCAGAGGGAATATACATACCTTCACATATATATGCTGTCTTCAGAAATAATGATATTTGTTTATTGATAAGAACAAAGATTCAATACAATAGGTCTGTTTGGGAACAGGTTTTGAATAGACAAATGAAATAGAGATTGAAATATATAAAAATATATCAAGAAATATAGTTAGGTGTGTGTATATGTATGTAAATACGCTCACAGATGTGCATATATGTGTATGCACATATGTATACATATAGTGAAAAAGTGTGTGTAAATCTAAAATTTAGGGCAAATGTATCTGTATGTCTGTAATCTACAGACAGAATAGATACATCATAAGTATATGAATATGAAGGCGCGCGCATAAACACGCCTACACACACGTACACTTAGATGCGGAAGTAAAAGAGGTAAGAGAGTGTAATAATTAAAGAAAAGTATCAATCTCGATATATTTATAAAAATGTAACAATAAATTAGAAAGAAAACAACTTTTGGTAGATTTATCTACATATATATATATATATAAATAAATATATATATAAATAAATATATATATATATATATAAATAAATATATGTATATATATATAAATATATATATATGTATATATAAATATATATATATATATATATTTTTCATTCATATATAATTTCATTTGTTTGACCCGAATTTTCTTGATCATATTTTTGGCTGTGCGAATGATTGTTTAAGCATCGTCTCAGTGTGTTGGTATTAAACGTTAGTTATAGCCCTGGTTTATCTGAACCATTGAGCACTTTGACGCACATTTCGAAGAGTGTTTTTCGTTATTTCGTGGGCCGAAGTTCCGATTCTCGATAATTTTATTTGTTTTTATTTTTATTTGTATTTATAAATATATATAAATATATATATATATATATATATATATATATATATATATATATATATATATATATATATATATATATATATATATATATTTATATATATATATATATATTTATATATATATATATATATATATATATATATATATATATATATATATATATATATATATATATATATATATATATATATATATATATATTTAAATATTTATATATGTATATATATATATATTTATATATATATATATATAAATATATAAATATATATATATAAATATATATATATATATAAATATGTAAATATATATATATATAAATATATATATATATAATTATATATATAAATATATAAATATATATATATAAATATATATATATATAAATATTTAAATATATATATATAAATATATTTATATATATAAATATATATGTAAATATATAAATATATATATATAAATATATATATATATATATATATATATATATATATATATATATATATATATATAATATATATATATATATAATTATATATATATAATTGCAATTGCCCTGATAAGACTACCTGCCCTCTCAACAACAACTGTCTAAAAAAAGATCTCGTCTATATATGCGATGTACTCTCAGGCCCCGATGAAAAAAGAAACACGTACATCGGGATGATTTCTAACAGTTTTAAGACTCGCTGGTACGCCCACACACATTCGTACCGGCGCCCAGACAAATCTAACCAAACTACACTCGCCGCCCACATCTGGCACCTTAAAAGGAACTCCATCCCCTTCAAGACCCAATGGAGACTACTCCAGAGAGCGCGATCCTACACGGGAGGCCATAATTGCTGTGACCTCTGTATCTCCGAGAGCTATGAGATTCTATTCGCCAAAGGCCCTCTCCTCAACAAGATCTCGGAACACTCCCCTAATTGCATGCACAAGAACTATGCAAGTTACAAAAACTACAGACCCACCCGGCCCCCCGACTGACCCCCCCCCCCCCACCATATCAACACCCCACCTCGTCCCCCATCCCACTTCCGTCCCTCCATCTCTCATTATTACCTTCTTTCCGGGCGGTGGATTGGCAGTATCGGTAGAGGGTCGGACGCCATGCTTTCCAGCATAGTTACGTCCCTTTACGATCTGAGTTCAAATCCCGCCGAGGTTGACTTTGCCTTTCATCCTTACGGGGTCGATAAAATAAAGTACCAGTAATGCACTGGGTAATTGCTGGCCTTGTGCCTAAAGTAGAAACAATTATTACCTTCTTTCCTCCCCTCTATCTCTCATTATTACCTTCTTTCCTCCCCTCTATCTCTCATTATTACCTTCTTTCCTCCCCTCCAGGTCTTATATATTGTGTTGTATGCCTCTGAGTAAAGTTCCGTGGCCGCACACACAAATTCACGTATATACCTGCTCATGTTTGCATACGTGCAGTTATGAACTGCTGCACGCACACGTTCGAGACTTATTTATCTATTTATTTGTATATTTATTTATTTATTTATTTATTTATTTATTTAGTTACTTTATTTATTTATTTATTTATGTATTTATTTATTTACTTGTTTATTTGTTTATCTGTTTGTTTGTTTGTTAGTTAACTCATTCATTTATTTATTAATTAATGAGTGAATGATTAGGTAATGAATAGATAAAAGATAAAAGATAGGTAACGAATAGTGAATGGTAAATAGTAAATAATAAATATTAATTAATTACTTGATGATAATATTAACTTAGTAGTGATATTAATTATTTTAATCCTCTATCAGGCCCAGTTTAAAATTTGTCCCACTACCTTTTCCCATTATATTATAGGCACATGTATGTGTGCGAACGAGTGCGTGTTTGTGCATATGTGTTTATGTGTACTTATTTGTATGTATGTATGTGTATGTATGCGTGTGTGCTTGTATATGTGTATGTGTATATATATATATGTGTGTATATATATATATATATATATATATATATGTATATATATGTGTGAGTATATATATGTATGTGTGTGTATGTGTGTATGTGTGTATATGTATATATGTATATATGTATATATGTGTGTATGTATGTGTTTGTGTGTGTGTGTATCTATGTGTATGTATGTATGTGCATATGTATGTATATATATGTATAGTATAGTTTATACCGAGAGACATACATACATGTATGTGTGTATATATATATGTGTGTGTATGTGTGGATATATATATATGTGTGTGTATGTGTATGCGTGTGTGTGTGTATATTTGTGTGTTTGTGTTTTTTCTTGTGTATATATATATATATATATATATAGAAAAATACTGCAGGTAGCACATGGATAACATGTAATAAAATGAGTCCCTCATCAGTGATTTGCCGACGATCATAGATATTTCATTGCATTAAAAATCATATACCTCACGTCGGTGCAATAATAACCAAAATAAGTTATTAGGACAATTGAAACGCGTAAAGCGAGTGAGACAGGAGAACAACAAAGAGTATAGCTAACCATAGGGGAAAGAAACAAGCTTCAAAATTATTCTGTTTAGCATAAGCTAGGTGAATATATGAGCGCTTTAGAAAAAAGACCTGACACGAACGATGGCCATGTGAGAAGAGAGAAAAATATAGCTTTCGTCGTGTACAGGATGAAGCGAAGAGAAGAGAAACAGTGAGTGAGTGAAAGTGTGAGGAAGAGCTAACTGACATGACAGAGGGGGCGAAAGAAAGTAGGAGAAACAGAGAGAATGGGGGAACAGTAAGAGAGAGAGAAAAACACAGAATCGCAGTTTGGGTAAATATATGTAATAAATATAGAGAAAAATACTGCAAGTAGCACATGGATAACATGTAATAAAATGAGTCCCTCATCAGTGATTTGCCGACGATCATAGATATTACACATATATATATATATATATATATATATATATATATGTGTGTGTGTGAGTGTGTATAGGTATGCATATATATATGTGTGTGTTAGTGTTTATGTATATGGTTATGAGTATGTAATATATTTTATTCTTTCCATTCTACAAAAACACTCTGGCCACCTGTGGCTTGTATGTTAACTTGACCACTCACCTCAGTCTGTGCCATGATTCGGTCTTGTTTATCTTCTATTACCAACCCACCTAAAAAAATTTCCCTACTATATATCTGTTGAATTACTATTCTTGAGATTTTTATTTTTTTTATTTTTTTTTTTTATTTATTTATTCATTTATCTGTTTATTCATTTATTTATTTATTTATTTACTTATTTATTTATTTATTTATTTCAAAAAAGCACTCAGTCTAATAGACCACTCCCCAAAGAAAAAACGGCCTGTGCCATGTTGTGGTCCTGTGTATCTAAATACCATCCTGCCCCAAAATACCCCCCCCCCCCCAGCCACCACCCCTCCCTTACCACTACCTAAATGTATAAATACCAGAACTTAATATGACACCCAGCTTCCTGAAGATTTCATCTGAATGAAACAGTACTAGTCCTGTAGAAGCTCCTTCTATACAATAAAATATATATATATATATATATATATATAAATATATATATAAATATATAAATATATATATATATATATATTTATATATATATATATATATATAAATATATATATAAATATATATATATATATAAATATATATATAAATATATAAATATATATATAAATATATATATATAAATATATATATATAAATATATATATATATATAAATATATATATATATATATATATATATATATATATATATATATATATATATATATATATATATATATATATATATATATATATTAAAAATTATAAGCTTTCACCGTATTTTTAGACTAAAGAAATTTCAAATTGAAAAGCAGAAGAACTGCGAAACCGGTAAAGGAACCAAATAAATATATATATATTTTTTTTAAATAAGACTCCAGTTGCATTTTCGATTTCATCTCTTTTTCTTTATACTTTCACTCGTGTATTTTTATTTTGTTAAAAAACCTCACTTTCTAATATATATATATATATATATATATATATATATATATATGTATATTGGAAAATGTGTGTAATCCTTGGTACAGTTAGGTATATTAAGACAGGGGGGAAGAAAAAAATGGCTTCACTTGTGCTTTCAACAAATTTATTTTCTTCACAAAATACAAAAAGAATTTTTTTCCGGATTAGAAAAAAAATTTTTCTTAAAACAAATTTATTTTATAAATTAAGTTAGGTCTTAGGAGTTCTTAGGAGTTCTTGGTTAACATAGGAGGTATTGTTTTTAGAACGACCTTTCACGCTGAGGTGCGCTTGTCAAACTGATGTGTATGTGGTGTGTTGTTCTATATATAGGGATTTGACATGTCTGTGGTGTGGTGGGGGTTTTTCTCCCCCTTTTTAATAAGTGTATGGGTGTAGGTGTGTTGAAAAAGTGTTAATAGAAGTAATGAGTTGAGACGGTGAGTAGGGTTGAGTGGGGAGAAATGTAGCAAGTGCGGCCTGCCCCGGTCATTCTCGAAAAATTCCTTTATTCAGGGTATTCCTTTGTGTTGAGAATGGTCACAGGCAAATCGCACCTGCCAAGTTTGTAAACAATTATTTTTTTCTGAAGAATTTTTCTAAGTCCATCCCAAAATTAGTCCTTTGTTCAACACACACATATGTGCGTATATACGTACATACACACACGGGCATATGTAGGAATATATAGGCACACACCATCAATCACACACCCATGTACATATACATCCACATACATACACAAAAACATATAAAGACGCATACAAAAACACATATACACATACGTACACACACGAATATGTGCTCATACCTCCACTTGGGTATATATATATATATACATACATACATATACATACATATACACACATAAAGATACATAACTAAATATACATATATACCCATACATGCACACATACACACACACACACACACACACACGTGTACACACACAAACACACACACACACACACATATACATATGTCCGTATATATAAATTTTTGTGTATGTATGTGGATGTATATGTTTGACAAGCGCACCTCAGCGTGAAAGGTCGTTCTAAAAACGAAACAATACCTACTACGTTAACCAAGAACTCCTAAGACCTAACTAAATTTATAAAATAAATTTTTTTTAATAAAAAAAAATTTTTCTAATCCGGAAAAAAATTCTTTTGGGATTTTGTGAAGAAAGTAAATTTGTTGAAAGCACAAGTGAATCCATTTTTTCTTCCCCCCTGTCTTTATATATATATATATATATATATATATATATATATATATATATATATATATATATATATATATATTTACATATTTATGTATATATATATATATATATGGAGGAGGTTATAGTTCACTTGAAGCATTGTGTAATGAGGTATAAACGTTAGAATATGTGTAATAAGGCCAAGACAATGCAGATATGGACATAGAAAAAAGAATGCAATAGTGAGAGATATTGATGAGAATTCGTCTTTCACCTTGAATTTATTTAAATGTCCTTAATTTTCGAGATAATATCTCTTCTTCGGAGGGAAGTAAAAGTCTCAGACCAGCGTCTAAATTTCCAATGAAGCCATGCTGACCGGAAATAGTATAGAGTTCTAACTTTAATATCAAAGAATTAAAATCACTCAGTTACATACAAAAATTCTGCCTAAGAAAACTCATACAACACCTACACCGCACGCTACAACATCACATACGGACTATCTCCGGCCTTGTACCACAACTCGCTGAAACCCCAGAACCTCTGTCCAGGTCATCTCCGCCACTATAGACAGGTCATACCACCACCGCCGAGACTACGAGAAAATACGCCTAAAACAAAAATTTCTCAAACTCAGGACGGCCAACCGTCTTAACAACATCCCAACGCCAAACACCAACAGAGGCGAACAATACGTTACCAACACCGAACCTATCGGCACCCCGACCAACAACACACCTGACGCAAAACACCTCGTCACAGAATTGACAGGATCCCTCTCCCGAGAGGAATTAGACCTCCTCAGCCTGGGTCCCAAGTTCATATTGAAACAGAGACTGGACGACAGACTATGGCTCGACATAGAAACGAATTTCTGTCGGACTGCCTACCAACTGAAATGGATATCGACTCTCGACAACAACACCACGGAATCCACCACACCCAGATTCCCGATATACCAACTAGATCGCCCACTCTATCCACCGCCCGCCAACCGCGAGCTGGAAGAAAAACTCTCGAGACTAAAACATTCCGTATTTAACATCTTACGGAAACAGAAGAAGATGGCCCCTAACCTCTCCAGGACACAACAACTCGCCCTGAAGAACCTACGGAATAAGGAACTTATTTACTTACCATCCGACAAAGGTAAAGAGTTCTGCGTCATCTCTCAAGCCACATACAATAACCTAGCCTTCGAACACCTAAGCGACAGTGAACTGTACACAGTGATCCCGGATATGACCGCAGCCCAAATCGAAAAACAGATCAACTCCATTTGGTTCGATATCTGTAGGAGAAGACAACTCCCGAATAAAATTAAAGTCAACTACACCACTAGAAATAGCAGACTGCCCACTTTCTACCACCTCATCAAGACCCACAAGAATAGCACTAAGACGCATATAAGACCCATCGTCTCTAGCATAGAAGGACCCCTGTACAAAATTTCCTGGCTTCTCTCCCAGGTCCTCAAGCCTCTACTCTCCACCTTCCCCGGACATGTCAGTAGCTCCGACGAAGTTATACGTAGATTACACCAACTCCAGCCAGAACAACTTAAACTTAATAAATACGCTTTTAGCCTCGACGTTGTCTCCCTCTACACTACAGTCCCCGCTCACCCAGCTGTCGATTTATTGACGGACTGCGTGGTCGCAGAGAACATCCACTGCTACGGCCTCCACCCGACGGACATACACCAACTTTTGTCCTTCACAGTAGACAACACGTACTTCACCTTCCACCACCACACATACAGACAGACAACAGGATTACCCTTGGGATCCAGCCTCTCTAGCCTGCTGGCCATCACTTACATGAACCAGCTAGAATGCCGAGCCCTCAACACCTGCCATTCCCATGCCTTCTTCACACGATATGTAGATGACATACTCTTCCTTACATCATCCCGTGAGGAGGCAGAGAAAATATACACAACATTCTCCAGCATGGACGCCAGTATAAAGTTCAGCATAGAACACCCCGATGACCGCGGATCCCTATCCCTGCTGGACTTCCAACTCAGGGTAACAGAGGAAGGCAACATCCACACCTGCTTCTATAAAAAATCCGCCAGCAGGGACCTGTTCGTACATTTCAGATCGGCCCTCCCACTCGGTGCCAAGTTCGGATACATAAAGAACGAACTGGCACGTATCAAGAACAAATGCACCGACGCCAGAGACCGAGACACACACACCACACATTTCCTGGAAGTACTCAAACTGAACGGATACACGACATCCACCACAAACCGTGCCAGAAAGAACAGAGGACACCACACCCGAGGCACTAACACTTGCTTCCTGAAGCTCCCACACTTCAGTGAAGAAACAACAACAGCCATCCGCAGAGCCATCAGACGAGAAGGTCTGGATATTCAACTGGCCCATTCGGGTCCTTCTTTGCGTGGACGGCTAGCTAAGAGACACTCCACCAGACATGACAACTGCTGCAGACTAGCTAACTGCCCCATCAACGACACAGACCTATGCCACCAGGCTTACGTAGTTTACAGACTAGAGTGTGATAAATGCAACAACTTCTACGTAGGTAGCACCACCAGACCACTCCACATAAGAATAAAAGAACACCTCAATACTAACGCTTCCTCATTTAAGAAACACCTAGTTAAATGCAAAAACACTGATAAAAACATAACAGTTAGGATAGAAACTAAGGAAAGAAACCTCGGCAATCTTAGAATCAAGGAAGCACTCATTATAGATAGAACACATC
>OZ024743.1:191626391-191631391 GCA_964016885.1 Eledone cirrhosa
ATACGAACATGTAGGGGTCGGATGGTGCTACCTATGTAAAACTTGTTACATTTATCGCATTGAATCTTATATACGACATAGGTGCGTAGGCAATCTGCCCCCCGTATCGGGCAGTTGCTGAGGGAACACGTCCCATCTGACTCGTCGGGTTTGTTGGAGAGGCATCTTCGCAGCGAAGGTCCTGTGTGGGCCAAATGTATGTCAAGTCCCTCCGTCCGTATGGCCCTGCGGATGGCGTTCGTGGTATATTCACTCAGGTGGGGGATTTTAAAGAAGCACCTGCTTTTATTTAAGTTTCTAGTGGGTGTCTGTCTATTGGGTCTGGGGTCTCTAATTCCGTTAATCAGTCGCTTGGGATATCCATTAGACTTGAGTAGATTACGGAATTGCGTGGTATGGGTGGGACCACCCATCGGGTCGCTGCATCTGTTAGTGATCCGTGTCAGTTCATTTAGGACATAGCCTCTCTTAGCGTTGTTGGGGAGGGCTGAGTTGTAATGCACAAATAAGTCCTTGCACGCTACTTTGCGGTAGAAGGTGGTGTTTATGTCTCCTTCTTCCGAGATGTTGATACGGAAGTCGAGGAGGGCGAGTGACCCGTCTTCTCCTGGGTGTCCTTTGAGCTGCAGACGTGGGCTGGTAGTGTGTGTAGAATGGGTTTCAGTAGTGTGGAGAGCAGCCACGATAGTGAATATACCACGAACGCCATCCGCAGGGCCATACGGACGGAGGGACTTGACATACATTTGGCCCACACAGGACCTTCGCTGCGAATATGCCTCTCTAACAAACCCGGCGAGTTAGATGGGACGTGTTCCCTCAGCAACTGCCCGATACGGGGGGCAGATTGCCTACGCACCTATGTCGTATATAAGATTCAATGCGATAAATGTAACAAGTTTTACATAGGTAGCACCATCCGACCCCTACATGTTCGTATCAAGGAACATATCAACACCAACGCATCTTCCTTCCGTAAACACACCCTTAAATGCGGAAATCTACAGGGTAGACCTTTGGTCACAGTCCTAGCGACTGAACGCAGCATCGGATCCTTAAGGATAAAGGAAGCACTTGTTATTAAGAACCTCAGACCCGCACTTAACAACCGGGCTGAGAGAAATGAGCTGACATGGCTAATTTAACCATAGTGACCATTCACAGCCCTCACGGCCTGCTATTTTCACACACACGCACGTATATGCATACCCATACGGATACACACACACATCTATATTTATACACGCACACATGTTTTTACAACCTACCACCTTTCACACCCTTTGATTTCCAGCTTCTACAGCCCACTATCTTTCACACACACACGCACTCACACATATACACACTTACACATATACACACACAGTTACACACACATATATACCCATACGCATACACACACACATCTATATTTATACACGCACACATGTTTTACAACCTACCACCTTTCACACCCTTTGATTTCCAGCTTCTACAGCCCACTATCTTTCACACACACACACTCACACATATACACACTTCCACATATACACACACAGCTACACACACATATATATTTACACACACATATTTTACGGCTTTCACACGCTAGCGCACCCTCTTGATTTAACCCATTTGGTCAGTAGCTTTTGCCATAGCCTATCACGCGCACGCGCATTCTTTCCCTCATTTAAATTTTCTCCCCATAACGGCATTCCTGTTTTAACGACATCACAACTTTCTCCGGCTTAGCCTGTTCCCCCCCCCCCTTTTTTTGAACTTTCCCCCGTTGATGGGCGTGAGCCCGAAATATTGGGATTAAATCTCCACTACGGTAACCTTTCTACCTTTGTTTTGTTTTCATCTTTGTCTCTCTCAATTTTCACCTTCTATTTCTCCTATCTATCATTCACTTCCTACCTCGAGATTTCCCATCTGCATTGTTGTGGCTTTCTAAACTACGTATTTTACACATTTCACAATGCTTCAAGCAAACTTTAACACCCTCTTATCATTACACCTGAGCCAGGACTTGTTTGCACCCATAAGGGACCTATTCAGACTATCGGAGAATCGTGCCAAACTCGGTTGCCAAATTACCTTCTTAAAACGCTGCCTAAAGAACAACATCATTCCAACCACCATCAGGAATATACATCTACCCGAATGTTTACGATCACCATCCTTCGAAAACACCATCCGCCACATTCAACGCACGTTTATCAAGAAAATACTACGACACAACCACCACCAACTGCGACTCCATATACAAACGCTTTCCGAGCACATAGATCGTATAGCTCCAACCCTCACCCCTGACCACCAGGTCCAGGAAATACGCAAAGCTATCGATCAGTGTTACCACACCGGAGTCAAATACGATAAACAGCGCCTTATACGGAAATACGAATGGACTGTAAACAAATACTACAATGACAACATCCGCTCCCACAGACGGACCGACTACAACCACACCAGGGGCAACAGCTATACAACACCCTCCGCTACACCCCCCAACAGCGATCTACCTACCAACGATGCTTCACACCTCGTTACCGACCTAACCGGTACCCTCACCAACGACGAACTCGAACTTCTGCGCCTCGGACCCAAGTTCATCATTACACAGCGTCTCGATGATAGACTGAAACTCGACATCGAAACCAACTTCTGTCGGACAGCATATCAACTGAAATGGCTAACCGACATCCAAAACAACACCGAGATCGATTACAACCCCACAACCCACCCCACACTCCCCACGTACCACCTCGACAACCCACTCCACCCCCCACCCACCAACCACGAACTTGACACTAAACTACTCAGGTTGAAACATTCTATCTCTAACATCCTTTCCCAACACACACACACACACACACAATAAACGCAACCTCACCAATGCACAATTTAATACTCTCACCAACCTAAGATCCAGGAACCTTGTGTACCTTCCCTCTGACAAGGGGAAAGAATTCTGTGTCATCTCGAGAGAGACCTACAACAACTTAGCTCTCCAACATCTTAATGACGACAGCCTCTACTCGAAAGTCACAGGGACCTCCTCGACTCTAATCGAGGAAGGCATTAACACCATATGGACTAACATCTGTGTCCAACGAAAACTGCCAAAGAAGGTAAAAAAACAACATAATGACTCGAAACAGCAAACTACCCACCTTCTACCACCTGGTTAAAATACATAAACAAGGACCCGATTTGAAAATCAGGCCCATTGTCTCTAGCGTGGAGGGCCCACTCTACAAAATATCGTGGCTGCTCTCCACACTACTGAAACCCATTCTACACACTACCAGCCCACGTCTGCAGCTCAAAGGAGGTCTTGGAGCGACTACACCATCTGGCGCCCAACACCAGAAAGGAAAACGGTTATGCCTTCAGTCTTGATGTGGTCGCCCTTTATACCTCCGTACCAGCATCCCCAGCCGTCGACCTGTTGACCGAACGAGTCCGAGCATCTAACATACACTGCTTCGGACTCACACACACGGACATCCACCAACTCCTCTCCTTCATTGTGGATAATGCACTCTTCAATTTCCTCGGCCACACGTACAAACAAATCTCTGGGCTACCTATGGGCTCTAGTCTGTCCGGCATACTTGCGATCTCGTACATGGACCACCTGGAACGCAAGGCACTCAATACCTGCCAACCCAACGCCGTCGCCTTCTACTCCAGATACGTTGATGACATCCTGATACTTACTTCTTCCCGGGAGATGGCGAATGAAATTCACCAAATCTTCAACGATACTGACCATCACGTCGATTTCACCATCGAACACCCAGGAGAAGACGGGTCACTCGCCCTCCTCGACTTCCGTATCAACATCTCGGAAGAAGGAGACATAAACACCACCTTCTACCGCAAAGCAGCGTGCAAGGACTTATTTGTGCATTACAACTCAGCCCTCCCCAACAACGCTAAGAGAGGCTATGTCCTAAATGAACTGACACGGATCACTAACAGATGCAGCGACCCGATGGGTGGTCTCACCCATACCACGCAATTCCGTAATCTACTCAAGTCTAATGGATATCCCAAGCGACTGATTAACGGAATTAGAGACCCCAGACCCAATAGACAGACACCCACTAGAAACTTAAATAAAAGCAGGTGCTTCTTTAAAATCCCCCACCTGAGTGAATATACCACGAACGCCATCCGCAGGGCCATACGGACGGAGGGACTCGATATACATTTGGCCCACACAGGACCTTCGCTGCGAAGATGCCTCTCCAACAAACCCGACGAGTCAGATGGGACGTGTTCCCTCAGCAACTGCCCGATACGGGGGGCAGATTGCCTACGCACCTATGTCGTATATAAGATTCAATGCGATAAATGTAACAAGTTTTACATAGGTAGCACCATCCGACCCCTACATGTTCGTATCAAGGAACATATCAACACCAACGCATCTTCCTTCCGTAAACACATCCTTAAATGCGGAAACCCACAGGGTAGACCCTTGGTCACAGTCCTAGCGACTGAACGCAGCATCGGATCCTTAAGGATAAAGGAAGCACTTGTTATTAAGAACCTCAGACCCCCACTTAACAACCGGGCTGAGAGAAATGAGCTGACATGGCTAATTTAACCATAGTGACCATTCACAGCCCTCACGGCCTGCTATTTTCACACACACGCACGTATATGCATACCCATACGCATACACACCCACATCTATATTTATACACGCACACATGTTTTTACAACCTACCACCTTTCACACCCTTTGATTTCCAGCTTCTACAGCCCACTATCTTTCACACACACACACACACTTACACATATACACACTTACACATATACACACACAGCTACACACACATATATATTTACACACACATATTTTAGGGCTTTCACACGCTAGCGCACCCTCTTGATTTAACCCATTTGGTCAGTAGCTTTTGCCACAGCCTATCACGCGCACGCGCATTCTTTCCCTCATTTAAATGTTCTCCCCATAACGGCATTCCTGTTTTAACGACATC
>OZ024743.1:191633891-191648891 GCA_964016885.1 Eledone cirrhosa
GAAATGTGGTAAGGAACCAGGTGGACCATAACGCACCAAAGTACTCAATACTTAGGGTAGTAGAGTAGGTAAGAGGAACAAGTAAGACCCCGACGGCTGAGCTCAAGCCGTTTCGACGGCTAATTCTGGACTGAATGAAAAATTTATTCTGGTATTTAAATAGCCGAGCTTATCAAGGGGTAATTCCATATATGGTCAAAGAGACAATCACCAGAATTGGTCACATCACAAGTTAGTAGTAAATCGGTGATGGCAAATTGGTGGGGCAAGGGGTAGCTAAACCTGCCGGTAGGAGAAAAAGGGAGAGGGGGTGGAGTAGACCCATTCATGCGTTGGTAGTGCCGGCTACAGCTGGGCGTGAGGTGAAATGGATACTGGGGAGGGGGAGGGGGAGGAAGTCGAAACGGTAAGTAGAAACATGATGGGTAAAACTATAAACAGTACTGAGAGAGAAAAAAAAATAAGCAAGGTCTGGTTACTAAGACTTAAGTCTCTCGCTATTGCTAGGCTAAAGAAATACATAAATAAATAAATAAACAAATACGTGAATAAAAGAAGAGATAAATAAATAAATAAAAAAAATATATATATATAATGAAGAATAAAAAAAATAAATAATAATAATAAAAATAAACTAGGTGGGACGGAAATAAAGGGACCCTTATACGAGGTATAAGTGCGTGTATCGTACGGTGACGGGTCAACAAAGGGGGGGGGGGGGGCAAAATACTAAAGAGACTGCCACGAAATAATAAAGGTTTCTACCCCAATCACGGGGCCAGCAACCACCCAGTGCAAGAAAGTAAACTAGTACGAGAATATAATTTAGGGTCCCGCAAAAAAATACTAGTGCTAATTCGAATGTTACCGCCACGAAACGAAAAGTCTTATACACGCTACATTAAAGATCGTACGAAGTAAAAGTAAAGAACGGAAAATTAATACAGAAACCCCCCACCCACCCCACCCCCAAAAAAGAGAAAAAGAAGAAAGAAATACTGGATAAACGAGAAATTAAAGCAAAGATGCCACTAAGAAATATAGAAGGCACGGAAAAAAGGTACAGCGGTGGGAGAAGGGGGTAAGTATCCGAAGTCTAACACCTCTGCTATAAAAAGCGGAGTCAGCCAAATCTATCAAAGAATAGGGGAAGGGGTGGGGGTGTTGAAGCTACAAGGGACCGAGGGGCTACCTCGGGTGGGCGAGAAAAAGACGACGACAAAGAAAAGGAACTGGGGTAGAAGGACTATGGAGGGATGGGGGTTAGAAGGAAATATAGAGGAAGCGATAAAAGAATGTAAAAGAAGATCTTACGTCTCCATTGGCAAGCAGGGGTTACCCATTACAAAATAGGCAAGTGGGGTGTTATAGCCCTAGTCTACCCCCCCGGGTCATTATGGGGTTTGAGGGCAAGGTAAGACCTACGTAATCGGTGTTTACATGCAGTAACCAGTTCATCTTTCTTGTTTAGGAGTTGGTCTGTCGAAAACAGCATTTGTAAAGTTTCCTCCGAGCATAAATTGCACGGACGGCGTCCTCCCGTGTAAGAGTTGGCTCTGGACAGTAATTTCCAAGTGAGATCATAGTTGATGTTGTTGTCCTTGAGGTCCCATATGTGGCCCGAAAGTGTAGTGGCGTGACGCCGGGCCGGGTTTCGGAAGGTATGTCTGTGTTGGTATAGCCGGGTCTTGAAGTCACATGCGGTTAATCCTATATAAGCTTTGTTGGAGGTGTCCGTGCTCACGTTGCACTGGTAGATCACATTACGGTCTCTGCATCTGTTGTCGAGGGGGCAACTGGATCTATCAGGACAATTGCACCTCCTGGTCGGCTCTCCACTGCTATTTAGGTTGTTTCTTCCATAGGGGTTGAGTTTTTTGTTGTTGGAGGAGACGATGTTTTGTGCGAAGTTAGGTGTAGTGCTGTAAGAGAGTTTGATGGTATTTTTGTTAATTATGTTGTGGTAGCGGTGTTGTGGTGGGAAGTGTTTTTCAATGAGCCTAAAGAAAATTTTCCCGATGGGAGTTGTCACTTCGGCATTGTGGGGAGGATTGAACAATGTTACATTGCGTGAGCGGCGGTGTCGCCTGCTGGTTCCGCTAATGGGAGCTGGACAGTATGATATTTCCTCCCGGAAACCACTCCGCTTGAGGGCCTGGTTGTAGTAAGGCGCATGTTCATCGAATATCTTCTCATTAGCTGACAAACGGGATATGCGGAGGGAGATGTTTTTGACCAGGTTGTTGGTGATGTTCCTAGGATGGTTAGATCGACGGTGGATGTAGTGCAGGTTGTTATTGGGTTTCCTGTATGGCTAGTACAGGTCATTATTGAGATCAAGGGTAACGTCCAGGAAATTAACTCGGGTCAGGGACGTTTGTAGGGTTATTTTAAATCCCCAGTTGCGGAAGAAGCTGATTAATTGTTTACGGACCCGATCTGTACTACTGGGGTTGTACCCTTTAAGGGTAAGGAGCCCATCATCACGGTACAATCCACCACCGAAATCAGGAAACATATCGGTGAGTTTGGCTATAAGGAATAATCCTATAAGATCTGTGACCTCCGCCGAATCCGTCGCGCCGATGCTGACATCGAAGGGTGAGTCGGGAGCTCTTTTTATCCATTTGAAGTTGTCAAAGAGTAAGACTGTCTTCCTGGCGTGGAGGATGATTTTTCTTTCCTGGTCGGTGATGGGCACAAGTGCTTCGGCGCAGTCCAAGGCAGCAGTAAGTAGCGGTAAGGTGATTGAAGCATTGTAGCTCTCTATGTTGAACTGGATAAATTTAGTGTCTCGTTTATCCTCCATATTGCTGAACCATGAGATAACTTCCTGGGTGTTGATCCATAGGCTAAGTCGGGCGTGTTGCTTGACTTTTGGTATCACGCGGTCTAGGATTTTTTTGCTGATTCTCCCTATATCGGACTTCGTTGGGTTTATAAGCCTGATAGATGGTTTACGGTCGAAATCGGATTTGTGGTCCTTCAGTGTGAAGTATGGTGTCCGTGGGTCTAGGGGTTCGGTGCGGTCAGCGACCCCGAGGCTGGAGGTAATTTGTTGTCCATCTCGATTAATGTCCTCGATGCATGTGTGGTTAGCCTTTTTATAGGTGGAGTTTAGGCTGCTCCTGATCAGTGTGTGGTATCTGTCGGGGTTGACAAAGTATAGGTTCCCAGTTTTATCCGAATGCACCATGATCTCATTGGTGTTATCATACTCTGTTAAGTTGCTACGGAGTTTTTGTAGGAATCGGTTGTGTCTGGGTTTGAATTTAAGGTTCTTGACCAGTTGGAAGAGGTCGTTCTCGAAGGGTGAGAGCAAAGGGTTCTGGGGGGGGGGAGATTTGTAGGTAATAAATCCGAATCTCTCCTTGGTACCGAAGTCCTGATTGTCGCAAAATCTGTCCAGAGCCAACTCTTACACGGGAGGACGCCGTCCGTGCAATTTATGCTCGGAGGAAACTTTACAAATGCTGTTTTCGACGGACCAACTCCTAAACAAGAAAGATGAACTGGTTACTGCATGTAAACACCGATTACGTAGGACTTACCTCGCCCTCAAACCCCATAATGACCCGGGGTATATATATATATACAAATATATATATATATACAAATATATATATATATACATATATATATATATATATATATATATATATATATATATATATATATATATATATATATATATATATATATATATATATATATATATATATATATATATATATATATATATATATATATATATATATATATATGTATATATATATATTTATATATATATATAAATATATATATATATATGTATATGCAAAAGTTCTATTTAAATTGTTTGGATACAACAAGCAAATATTATTATAACTGATATAAAGCACTCGACAAATATTTGGAGTAGATATACAATATTAATAAATGGAAACTATATTTATAAAACCATATTTATTTCATTATCTATATTTCAAGGATACCAAGTTAAATCATGGTATGCCTTCATCAGACAAAATACAATATATAACAGTTTTACAAATAGATATTGACGTACCCTTTCAAAAAGGTGACCGTTGCTTTTGGAGGCCATCCGGATAGTGGTTTGTTTACTTTAGTAAGTCATAGTGTTAAGAGTAAGTGAAAAGATGGAGAGAGAGAGAGAAACGTGGAGAAAAGAAAGGGAAAGATAGATAAAGAAAAAGAAGAAAGCAAAAAGTAACAGAGGAAAAATATCGGGGAGATATCAAAACATCAGACAGAGAAAGAACTCAAGAGAGAGATATGCAAAGATAGAGAGAGGGGGGAGAGAACGAAAACCTTAAGTTATGTCATATTAAGTTGAGTTAACAATTGAGATGAAATGAATAAATAAAATTAGAAATATTAATATTCGTGAATGGAATATAGATATATAATATGAGAAATTACACATTGTTTAATTATGATTATATATTTAGTTTTAAAATTGAGATCAATATATTAAAAATTGGAATTTAAACATTATAAAATATATATATTGCTATAGAGATTATCTATCGTATATCACATATACATAGGCAAAGGTACATAAATATATATATATAAATATATACTCACTCACTCAGAAAATACATATTATATCTACTCCCGCACATAATGTATACATACAAAGCATAAGTGATTTTTTATTTATTGCTATACACTCCTTGTGTTATTAATTAAAAAATTTTAGTATATATATATAAATATATAGGATTAACTTTTCTGCATTTATGGCTGTTAAATTATGCATATCTGCAATCAAAAGCCGCATGTGTAAGCCTGTACATTCACACCCATAATTCTTAGCTATACATGAATAGATATGTGTGTGCATCTTCAATTGGTATACACACGTCACTCATGCATATATACAGACAGACATATAATCACAAAAAAAAAACATATAACACATGTATATGTATGTCGACACACACATATAGATACATAAGCCGTACATAGACATAAGTATACATCAACATATAACATAGAACAATTGAGTATATAAAATACAAAAGGATTATATTTTGGAAATATAATTATATCAATATAACTTAAAAGGCAAACGAATTTTACAAACATCAAAATACTAAAATATCCCAAAATATTATAGAATATTTCAAGTTAAAATAATATGTTTAATATATTTAGCATAGAAATTTATCTTACGTATATTTTAATCAAGACATTGAAAGGACAAACTTTTGAAAATTATGAGAAGCTATCAGAATAAAAAAATAAATCTAATAAAAATTATGAGAAGCTATCAGAATAAAAACAAATCTAATAAAATAAAAAATAAAATGAATCTAATAAAAAAATGAATCTAATAAAAAAAATATAAAAATAAAATGAATCTAATAAAAAATAAAAATAAAATATTATAACTTAAAACACAAGGATTCTACAGATATCAATATATTAAAAAATATTAAAAAATAAAAAAAAAAAATAAAAAATAAAAAATAAAAAAAAAAATAAAAAATAAAAAATAAAAAATAAAAAATAAAAAAAAAATAAAAAATAAAAAATAAAAAATAAATAAAATAAAAAAAAAAATAAAAAATAAAAAATAAAAAATAAAAAATAAAAAATAAAAAATAAAAAATAAAAAATAAAAAATAAATAAAAAATAAAAAATAAAAAATAAAATTTTTTTAATTTTTAAAAATCCTCAAGAAATCTTTAAAAAAAATTTTTTTTAAATTTAAAAAAAATCTTTAAATATTTTTAAATATAGAATATTTTAAGCTAAAATAATATGTTTAGTATAGAAATTTATCTTGCGTATATTTTATTCAAGATATTGAAAGGATAAACTTTTCTAAATTATTTAATTAATTAAACTACATTTTAAATTTATACTTATATTTAAACGTTGAGTTCAATCTATGTCTGCAGCAACTGAATAAATTATTCCTTAAATTAAGGGAATTTTTGGTCTTTAATATAAAAAATATAAAAAATATTTCCTCTATACAAAGATCACAATTTTCAGAAGAGGAATTAAAAGGAGTAGCTTTTGAAATAATATTCCAAATCAGCGAATATTCAACATTATCTCGTTTTAGGTCCCATAATAGGCTAGATAGCGAAGTTGAAGATTTTTTGTTTGGATCTGTAAAATAATTTTTATGATTATTGAAGCGGGATTTAAATTCTGTAGAGGTAGAACCGACATAGTTAAATGAATTTAAATTAGTTTTAACATTACAATTATAAACTATATTTTTAGCTAAGCAGTTGTTATTTAACGGACAGTTTGATTTATTTCTACAGTTACAGTTATTCGATTGAATATTGCTTGGGTTATTATTGGTATTTTGGTTAGGTTTTAAATTTCTATTATTAATTCTATTAATATTTTGCGCTAAATTTTTGGTGGAAGAGTAAGTTAATTTTATAGTATGTCTATTAAAAATTGGGTAATATTTATGTGTTCTAGGGAATCGTTTGTCAAGATCTTTAAAGAATAGTTTAGCAATAGGGGTTTTAATATTTAGTGAGAAAGGAAGAGCGAACCATAATATATTCCTAGTTCTATTTCTTTTTCGGCTTTCGGAGTTATTGTAATATTTTCTATTAGAGTTGTTGAAATTGTTACCATAATTAAAGTTGTTATTATTTTGGTTATTTTGTATATTATTATTATTATCGATGTATTTAATTTTATTTCTATACCCAGCTCTACCTAACGCTTCGTTGTAATAATGCGCTTTTTCATCAAATATATTCTTATTAGATGAAATTCTTGAAATTCGTTCTTGAACTGAGTTCACTATAGTATTTTTAACGGATCTGGGGTGATTAGAGTTAAAATTGACATAATTTAAGTTCTCATTTAGTTTGTGAAATGGATAATGAAGACATGTGTTTAGATTTAGTGTTACATCTAGAAAATTGACTATTTTATGGTTATTCTCTATTTCCACTTTTAGATTAATGTAATTAAAAAATTGTATAATTTGTTTTCTTTTTCTATTTAGTTCACAGCTATTATTTTCTATAAGTAAAAGCATGTCGTCACGATATAAGCCTCCGGTTACCCCTGGTATTTTTCTATGTAGAGAATTAATTATAAAAAGGCCCACAAGGTCCGTTACCTGAGCTGAGTCTGAAGATCCCATAGTTAAGTCGAAATTATTATTTCTATCTGCCCTAGTCCAGAGTTGGTTATTAAATTCTATTAATGTTTTCCGTGCCGATAAAATAATGTGCATTTCATTGCGAGTTAGGTCTGTATGTTTAAATGCGTAAGTTAGTGCCTTATTCAGTAGATTAGGAGTGATAGATGAGTAGTAGTTAGCAATATCTAACTGAATAAACTTATTATAGTTATATTTAATTTCTTTAAACCAATCGATAACCTCACTAGTCCCTTTCCATAATTTTAAGTAAGATAAATTAGGTAAATTCTTAATTTGTTGTATTATTCTATCTAGAATATTTTTGCTAAGTCTGCCCAGGTCAGATTTAGATGGTGCAATTAATCTGACTGGTAAATCATTTTCAAAGTTTCTTTTATGATCCTTCATATTGATCTTAGGTTTCCTTGGTATGAAGGGTTGTGTTTTATTTTCAATGTCCAGTTCATGCAATATACAAGAGGCATCTGTATTCAGTTTTTCAAGTTCGTCCTTATTTGCTACTTTATATTTCTTCCTTACTCATAACACTATGACTTACTAAAAAACAAACCACTATCCGGATGGCCTCCAAGAGCAACGGTCACCTTTTTGAAAGGGTACGTCAATATCTATTTGTAAAACTGTTATATATTGTATTTTGTCTGATGAAGGCATACCATGATTTAACTTGGTATCCTTGAAATATATATAATGAAATAAATATGGTTTTGTAAATATAGTTTCCATTTATTAATATTGTATATCTACTCCAAATATTTGTCGAGTGCTTTATATTAGTTATAATAATATTTGCTTGTTGTATCCAAACAATTTAAATAGAACTTTTGCATATACATATATATATATATATTTATATATATATATATATATAAATATATATATATACATATATATTTATATATATATATATATATATAAATATATATATATATATATTTATATATATATATATATAAATAAATATATATATATATATATATATTGTTATACTTGGGGAGGGTAATATTTGCGTAATATTGCCAGAATTAATAACAGAACACACTCACTGTTTGGTTGGTTTTCGCTTCTCGATGTCTTTTATATCTGCTATCTAACTTACTCGGTCCTCAATGTTGCCATTGACTGACCGACGGTCAAAAATAATACAGATACAATATAGACACAAACATATATATATATAGTTTACATAATTTACATAAATCTTTCGTTGCACATCTGCAACATCGTCAGTGGTGTTATATTCTTTGTTCCTCCTGTTGTGTTGTATGTCTACGCCATTTTTTATTTAGTCTGTCTATATATTTATTTATTTATTTGCTTGTTTGTTCACCTTATTTTATTATGTCTTCTTTGCGCATGCGTTTGCGTGTGTGTATAGTGTTATGTGTGCTGTGTGACTAGTGTGTATAGTGTTGTGTCTGCTGGGTGACTAGTGTGTGTTTATGTGCTTGTTGTTATTGTGCTTGTGTATGTATTTATTTATCTTATTTTATTTTATTTTATTTACTTATTTATACTTCTCTTAGGTCAGTGTTGTTTGTTTGGGCGTTGTTGTTGTTCCACTCATTCTTTCTGTTTAGCTTTGGTCTTCTAATTTCTATTTCACTGGCCTCTCTGATTTGCCTATCTGCTGGGTCATTCCTATGTTTAGATATTATTCTAATTTCTATGTTGTCTATGTTACCGTCATGTTGTTGTCTAGCATGTTCGTATAGTACTGACCCGTTTTTTCGTCCTTTTAGTTCCCCCCAGTGTTGGTCTATCCTTTCACCTATGCTACGAGCTGTCTCACCTATGTATGTTGTTGTCATGTTTCTGCAAGTACTCTCTGTACATCTTATGCTATAGACTACGTTTCTAGTTTTACAGTTTATCCGGGGGTTCAGCTTACATATGATACATTTCCTATTGGTACAGTGGGTTTTCTTAAAAGGGTAGGTTTTGCTGATCAGGGATTTTATGGTGGTTCCTGGCTTTTCTACCACCTTTATTTTTAAGTGGGTCTTTCTCAGGGCCTTTCTACACTGGTTAGCTAATTTCCCTCCAGGGGTGGCATCCACAAACATGACACTCTGATATCTCTGGTTGTCGTACCATGATGTGGCTTTCCCTATCTTATGTCTAGCCCTATCTAAGCTAATCCATGATTTGCTCCTGTATAGTGGGCAAATTCCTTTCATGTCCAGTTCTATGAGGGTCTTATACTTTTCCATGGCTCCTTCGTATACTCTGACTCTGTCTCTTTGGTTGTAGCCAGAGAACTGCATGCGGTTGATGAAGTGTTGGATGTGTCCTTCCATTTCTGTTAGGTCGCACATTCTGGACACATTCTTCATCACTCGTACCAAATCTGCGATCAGAATATTAAACTTAGCACTACATGACATTGCTGAGTTTTTGAGTATCAGGTATTTGGAGGCCATGGGTTTAGCATAGTGTGAGTGGAGAATTTGGGCTCTCTCGTCTATAGTGTTAATCCAGAGTTCTGTGTCTAATACAGATAGTCTATTGTTAGGGTGTTTGGAAGGGAAGTCGAAAGTTACAGTTATACTCTGGTGTATGGAATTAGCTATCTGCTGGATGCTTTCCATCGTGCTACGTTCTAAATCAAACTTGTTAGTGCTCTCTAGTGGGGGTGTTCTTATAAATATATTGATATCGTCTACATAACGAGAGTACATGATGAGGTCTATGGAGCTTTCATTAAGGAGATCTTTAAGTCTCCTTTCCCACCATACCATGAAAAGGTTGGCAACATCACCAGCAATGCTGACGCCGATGGCTACTCCCTCATTTTGGGTGTAGATTTTCTCATTGAACTTAAATATGTGGTCCTTTAGGGTAGTTTTGATATAAAATAATAAAAAATGGCGTAGACATACAACACAACAGGAGGAACAAAGAATATAACACCACTGACGATGTTGCAGATGTGCAACGAAAGATTTATGTAAATTATGTAAACTATATATATCTGTGTTTGTGTCTATATTGTATCTGTATTATTTTTGACCGTCGGTCAGTCAATGGCAACATTGAGGACCGAGTAAGTTAGATTGCAGATATAAAAGACAGCGAGAAGCGAAAACCAACCAAACAGTGAGTGTGTTCTGTTATTAATTCTGGCAATATTACGCAAATATTACCCTCCCCAAGTATAACAATATCTGTTTCGACACACGATTTCATATAAAAAACCTCGCTAAACTAATTCATCGCCGCTATATATATATAAATAAATATATATATATATATATATATATTTATATATATATATATAAATATATATATATACATATATATATATATATGTATATTTATATATATAGATAAATATATGTATATACATATATATATATATATATATATATATATATATATATATATATATATATATATATATATATATATATATATATATATATATATATATATATATATATATATATTTATATATATATATATATAAATATAAATAGCTTAGAGTTTAGACTCAATGGGGTCATTTACAATCATTTCAGCTCTAGGAATCGCTTCTGAGCAGTAAAAATTAATATTTGATGAACATTTACATGTTTCAGTTGCAATTGACTAATAAAATCGCTAGAGTGAAAATATCTTAATTCAACAACATAAAGTCTGCCTGTACGATCTAAAAAATAATAAATCAATACTCACAGACTCATATGGGCAAAAAGCCTTGGTACCTAGACACGTTTAAAATTCAAAATACAAACTTTTTCCACAGATCGGTCAGAACTTCAAACTTCAAACATGTTTCACAAAGGATGGTATAATAGTAAAATAATTAACTAATTAGCAGTGAGTTAATCAACTTTTTCTGTGTTTAAGATTTTTCACTCTAGCGATCTTATTAGTCAATTGCAACTAAAACATGTAAATGTTCATCAAATATTAATTTATATAAATATATATATATATATATATATATATATATATATATAAATATATATATTTATATATATATATATATTTATATAAGTTGAAATAAAATGAAAACGAAATTTCATTTCTCACTCTTAGTATGGCACTTACTTAAATGTAAGTATGTATGTATACGTACATACATATATGTATACAGACGTACAGTAGCATGCATATATATATATATATATATATATATATATATATATATATATATATATATATATATATATATATATACACATATACATACAGGTACACATACATATATGCACGCATCAGTTTAGCGGACGCTTATTATAACGCCGCTTTGTTCGTTTGTAAACAAACTGAACAGCCTGAATTTATGCCATACGGTGTTAAGGCAACCACGTCACCTTTTTGTTCAACACTGACACAGGAACGATGTACTAGTTTCAAGCTTGTTAGCTATCTTCAGCACCGTATACCCATCTGCCAGATAGTTGAACGTTCGAAAGTATATACTTTCTTTATGAAAATTAACGGCTGAGCAGCCTAATTTGCATATTGAGTGAGTTAAATCGGTCAGGCATACCGAAAACGATAAGTTGAAATAAAATGAAAACGAAATTTCATTTCTCACTCTTAGTATGGCACTTACTTAAATGTAAGTATGTATGTATACGTACATACATATATGTATACAGACGTACAGTAGCATGCATATATATATATATATATATATATATATATATATATATATATATATATATATATATATATATATACATATATATACACATATACATACAGGTACACATACATATATGCACGCATCAGTTTAGCGGACGCTTATTATAACGCCGCTTTGTTCGTTTGTAAACAAACTGAACAGCCTGAATTTATGCCATACGGTGTTAAGGCAACCACGTCACCTTTTTGTTCAACACTGACACAGGAACGATGTACTAGTTTCAAGCTTGTTAGCTATCTTCAGCATCGTATACCCATCTGCCAGATAGTTGAACGTTCGAAAGTATATACTTTCCTTATGAAAATTAACGGCTGAGCAGCCTAATTTGCATATTGAGTGAGTTAAATCGGTCAGACATACCGAAAACGATAAGTTGAAATAAAATGAAAACGAAATTTCATTTCTCACTCTTAGTATGGCACTTACTTAAATGTAAGTATGTATGTATACGTACATACATATATGTATACAGACGTACAGTAGCATGCATATATATATATATATATATATATATATATATATATATATATATATATATATATATATATATATATATATATATATATATATATATATATATATATATATACATATATATATATAAATATATATATATATATATATATATATATATATATATACATATATATACACATATACATACAGGTACACATACATATATGCACGCATCAGTTTAGCGGACGCTTATTATAACGCCGCTTTGTTCGTTTGTAAACAAACTGAACAGCCTGAATTTATGCCATACGGTGTTAAGGCAACCACGTATATATATTTATATAGGAACCAGTAGTACCCCCACCCCCTCCCCTAGTCTATGATAGATTTGGCGGACTCCGCTTTTTATAGCAGTTGTGTTAGACCTCGGATACTTGTCCCCTTTTTCCGACCGTTCCCACTATTTTCCGTGCCTTCTATATTTCTTAGTTTCACTTATGCCTTATTTTCTCGTTTCAGTACTTCTTTCTTCTCTTTTCTTTTGGGCCGGATGGATTCCGAATTTATTTTTCCGTATTCTTCCTTTACTTCCTACGAACTTTCATGTAACTTGTATAAGATCATTTAGAGTTAGCATTAGTATATATTTTTTTCGGGACTCAGAATTATTATCTCGTACTAGTTTACTTTGCTGCACTGGGTGGTTGCTGGCATTGTGCCCGGCATAGAAACCTTTATTATTTATTTCGTGGTAGTTTCTTTAGTATTTTGGCCGCATTTGTTGACCCGTCACCGTATGATTTACGTAGTTATACCTCTTAAAAGGGTCCTTGCCTATTCCGTCCCACCTAGTTTATTTACTTATTTCGTTATTTCTTTATTTCTTTCTTTATTTCTTTCTTTCTTTATTTATTTATTTATCTAGCCTAACAATGGCTAGAGACTTAGGTCGTAGAACTTGCTTTACTTTTTTCTTTACACTTATTCGCTTTTCATCACTCTCAGTATTTTTTCTTTCATATATATATTTTTACCCCCCATTGTTCTACCTACCGTTCCGACTTCCTCCCCCTCCCCCTCCCCAGTATCTTCTTTGACCTCATGCCCAGCTGTAGCTGGCACTACCAACGCATGGTTGGGTCTACTCCACCCCCTCCCCTTTTTCTCCTACTGGCAGGTTTAGCCACCATCTCCCCTACTAATTTGCAATCACAGAATTACTACTGACTTTTGACAATCACTTTGACCATATATGGAATTACCCCTTGAGAAGTTCGGCTATTTAAATACCAGGATAAATTTTCATTTAGTCCAGAATTAGCCGTCGAAACGGCTTGAGCTCAGCCGTCGGGGTCTTACTGGTTCCTATTACCCACTCTACTACCCTAAGTATTGAGTACTTTGGTACGTTATGGTCCACCTGGTTCCTTACCACATTTCCTTCGTTATATATTTATATATATATATAAATATATATATATATATAAATATATATATATATATACATATATATATATATATATATATATATATATATATATATATATATATATATATATATATATATATATATATATATATTTTTATATATATATATATATTAATCTCCTATATTTAATATATATATATATATTTATATATATATATATTTATATATATCTATAGATATATATATATATATATATATATATATATATATATATATATATATATATATATATATATATATATATATATATATATATATTTATATATATATATATATTAATCTCCTAGATTTAATAATTAACCAATTAATTTAATTGGAAAATTCTGTTGATTGGTTTATTATTTGTGTTAGTTTTATAACATCTAGTCGAGAGCTTATCATGATGATTAGCGGAAATTTAAATATTTCCATTTGCTACAATTTGAATGACCCGCCAAAAACCAGGAGTTATTTCCCTTGCCGGAATTAACACGTGATAAATATAGATACGATTAGCAGCCGTGAGAGCAGCAACATATTTTATCACTCCTGATCCTAACCAGAACGAAAACCTGCTGATAAACTGATCCCTCTGTTCAGTCACCAATACCATGAACTTGCCACTAAAGTAAGTCTGATATTTGATTTCGGAGTCAGAGAAACATTTCAAACGCTCGTCTGATTTGTCCAGGTCTATTTTTCTCAACCTGATTAGTTTCTTCGTTACTTTGGTATGTATTGTGTGTTAGTTTAGCCTACCACAATGTCCGATTTGTCAAGCTATTTAAACGTATGTTATAACTCTGAGACCTATCTTATCGAGTGCTTCGCTAACCCATCACTTCATATAAGTAGGCCGAATTACTTGCAAACCGCCAGAGATTCGATTTTACTGATTCACAATTATATATATATAAATATATATATATATATATTTATATATTTATATATATATAAATATATATATATATAAATATATATATATATATATATATATTTATATATTTATATATATATAAATATATATATATATAAATATATATATATATATATATATATATATATATATATATATATATATATATATATATATATATATATATATATATATATATATATATATATATATATATATTAAAATAACAGATTAAAGTTTAAGCAAAGAATCGCTGCTTTCACCCTTAACGGGATCTTCTGAAACTAACAAAGTCAACCTGTAAACGCAGAACTGGATATTTCAAAAAACGTTGCAACCG
>OZ024743.1:191671391-191673891 GCA_964016885.1 Eledone cirrhosa
TTAATTGTAAGTTGTTTGTTCGATGTGTGTGTGTGTTTTCATTTTGTCCTTAATTGTAAGTTGTGATGTTGCTGTTCCACTCATATTTTCTATTTAATTTTGGTTTTAATTCTTTTATGCTTACTGCCTCTGTAATTTGCCTAAACATTGCGTCTTTCTTGTGTGTGGATTCTATTTTTATTTCTATGCTCTCTAATTTACCCCTGTGTTCTATCTTAGCATGTTGGTAGAGCACAGATGATTCTTTATTATCTTGGAGGTCTCGCCAGTGTTCATTTATTCGTTCCCCTATACTACGAGCTGTCTCACCTATGTACACTACATTTTTGTTTCTACATTGTCCTTCAGTACATCTTATGCTATATACTACATTTCTAGTTTTACAGTTAATATGGGGGCTTATTTTACAGGTTATACATTTCTTATCTATACATGAGGGTCTTTGGAACGGGTATGTCTTGCTAATAAGTGTTTTTACGGAGGTACCAGGTCTTTCTACTATCTTAATATTGAGATTATGTTTCTTTAGGGCCCTTCTAAATTTGTAGGCTAGTTCGCCTCTAGGGGTTGTATTGATGAACATTACACTCTGGTATTTATTGCTATCATACCATGAGTTTATTCTATTGGCCTTGTTCTTAGTTCTTTCTATTCTATTCCAAAATCTGCTCCTATACAAGGGGCAGGTCCCATTTATGTCATTATTTACCATTTTTTCCCATTTGGTTCTGGCTCCTTTATACACTCTGATTCTATCTCTCTGATTGTAGCCAGAGAACTGCATACGGTGGATGAAGTGTTGTATGTGTCTCTCTAGTTCTTCGGGGTTGCACATGCGGGACACATTTCTCATCACCCGTACCAAATCCGCAATCAGTATGTTGATTTTGGTATGGTCCGAAATGGCCGAGTTTCGGTGGATCAGATGTTTGGAAGTCATGGGTTTGGCATAATGGGAATGGAGGATTTGTTTTTCGTTGTTAATAGTATCTAACCAGAGCTCTGTGTCTAGTACAGGTAATCGATGGTTGGGGTGTCTACTTGGGTAGTCTATAGTAACTCTAATGCTCTGGTGGATGGAGTTTGCTATTTGCTGGATGCTTTCCATTGTGTTTTTCTCTAGTTCCTGACTGTTCTTTAGTGGGGGTGTCTTAACTACGATGTTTATATCATCTACGTAGCGGGAGTACATTATCAGGGTTAAGCTGTCTTCTAATTGTTCATTAAGTTTTTGTTTAAGTCTACTGTCCCACCATACCATGAATAAGTTAGCTATGTCGCCTGCAATGCTAACACCAATGGCTGCTCCTTCCTCTTGGGCATATGTTTTACCATTAAATTTGAACATATGTTCCTTAAGGGTTAGTTTTTTGCTGGCCCCTACCGCATGTGCAATCATTTTCTTCAGTTCATCATGGTTTTCGGGTGTCCGTATGGCTCTGGTCCACCCGTTCCATCTATCTGTGTGGGTTTTCTTGGCCATTGAGGTAATGGTAGGTGGTCTGCCTCCTGGCAGAGAGATAGAATCAGAGTGTATAAAGGAGCCAGAACCAAATGGGAAAAAATGGTAAATAATGACATAAATGGGACCTGCCCCTTGTATAGGAGCAAATTTTGGAATAGAATAGAAAGAACTAAGAACAAGGCCAATAGAATAAACTCATGGTATGATAGCAATAAATACCAGAGTGTAATGTTCATCAATACAACCCCTAGAGGCGAACTAGCCTACAAATTTAGAAGGGCCCTAAAGAAACATAATCTCAATATTAAGATAGTAGAAAGACCTGGTACCTCCGTAAAAACACTTATTAGCAAGACATACCCGTTCCAAAGACCCTCATGTATAGATAAGAAATGTATAACCTGTAAAATAAGCCCCCATATTAACTGTAAAACTAGAAATGTAGTATATAGCATAAGATGTACTGAAGGACAATGTAGAAACAAAAAATGTAGTGTACATAGGTGAGACAGCTCGTAGTATAGGGGAACGAATAAATGAACACTGGCGAGACCTCCAAGATAATAAAGAATCATCTGTGCTCTACCAACATGCTAAGATAGAACACAGGGGTAAATTAGAGAGCATAGAAATAAAAATAGAATCCACACACAAGAAAGACGCAATGTTTAGGCAAATTACAGAGGCAGTAAGCATAAAAGAATTAAAACCAAAATTAAATAGAAAATATGAGTGGAACAGCAACATCACAACTTACAATTAAGGACAAAATGAAAACACACACACACATCGAACAAACAACTTACAATTGAAAACACACACAAAATGAAAACACACACACACATAGAACAAACAACCAACCAACAATAAATAAATAAATAAACAAACAAATAAAAAAATATAAATAGAAAAATAGAAAAATGAACACAAACACACACAGACACCCGGATGTGGCGCATGCGCAAACTGAGCACGCAACCCACACACAAACAAAATGGCGTAGGATAGAAGAAAGGAAAGGCACAGAAACGAAGA
>OZ024743.1:191681391-191686391 GCA_964016885.1 Eledone cirrhosa
CTCTTGTCCGGAAAGTCCTCAAGATCCAGCCAGCGAGTCGTCTGCACATTGTCGCCACTTTCATGATGTGTGAAGAAAAAGATGCATCAACGCTCATGTCTATGCCCAGGTCTCGTATTGATTTTGACACGGGGATATCGGTCCCTCCTGGCCCTGTGTAGTTGTGTTCCACTATATTTGTGTTTTCAGGTTTGTTTGGAGGTTTGGATTGTAGGGCTTGGAATTTGCCAGCATTAAACTGCATATTGTTTTCTTCCGTCCATTTGTATATGGCATCCAGATCCTGCTGTAAAAGGGCAGCGTCAGCCGGGTTTTTGATTGCCTGTGCTACCTTAGTGTCATCAGCATAGCTAGTGAGGGATTTTGTTGTATGTACTACAGAGGGCATGTCTGAGAGAGCCACCAAAAACAGTAGTGGTCCCAGGACTGTCCCCTGGGGCACCCCACTTGTTATTGGTGTTTCCTTTGAGAGGGCCCCATTTGCTGCGAATACCTGGCTTCTGTCCCTTAGGAAGCCATGCAGCCACTCACGTACTTTTCCAGTTATGCCGAGTCCGTGTAGTTTGTGACATATCATTCCGTGGTCGACCTTGTCAAAGGCCTTCGCAAAGTCAAGATATATCACGTCCACGTGTGAGCTGTCTAGTAGTTGTCTCAGTACCCAGTCATAGTGATGTAGCAGCTGTGTAAGGCAGCTTCTTCCTGTGCGGAAGCCATGTTGCGTGCTAGTCAAGCGGTCATTTTCCTCGAGGAAAGTGATCAGTTTCTTTCTGACGACTCGCTCCATGACCTTACTGATATGCGACGTCAGGGAGACTGGCCTATAGTTTTTGGCCTCCGCTCTGCTACCTCCTTTATGGATAGGGCATATTGTGCCTTCTTTCAGCTCCCTGGGTAGTACACCGCTAGCCAAGGAGCTTCTGAAGAGCATCTTCAGTGGAGTTGCTAATGCCCGCTTACATATTTTTAAGAGAACTGCTGGGAATCCATCAGGTCCAGCAGCCGAGTCTGTTCTAATTTCATCAATGGCGTACGCCACATCCTCCTCCGTTATGTCTATGTGGTTGATGGTTGCCATTTCTTGATGTAGTGTTGTGGCATCAAAGAACTCCTCTGGCCTCGTTATTTGCATGTGCCTCAGTGGACATGTGAACACACTTTTGTACTGTTCGTTCAGTATTTCACATATCTCTTGGGGTTTTTCGGTTAATGAACCGTCCGTATGGAAGAGTGGCCCAATCTTGCAATGTACTGAGGCAGTTTCTTTTGCAAATTTAAAGTAGGCCTTAGGGTTTGTTTTAATGTTTTCTATGGCCCTGTTCTCTTTCTTTGCCCTCTCATTCTCATGGGAAAGCTTGAGTGCAATCTCGGTGCCAAGTAATGCACATTTCAAATAGGATTCCTTCTTGTTTTTGTTTTGTTGACTATTCAACTGGTTTGAGAGTTTAGTTCTACGTCTCATAAGGATTTTCCTATCTCTGGGAATAAGATTTTTGTGTCTGTTTGCCTCTTTCTCCGGGACAAACTTTTTGCATATAGTGTGTATAGTTGTCATGAAGTGTTGAAATTGTATGTTAGTGTCTTGTGTGGCGGTGTTTTCACTCCATGTTTGCTTCCGGATTTCTCTCTTAATCTTTTTCCAGTTAGCCTTGTAGAAGTTAAGGCTGGATAACGTCCCGGAGCTTCTTGGTGATTTTGTCTCTGTTGGTTTTCTTGGACCACATATCATTAGCTCTACTAAGTTATGATCCGAGAGAATTGTTGGTGTCACCTTTATATTGTGGATAAGCACTTCGTTGTTTGTAAAACAGAGGTCCAGGACATTTTCGCCTCTTGTTGGGAGGAGTATTGCTTGCTCCATGAACAGCCTGTGTGTGAGGGCCAGCAGGGATTCAGTCTGTCTCTGTTCTATTGACGTCATTCCAGGGAGGAGGTGGCCCTCAGGCCATTTGACCTTTGGTAGGTTGAAGTATCCCAGCAGTAGAATGTTGAGTCCTGGTCCAGTTTATCAAGGACCTCTTCTATCCTACTTAGGCTATCCTCAAATTTACCCTCATGACACATATTACTGTCTATAGTTGCTTCATATGTACTATCAGTGTGTCACAGACTGAGTTTGAATGTGTCAACAGTACAATTGGTGTGACATCTTCACGGATATACAGAGCAACCCCACCATGAGTTCTCTCCTTCCTGTCCGAACGAAATACAGTATATTTCGGTATATGTATTTCTGCATCTGCTATACTGCTTGTCAGGTGCGTTTCAGTTAGTGCCATGCATAGTGCTTGATTGCTTATGGCTATCTCTCCCAGGTAGGAAATTTTACTCATGTTACTGAGTTTCACCAGGCCTCTGACATTCAGCAGCAGCACTGGTGTGACTTTTGGGGTGGCAGTAATGGCTGTCGGTATGACACCTGGTCTGGTGTCAGCGGCGGCCACTCTGGGTCCCTTAACTGTGGTGGTCTCGAGTGCTGGTGTGGATGTGGATGACCCTGGCTCTGGAGACGAAGCAGCCAAGTCAGCTGTCCCACAATCTTCTATGCCATCACTAAAAAACTTTTCTGCTCTGCTGCTGCCATCTGTATATCGTCGGCATGTGCGTGCCTTCTCCTTGTCGGTGCGGCACGCGCGACATCAGCATACTTCTGGAGCGACTTATTTCGGCTTTGGCTGGGGCATGTTGCGCGAGTAGGATGGGCATAGTTCGTTTGAGACCTAGGGTGGGCGAATCTGCATACCATCCCTGTCTCTCCATGCCAGCATGTCCCGTTCTTGAAAGACTTGCACATTGCTTGGGTTTTTTTGCTCCCAGTGTCTCGGTGCTTTCTGTTCTTCCTTTGAACAGTTGTCCACTGGTCCCTCTGCGCTTGGTTCTCCTTCGGAAGGTGATTTCGCTTTACACCTTTGCCCTTTGCTTGTTGGTTGACCTGCCTGCCCTCCCTGCCTGTGGCGGAGGGTATATCATTTTCTTTCAGGTCCGTGCTTGTGCTCTCCTCCTTTTCTTTTTCCTTTTCCTTCCCTTTCTCCTCATCCCTCTCTTTTCTCCTCCCTGAGGACACTGCTTAGCATCGCCATATGTGGCGCTATGAGGACATTCGCCTTCTCAATTTCTTTTCTCTTTCTCTCTATCTGTGCCAGGGTCCTCAGAAACCCATGGCTCTTCGGGTTCTCCGTCATCTTTTTGCTTGGTGGAGACCCATCAGCCATGGTCCAACCCTAGATCAAAACCGCTAGTTCCATCTTTGACCAGTTTCGTTGGCTCCTAATTTCACCTTTTTCCAGTATGCAGTCCATTTCGCTGTGGAGGGGAGAAACAGAGAGAGTGGGAAGTGTAGGGTAGAGGTTAGAGAGGGACAGATGGAGGGAGAGAGATATAAGTCCAGTGAGGTATTGAAGGAGCGATCTGTAGGAAAAGAGAGAGAGAGCTTGTGCGATCCAGAGAGAGAGAAAAAGAAACAGAAGAAAAGGGGAGAGAGATAGAAGAGAGGAGCGAGAGAGATAGCGGATAAATATATAATATGACACCACCCTCCCCTCCCACATCTCCGACACCAACCACGCCCTGCGCCTTTTCGACTCCTTCACCTACTTACCCGGCCCTCAGGCATTCCTCTTCACCCTAGACATCAAGTCCCTCTATACCGTCATCCCCCACGCCGACGGCCTTCGCGCCTCAAACACTACCTTGACCTTCGCCCCTCCCCCATTCCCTCCACCCCCACCCTCCTTCACCTCGCCGAGCTGGTCCTCACCCTAAATTGTTTCTCCTTCTCGGGTGAGTTTTACCAACAGGTCACGGGGGTAGCCATGGGCACAAGAATGGGCCCGAACTATGCCAACCTTTTTGTTGGCCATGTTGAGGCCCAAATCTTTGCCCAGTACACCGGCCCCACGCCCGAACTGTATGGTCGTTACATTGACGACTGTATCGGAGCCACGACCCTCACCCGAGTACTGATCGATTCCTTTCTCTCCTTCTTCTGCTCCTTCCACCCCTCCCTCCACTTCACCACCTCTATCTCCACCACCCACGTCCACTTCTTAGACATCTCCGTCGCCTTCGACCCCTCCCACCACTCCCTCGTCACCTCCGCCTTCTTCAAACCCAACGACTCCCACTCTTACCTCGACTTCTCCTCTTCCCACCCCACCCACACTAAACTCTCCATTCCCTACTCCCAACTTCTCAGGATCCGCCGCCTCTGTAGCCGTGATGCTGACTTCGAGTCCCAGGCCCTTTCCCTAGTCAGCCATTTCATACGCAGAGGTTGCCCCCCCCCCCCTCTCTCGTCTACACCGCTCTCACCCGCGCCCGTGCTATCCCCCGCTCCACCACCCTCACCCCACGCCACCGCACACCCACCCACCGTCTCCCCTTCCCCATCACCTACCACCCCTCCACCTTACCCCTCCACCGCACCATCCGCCGCCTCTTCCGACGCCTCCAGTCCGACCCCTCCACCTCCCACATCTTCCCAACCCCACCACTCCCCTCCTTCAAACGCGCACGCAATCTCCGCACCCTCCTCGTCCACAGCTCCCTACCCCCCAACCCACGCTCCGGTCCCCCCCCCGGTTCCTTCCCCTGTTCTAGGCCCCGCTGCAACACCTGTCCCCACATCACCCACACCACCACCTTCCAGGGTCCCAACGGCCACTCTCTCTCGGTCCAGCATGCCTTCCGCTGCACCTCCTCCAACCTAGTCTACGGACTTCGTTGCACGGAGTGCAGCGCGACTTATGTCGGACAGACGGGACGTCGCCTGGCGGACCGAGTCACGGAGCACCTCCGGGATATTCGTCTCGGGGGCAGTTCCTCCATCGCCCGCCACTTTGGTGGCCCTGGACACTCCGCACGCCATCTCACAGTCTGTGGCCTACTCCAGTGCCACGGAACACCCGCCATCGCCTTACGGTCGAACAACGCACTATCTTCATCTTACAGACCCACACTCCCCTCGGCCTCAACTCCCCACCCTTATTCCTTTAGCGTTC
>OZ024743.1:191696391-191701391 GCA_964016885.1 Eledone cirrhosa
GTCCACCCGTTCCATCTATCTGTGTGGGTTTTCTTGGCCATTGAGGTAATGGTAGGTGGTCTGCCTCTTGCTGGTCTTGTAGGGCACCGGTTGCTAAGGTCATATGTGTCTAGGTAATTATTACTATAGGTAAGAAACCCCAGTCACTGAAGAGGTCACAGAATATGTGACGAAAGCACTTTGACAATATATAAACAACCATCTGGTTGTGGAACCAACCAACCAACCGGGAATTTATAAATTCCTAAATTTATAAATTTATTATAATAAATTGAAGTGAAAGCAACTAGTGCGTGTGTTTCTTATTGGCAACATGACACTCTCAAAGTATAACAATATCGGTTTCAACACACGTTTTCAGATAAAGAATCTTGCTAAACAAATTCAGAAAGGAAATAGCGTAAGCCTTAGCCAGGCTAACAAGATACTGAAAACCACCATGTTCTGTTGTCTACGAAAAACAATAACATCTCGACAACTACACTTCATAAAAGAATGTGCCTTGTCCCGAGTTTACACTAACACCATCAACACCGATGTAAGAAGATTACAACTCACCAAAAAGCAAGCAGATAGGCTAAAACGAACACTAATTCTAAACATAAAAAAGAAGATCTATAGAGAATTAAGTCATCAAGAAAAACATAAGCGTAACCTAATACAAGTAATAACTAAGATCACCACACCAAGAGAAAAACTAATATTTATAAGCCTTATACGTCCTGAAGAACAGTACATTGTTCAAGAATGTGATAAACACTTTAACAAGAAACTTAAGTGGCTTAAACAGATAAAACTAAATCAAGATACTTTAGAGAATACCAATAGATATCCCGACAAAATTGACGGTATAAATATGGCCGACATCTCATTAACTGATGAGTTCAACAACAACAACACAAATATATTCGGCAACACTATGTTCGACTCTGATTAATTATCTGTATTACAACTGCCACCTAAGTATGCGACATTTAAGAAGGTAAATATGATTAGTTGTTTGTCAGAAATAGAAAAATCAATTACAAAATTACGTTGGAGCCTCAAAAACAAAAACAAAAACAAAAGTAACAACATACACACACACATATACAACACACATCCCAACAACAACAGACACACAGACACAAACAACAATAACAACAAACACATCAACAATAATAACATACTCAGAAACAACAACAACAGACACGCAGACACAAACAACAATAACAACACACACAACAATAATAACACACACGGAGACAACAACAACAACACACATCAACAACAGCACACATCAACAACAACAACACCAACACACACACATTCAATGCTTCTCACCACCACCACAATCTTAACAAACACACAGACACAGAAAACAGGTAATGGCAGTAGCACAGAAATAAGGGAGGTAATAGGATTGAAAGGAGAGGGGAGACTATGGACAGAGAAAATAACCAAGACGAATACACAGACACACAAAATAGAGTAGATAATAACAATGAACCAGAGGAAAGAGACAGGAGTAATAATGAGAGACATAGAAACAACCATGATGCTGTTGGTGGAAATAGAAATAGAAACAACACAACTAACTATAACAATAGCACTAGTACACATAAAGCAGCAGCCTGGAACTCTACTTTATATAATCCCTCCGATAATTCGTTCGACCTGTGACGAGTCCACGACAAGACTTTACCTTTTAACAAACGCACGCAATTGCCGTCGCAGGTCGATGGACAAACAGAAGCACAATTTAATATAGCTAGATCTAAACTTAGAAATATTATAGAACAGTATAGCAAGAAGCATAATAGAATGGAGGCCCAGCAACTGGGAGAAAAATCTGCAAATGGCTTGCGTAAGCTCATGCAGCGCTCGCGTAATGGAGAGATAGCATGCTTTCCAACAGACAAGTCTGGCAAAATGTCGGTTGACAGTCTGCCAAACTACATCCAGGAAATGAAACCCCACATCACTAACACAAGAGAAGTAACACCACAAGGGCATGAGGATAGAGAAAAAGCCCTCAATGCCCATATGGTGATATGGACAACTATAATGCAGCCCAATAAAAGGACTGCCAACAACTTCCAGGCCTGGAACAATGATGTGCCAGTGTTGTATGGGCTTCGAAAAGACCATAAAACGGGCAGTGACCCTGTCGCGGGACCACCAACACGGCCAGTCAGTGGAGCTAACATTTCTAGTAACTACAGACTGTCCTACTTCCTCTCCCTGATCATACGCCCCATAATTGAAATGTCCCCCAGATGTATGTGACAGCGCGGAGGATCTCCTCAGCAGAATCGGCGAGAGTAACCGATCTAGGGACCTAACAAACTGCATAATAGGTAGCATGGATGTTGTGTCCATGTATCCATCTATTGACGTGGATTTTGCTGTGGAGAAATGCGTAGAAATAATCAGTGAGAGCAATGTTGAGTTCCGTGGGATTGATACCAGTGAGCTGGGACCCCTACTTAAACTTACCTATAGTAATACTTACCTAGACACATATGACCTTAGCCACCTGTGCCCTACAAGACCAGCAAGAGGCAAACCACCTACCATTACCTCAATGGCCAGGAAAACCCACACAGATAGATGGAACGGGTGGACCAGAGCCATAAGGACACCCGAAAACCTCGATGAACTAAAGAAAATGATTGCACATGCGGTGGGGGCCAGCATAAAATTAACCCTTAAGGAACATATGTTCAAATTTAATGGAAAAACATATGCCCAAGAGGAAGGAGCAACCATTGGTGTTAGCATTGCAGGCGACATAGCTACCTTATTCATGGTATGGTGGGACAGTAGACTTAAACTTAAACTTAAAGAACAATTAGAAGACCCCTTAACCCTGATAATGTACTCCCGCTACGTTGATGATATAAACATCGTAGTTAAAACACCCCCACTAGAGAACAGTCAGGAACTAGAGAAAAACACAATGGAAAGCATCCAGCAAATAGCTAACTCCATCCACCAGAGTATTAGAGTTACTATAGACTACCCAAGTAAACACCCCAACCATCGATTACCTGTACTAGACACAGAGCTCTGGTTAGATACCATTAATAACAAAAAACAAATCCTCCATTCCCATTATGCCAAACCCATGACTTCCAAATATCTGATCCACCGAAACTCAGTTGTTTCGGACCATACCAAAATCAACATACTGATTGCGGATTTGGTACGGGTGATGAGAAACGTGTTCCGCATGTGCAACCCCGAAGAACTAGAGAGACACATACAACACTTCATCCACCGTATGCAGTTCTCTGGTTACAATCAGAGAGATAAAATCAGAGTGTATAGAGGAGCCAGAACCAAATGGGAAAAAATGGTAAATAATGACACAAATGAGACCTGCCCCTTGTATAGAAGCAAATTTTGGAATAGAATAGAAAGAACTAGGAATATGGCTAATAGAATAAACTCATGGTATGATAGCAATAAATACCAGAGTGTAATGTTCATCGATACAACCCCTAGAGGTGAATTAGCTTACAAATTTAGAAGGGCCCTAGATAAATATAAACTCAATATTAAGATAGTAGAAACACCAGGTACCTCCGTAAAAACACTTATTAGCAAGACATACCCTTTTCAAAGACCCCCTGTATAGATAAGAAATGTATAACCTGTAAATTAAGCCCCCATATTAACTGTAAAACTAGAAATGTAGTATATAGCATAAGATGTACTGAAGGACAATGTAGAGACAAAAATATAGTGTACATAGGTGAGACAGCTCGTAGTGTAGGGGAACGGATAAATGAACACTGGCGAGACCTTCAAGATAGTAAAGAATCCTCTGTACTCTACCAACATGCTAAAATAGAACATAAGGGTAAATTAGAGAACATAGAAATAAAAATAGAATCTACACACAGAAAAGACGCAATGTTTAGATAAATCGCAGAGGCAATAAACATAAAAGAATTACAACCAAAATTAAATAGAAAACATGAGTGGAACAACAACATCACAACTTACAATTAAGGACAAAAAGAAAACACACATGCACATAGAACAAACAACCAACCTGTAACATGTAAATAAACAAATAAATTAACGAATATAAACACACACAGACACCCGGATGTGGCGCATGCGCAGACTGAGCAAACAACACACACACAGAAACAAGATGGCGTAGGACAGAACAAAGGAGAGGCACAAAACAAAGAAAAGAATCCCCAGTCACTGAAGAGGTCACAGAATGTGTGACGAAAGAACTCTGACAATATATAAACAACCATCTGGTTGTGGAACCAACTAACCAGACGGAAATTTATAAATTCCTAAATTTATAAATTTATTATAATAAATTGAAGTGAAAGGAACTGGTGCGTGTGTTTCTTATTGGCAACATGACCCTCCCAAAGTATAACAATATCGGTTTCAACACACGATCTCAGATAAAGAATCTTGCTAAACAAATTCAGAAACGAAATATATTTATATATATTATATATTTTATATATATATATATATATATATATATATATATATATATATATATATATATATATATATATATATATATATATATATATATGTATATGTATATATATATTATAATATTGTTATACTTGGGGAGGGTCATATTCGTGTAATATTGCCAGAATCAATAACAGAACACACTCACTGTTTGGTTGGTTTTCGTTTTTCGCTTCTGTGTCTTTTATATCGGTAATCTAATTTATTCGGTCCTCAATGATCAGGTAAGAAAAATGGTCGCACATGCAATAGGGGCTAGTATCAAAACTACCCTAAAGGGCCACATATTTAAGCTCAACGAGAAGATCTACACCCAAAATGAGGGAGCAGCCATTGGCGTCAGCATAGCTGGTGATGTTGCCAACCTTTTCATGGTATGGTGGGAAAGGAGACTTAAAGATCTCCTTAATGAGAGCTCCATAGACCTCATCATGTACTCTCGTTATGTAGACGATATCAATATAGTTATAAGAACATCCCCACTAGAGAGCACTAACAAG
>OZ024743.1:191706391-191708891 GCA_964016885.1 Eledone cirrhosa
AATTTTTTTAATATAAGGAACTGTTTCTTTGTTTTTATTCATTATTTTTATTAATTTATATATATATATATAATATAAATATATATATATTATATATATATAATATATATATTTATATATATATATATTATATATATATATATATAATATATATATATATATATATATATATATATATATATATATATATATATATATATATATATATATATATATATATATATATATATATATATATAATATATATATATATATGTTATATATATATAATATATATATAAAATAAATTTAAATAAAAAGTCAAATGTTTAAAATTTAGCTTCGTTTATTACTGCTATATATATTTCCGTGACAGCCAAAGATGGCTGAACGGAAATATATATAGCAGTAATAAACGAAGCTAAATTTTAAACATTTGACTTTTTATTTAACTTTATTTTACATTACTCCGGAGTAACCTAACCAACCTGCGCACTTCGTCGAGTGTTCCAGCCTGCATACTGAGGTGTTGGTATACAACCAACATATACTTAAAATCTATAATATATATATATATATAATTTATATATATATATATATAATATATATATATATATAATATATATACATATATATATATAATTTATATATATATATAATATATATATGCCGAGATGACATCGTCATCAAACCGGCGGACAAGGGAGGCGCCGTAGTGGTATGGCGCGTGGACCTCTACACGGCCGAAGCCCTCAGGCAGCTCTGTAACCCCCTCTATTACCGCCCACTACCCTCCGATCCCACCCCCCTCTACCAACAACAAGTCTCCTCCACCATCAAAGACCTTATCGCCTCGTCCCTCCTCCCCCCCCCCCACCGCTTCCCACCTCATCGTCCGCACCCCCCGCACCCCCACCATCTACTTCCTCCCCAAACTCTACAAACCCGACAACACCGGCAGCCCCATCGTCTCCGCTTGCAACTGCCCCACCGAACTCATCTCCGCCTTTCTCGACTCCCTCCTCGCCCCCCTTGTCACCAACCTCCCCTCCCACATCTCCGACACCAACCACGCCCTACGCCTGTTCGACTCCTTCACCTACCTACCCGGCCCACAGCCCTTCCTCTTCACCCTAGATATCAAGTCCCTCTATTCAGTCATCCCCCACGCCGACGGCCTTCGCGCCCTCAAACACTACCTCGACCTTCGCCCCTCCCCCATTCCCTCCACCCCCACCCTCCTTCGCCTCGCCGAGCTGGTCCTCACCCTAAATTGTTTCTCCTTCTCGGGTGAGTTTTACCAACAGGTCACGGGGGTAGCCATGGGCACAAGAATGGGCCCGAACTATGCCAACCTTTTTGTTGGCCATGTTGAGGCCCAAATCTTTGCCCAGTACACCGGCCCTACGCCCGAACTGTACGGTCGTTACATTGACGACTGTATCGGAGCCACGACCCTCACCCGAGAACAGCTCGACTCCTTTCTCTCCTTCTTCTGTTCCTTCCACCCCTCCCTCCACTTCACCACCTCTATCTCCACCACCCACGTCCACTTCTTAGACATCTCCGTCGCCTTCGACCCCTCCCACCACTCACTCGTCACCTCCGCCTTCTTCAAACCCACCGACTCCCACTCTTACCTCGGCTTCACCTCTTCCCACCCCACCCACAATAAACACTCCATTCCCTACTCCCAACTTCTCAGGATCCGCCGCCTCTGTAGCCGTGATGCTGACTTCGAGTCCCAGGCCCTTTCCCTAGTCAGCCATTTCATCCGCAGAGGTTACCCCCCTCTCTCGTCTACACCGCTCTCACCCGCGCCCGTGCTGTCCCCCTCTCCACCTCCCGCACCCCACGCCACCGCACACCCACCCACAGTCTCCCCTTCCCCATCACCTACCACCCCTCCACCTTACCCCTCCACCGCACCATCCGCCGCCTCTTCCGACGCCTCCAGTCCGACCCCTCCACCTCCCACATCTTCCCAACCCCACCACTCCCCTCCTTCAAACGCGCACGCAATCTCCGCACCCTCCTCGTCCACAGCTCCCTGCCCCCAACCCACGCTCCGGTTCCCCACCCCCCGGTTCCTTCCCCTGTTCTAGGCCCCGCTGCAACACCTGTCCCCACATCACCCACACCACCACCTTCCAGGGTCCCAACGGCCACTCTCTCTCGGTCCGGCATGTCTTCCGCTGCACCTCCTCCAACCTAGTCTACGGACTTCGTTGCACGGAGTGCAGCGCGACTTATGTCGGACAGACGGGACGTCGCCTGGCGGACCGAGTCACGGAGCACCTCCGGGATATTCGTCTCGGGGGCAGTTCCCCCATCGCCCGCCACTTTGGTGGCCCTGGACACTCCGCACGCCATCTCACAGTCTGTGGCCTACTCCAGTGCCACGGAACACCCGCCCATTGCCTTACAGTCGAACAACGCACTATCTTCATCTTACAGACCCACACTCCCCCCGGCCTGAACTCCCCACCCTTATTCCTTTAGCGTTCGACCGCCCCCTCCC
>OZ024743.1:191713891-191718891 GCA_964016885.1 Eledone cirrhosa
ATAATTATAAGCAAATAGAAATCAAAATTAATACATATACATATACATATACATACACATATACATATATATATATATATATATATATATACACTTATACACACATACATACACATACATATACATACATACATATACATATTTTTTCAAAAATTGAGAATATATTAACTAGGTATACATCCAAAACACATCCCATTCTATGATTACATGACACTCTGCAATCCGTCTGTATTAGGATACTAATTATAAGCCAATTAAATTAAATTTTTAGGTTGACTAAATTTAAAACCAAATTATAAATATATTTCTAAAATGTATATTAATTAGGTCTATAATACTAAAAATTATTTCTCTGTCATTGGATACACGATATTTTGTTATATTTTATCTGTAAAGGAATTTTAATAAAAGGTTTAAATAAATTAAAATTAATCTATAAATTAAATTACTAAGTATATATTAGTAATATTTAAAGGTTTTTCACAATTTATGATTACACAATATTTTATATTCTCATCTGTAGTAGAATTTTAATTAAATTAAATTTATAGGTTAACTAACATTTAAATTAAATTAATTTCTAAAATAATGTTATTAATTAGGTTTATAATATTTAAATGTTTTTTTTAGTTTATGATTACACGATATAATTAATTCCTGTCGTTTATTTAATAGTATATCCTTAGATTTCATTATTTCAAATAGTTCTTGGGAACATAATCTACATTCATTTCTATTATTTTGATAAGGGGTGGCTCTTTTGAGCACACTCCAGGTCAAATCATATTCTATATTCTTATTTTTATAACTATTGATTTTTTCTGCTAGAGATGTTGTATTAGCCAGTGCGGCATTTTTAAAACTATGCTTGTGGGTATTAAACCTTGTCTTAAAATTGTTAGAAGTAGCTCCTATATATGAGCAAATAGAATCTTTAGTTTTAACATTACATTTATAGACTATGTTGTTAACAATTTTGAATTGTTGTTATTATCAATAAATATATTTCATTATTTCTGAAGACGGCGTATATGTGTGTTTGGTATGTATATTTAATCTTGATAGTTTGTATAATTTTGTATAATTTTGTACATAGATCTGTTGAATATGCATGCCAATTCTAACACATATATATCCTAGAAACGATCGTTAAATAATGAACTTTTTTTGTTTAATATAAGGAACTGTTTCATTGTTTTATTCATTATTTGTTTAATATTTTATCTTGACTCTGTATACCGTTTATCTTTCACCGAAAGTGATTTTTCATTACATCTCTTCTTTCCATGATATCCGGAATACATTGAGTTCTTCATACGGATTGGACACTACCGTAAACTCTTGGTAGATTTATCTACATAATTTTGCTCCTATTTTCACGGAAATATTCGTATTTTTGTACTGTATGTGTGTATTAATTTTATATTTATGTATATACATATATATGTATGATTTTATAAACCCATATACATTTAGTTGAGCTCTTTCAATTGTCCATCATCCATATCACAATGGAAAAACAATATTTGGGAACCTCTTTAAAAAACATACCAATACCTTCTAAGGATGACTTCTTACTCCTTATGATTCAAAAAACTAATAATTTTATCAGAAGGGTTAGATGGAGAGCCTACCACTTCGATAAAAAATCTAAACAAGCAGATCGGAAATATATGTATGATTTCAATACTTACAGGAATCCACCACACAACTTTTTACTTGAAGACTTCGAGAAAGACCTTTTTAATTTAATTAAACACCTCAAATTTAAAAAGTATAAATCCGTCTTTCAAAAGGACCTTGATTCTACCCTATTGGACCTAAAAAAGTCTAAAAAAATCCATGTCCACTCGGACAAAACTGGTAACTTGTATCATATGGATATTGAACATTATAATGAGTTCATATATAAAGAACTCAGAAAAAATTATAAAAAATCTAATAATGCGTCACTCACCAACATCAACAACAAAACACACAACATAGTAAAAAAACTAAACATTGAAGATAGAACTGAACCTTTGGCATTGAAAAGACCACACTTCAACCTGAAGGATCATAAATCAAACTTTAACTCAAATCCTTCTATAAGACTTATATGTCCCTCCAAATCAGATATTGGAATAATTAGCAAAAAAATTTTGGATAGAGTCATCCCACAAATAAGAAAACACGTTATTTTACCACTCTGGGAAAACACCTCCCAGGTAATTAACTGGTTTAAAAATATTAGATGTAAATCTTCTGCTTCATTTCTACAATTTGATATAGATAATTACTATTCTTCTATATCACCTATACTCCTGAACAAAGCATTGATATTTGCTAAAAATAGATCTAACTTAACTTTGGATGACATTAATATTATTACACATGCTAGACTAACACTTATTGAATTTCAGAATGAATACTGGACCAGAAACACATATAGTAATCTATTTGATATTACTATGGGTTCAAGCGATTCCGCCCAAATTACTGATCTTGTGGGCCTCTTTCTCCTTTTCAACATAAATGCCTCCTTTCCCCACCTCAAAGGTGGTTTATATCGTGATGACTGTCTTCTTCTTTCTAACAACCTTAGCCTTTCAGAAATTGAAAAAAACAAAAAACATATTAGAACTTTCCTTAAAGACTATTATAATCTTCATATTACTTTTGAAAAAACAAGTAAAGTAGTAAATTTCCTAGATATAACTTTAGATTTAGCTACGGGTATCTACCAACCTTACCATAAACCAAACCAAAACTTACATTACATACACTCACAATCTAATCACCCTAAATCTATCCTTAAAAACCTTGCATATAATATATCACTTAGAATTTCTAACCTTTCTTCTAACCAAGATGTATTTGATAAAAATGCGACCTTCTATAACGAAGCTCTAGATAGAAGTGGCCACAAAAATAGATTAGAATATATACCTTCTACTAAAAATACTAAAAGCATACAACCTAATATTACCAACAAACACCAAATGAAAAGTACACACCTAAATGCCACCCACACTATACCCCAAAATACCAAATCTTCTAATATAAAATATAGTAACTCTCAAAAAACTACTCATCATACAACTCTAATAAATATTAATAATAAAACTCCTAATAAAAAAGCTAAAACACCTAAATCTACAAATATAACTAAAAATGGTTGTGGTGAGATCTTTAACATTAATCCTCCTAGTAAACATCACGATACAACCTATAAAAATAATAAAAATAATAAACAACATAGAAACCGTAATAGACGGGTTACTTGGTATAATGCTCCATTTAATTTACAAATTAAGGATAATATTGCTAAAAAATTTTTTTATATCCTAAAGAAAAACTTCCCGCCAAACCACAAATACCATCAAATCTTAAATAGGTCTACAGTGAAATTCTCATACTCAACAACAAATAACATAAAACAAAATATAAGTGCCTATAATGCATATAAATGTAAGAAAACCATAAGTATACCACCAGTACATCAAATTAACCATAATATCTCCTCAAATACAGAATTAACGAAAGGTTGTAACTGTAGAAACAAAGCAAACTGCCCATTAAAAGGGAATTGTCTTGTTAACAACATAGTCTATAAATGTAATGTTAAAACTAAAGATTCTATTTGCTCATATATAGGAGCTACTTCTAACAATTTTAAGACAAGGTTTAATACCCACAAGCATAGTTTTAAAAATGCCGCACTGGCTAATACAACATCTCTAGCAGAAAAAATCAATAGTTATAAAAATAAGAATATAGAATATGATTTGACCTGGAGTGTGCTCAAAAGAGCCACCCCTTATCAAAATAATAGAAATGAATGTAGATTATGTTCCCAAGAACTATTTGAAATAATGAAATCTAAGGATATACTATTAAATAAACGACAGGAATTAATTATATCGTGTAATCATAAACTAAAAAAAACATTTAAATATTATAAACCTAATTAATAACATTATTTTAGAAATTAATTTAATTTAAATGTTAGTTAACCTATAAATTTAATTTAATTAAAATTCTACTACAGATGAGAATATAAAATATTGTGTAATCATAAATTGTGAAAAACCTTTAAATATTACTAATATATACTTAGTAATTTAATTTATAGATTAATTTTAATTTATTTAAACCTTTTATTAAAATTCCTTTACAGATAAAATATAACAAAATATCGTGTATCCAATGACAGAGAAATAATTTTTAGTATTATAGACCTAATTAATATACATTTTAGAAATATATTTATAATTTGGTTTTAAATTTAGTCAACCTAAAAATTTAATTTAATTGGCTTATAATTAGTATCCTAATACAGACGGATTGCAGAGTGTCATGTAATCATAGAATGGGATGTGTTTTGGATGTATACCTAGTTAATATATTCTCAATTTTTGAAAAAATATGTATATGTATGTATGTATATGTATGTGTATGTATGTGTGTATATGTGTATATATATATATATATATATATATGTATATGTGTATGTATATGTATATGTATATGTATTAATTTTGATTTCTATTTGCTTATAATTATATTCTGCTATTGATAAAATACAATATCTGTTTTATTTATTATATACCTAATTAACATATACTATAGAAATTAATATATAATTTTTAATTTAGTTAACCTATAATTTATATTCTACTACCGATGTAATACTTTATTTGTTTTTTCCCTATTACTAAATTCATTTCCTAATATTGATACCATAACGTTAATAACTTTAATTTAGTTATACTATAATTAATACTCTACTACTATTTAACTTCAAAATTCTGCTTCAAATATTATAAACCTAACTAATTTACACCTTAGAAATCAATATGTTAACTATCTTTAGTTTAGTTAACATATAATTAATGGTATACTTATTTTGAAATGCATAATTTTGCCTTATTTCTTGCATTTCCTAACACTGAAACTATGTAAAAACATATATTGGGATCCAGATACAGATAATATTCTATGTTTCTTGAAACATATAT
>OZ024743.1:191726391-191728891 GCA_964016885.1 Eledone cirrhosa
TAAAGGAATTTTAATAAAAGGTTTAAATAAATTAAAATTAATCTATAAATTAAATTACTAAGTATATATTAGTAATATTTAAAGGTTTTTCACAATTTATGATTACACAATATTTTATATTCTCATCTGTAGTAGAATTTTAATTAAATTAAATTTATAGGTTAACTAACATTTAAATTAAATTAATTTCTAAAATAATGTTATTAATTAGGTTTATAATATTTAAATGTTTTTTTTAGTTTATGATTACACGATATAATTAATTCCTGTCGTTTATTTAATAGTATATCCTTAGATTTCATTATTTCAAATAGTTCTTGGGAACATAATCTACATTCATTTCTATTATTTTGATAAGGGGTGGCTCTTTTGAGCACACTCCAGGTCAAATCATATTCTATATTCTTATTTTTATAACTATTGATTTTTTCTGCTAGAGATGTTGTATTAGCCAGTGCGGCATTTTTAAAACTATGCTTGTGGGTATTAAACCTTGTCTTAAAATTGTTAGAAGTAGCTCCTATATATGAGCAAATAGAATCTTTAGTTTTAACATTACATTTATAGACTATGTTGTTAACAATTTTGAATTGTTGTTATTATCAATAAATATATTTCATTATTTCTGAAGACGGCGTATATGTGTGTTTGGTATGTATATTTAATCTTGATAGTTTGTATAATTTTGTATAATTTTGTACATAGATCTGTTGAATATGCATGCCAATTCTAACACATATATATCCTAGAAACGATCGTTAAATAATGAACTTTTTTTGTTTAATATAAGGAACTGTTTCATTGTTTTATTCATTATTTGTTTAATATTTTATCTTGACTCTGTATACCGTTTATCTTTCACCGAAAGTGATTTTTCATTACATCTCTTCTTTCCATGATATCCGGAATACATTGAGTTCTTCATACGGATTGGACACTACCGTAAACTCTTGGTAGATTTATCTACATAATTTTGCTCCTATTTTCACGGAAATATTCGTATTTTTGTACTGTATGTGTGTATTAATTTTATATTTATGTATATACATATATATGTATGATTTTATAAACCCATATACATTTAGTTGAGCTCTTTCAATTGTCCATCATCCATATCACAATGGAAAAACAATATTTGGGAACCTCTTTAAAAAACATACCAATACCTTCTAAGGATGACTTCTTACTCCTTATGATTCAAAAAACTAATAATTTTATCAGAAGGGTTAGATGGAGAGCCTACCACTTCGATAAAAAATCTAAACAAGCAGATCGGAAATATATGTATGATTTCAATACTTACAGGAATCCACCACACAACTTTTTACTTGAAGACTTCGAGAAAGACCTTTTTAATTTAATTAAACACCTCAAATTTAAAAAGTATAAATCCGTCTTTCAAAAGGACCTTGATTCTACCCTATTGGACCTAAAAAAGTCTAAAAAAATCCATGTCCACTCGGACAAAACTGGTAACTTGTATCATATGGATATTGAACATTATAATGAGTTCATATATAAAGAACTCAGAAAAAATTATAAAAAATCTAATAATGCGTCACTCACCAACATCAACAACAAAACACACAACATAGTAAAAAAACTAAACATTGAAGATAGAACTGAACCTTTGGCATTGAAAAGACCACACTTCAACCTGAAGGATCATAAATCAAACTTTAACTCAAATCCTTCTATAAGACTTATATGTCCCTCCAAATCAGATATTGGAATAATTAGCAAAAAAATTTTGGATAGAGTCATCCCACAAATAAGAAAACACGTTATTTTACCACTCTGGGAAAACACCTCCCAGGTAATTAACTGGTTTAAAAATATTAGATGTAAATCTTCTGCTTCATTTCTACAATTTGATATAGATAATTACTATTCTTCTATATCACCTATACTCCTGAACAAAGCATTGATATTTGCTAAAAATAGATCTAACTTAACTTTGGATGACATTAATATTATTACACATGCTAGACTAACACTTATTGAATTTCAGAATGAATACTGGACCAGAAACACATATAGTAATCTATTTGATATTACTATGGGTTCAAGCGATTCCGCCCAAATTACTGATCTTGTGGGCCTCTTTCTCCTTTTCAACATAAATGCCTCCTTTCCCCACCTCAAAGGTGGTTTATATCGTGATGACTGTCTTCTTCTTTCTAACAACCTTAGCCTTTCAGAAATTGAAAAAAACAAAAAACATATTAGAACTTTCCTTAAAGACTATTATAATCTTCATATTACTTTTGAAAAAACAAGTAAAGTAGTAAATTTCCTAGATATAACTTTAGATTTAGCTACGGGTATCTACCAACCTTACCATAAACCAAACCAAAACTTACATTACATACACTCACAATCTAATCACCCTAAATCTATCCTTAAAAACCTTGCATATAATATATCACTTAGAATTTCTAACCTTTCTTCTAACCAAGATGTATTTGATAAAAATGCGACCTTCTATAACGAAGCTCTA
>OZ024743.1:191763891-191778891 GCA_964016885.1 Eledone cirrhosa
ATATTCTGTAGAGTGTAGCTTAAAATCATCATCATATATGTATGTATGTGTGTATGTTTGTATGTATGTATGTATGTATGTATGTATGTATGTATGTATGTATGTATGTATGTATGTATGGATGGATGGATGACCCCTTAGCCTTTGTCAAGGCAGAATTCTAGGAGAAGGAAAACTCTGATATAACACCTGCAACCCTGATGGTATCCAATGATGTTGACTTGTTCTTCTTTTTGGTAAATATGATCTTGGTTAAGAGAGTGGGACTGGCTTTGTGCAGTACCTTTGCTCACTATAAAAGCTTCACGGCACAGGCATTGCTTTATATCTGGAGATCTCTCTGCACTTGTCATCACATGGAACCATGGGCCCAGCACTATGTGTCAATAATTGTCACAAGTGTAGTGTTTTTTACCAGTGTTTTCAAGTCGCTGGCTGGACTAAAAAGTCACACTCGTTCAGCGCATCGGTAGGGATTCTCCTACATGGATATAAAGTAGTGGCCGTACTCGAAAACGAGTTGGCAGCCACCATGTATGTATGTATGTATGTATGTATGTATGTATGTATGTATGTATGTATGTATGTATATGTCCATCCAAAATCACCGGGAGAGATGACCCCTTAGCCTTTGTCAAGGCAGAATTCTAGGAGAAGGAAAACTCTGATTTAACACCTGCAACCCTGATGGTATCCAATGATGTTGACTTGTTCTTCTTTTTGGTAAACATCATCTTGGTTAAGAGAGTGGGACTGGCTTTGTGCAGTGCCTTTGCTCACTATAAAAGCTTCACAGCACAGGCATTGCTTTGTATCTGGAGATCTCTCTGCACTTGTCGTCACATGGTACCATGGGACCAGCACTATGTGTCAATAATTGTCACAAGTGTAGTGTTTCTACCAGAGTTTTCAAGTCGCTGGCTGGACTAAAAAGTCACACTCGTTCAGCGCATCGGTAGGGATTCTCCAACATGGATATAAAGTAGTGGCCGTACTCGAAAACGAGTTGGCAGCCACCATGTTTGTATATATATATATATATATATATATATATATATGTGTGTGTAGGAGGTGAGTTTTATTGTAGTATAATTATTACACAATACAATATATTCTTACCTTATATCACCTTGAAAAAATCCTTCGTAAACATAAACACATTTTTTTGACGTTAGATTATTCATCCTCAATTCATTATTTTTTTCTCCCTTTCATCTAACCTATTCATGCTCATCTCACAATATATCCTTACTTACATTACTTTTGTTTTTTTTTTAATAATACATATCAACATTTTCTTTCCATCGCACATATTATTAAACCCTTAAATATTATTCTTAATACATATTAACATTTTCTTTCCATCGCACATATTATTAAACCCTTAAATATTATTCTTAATACGTGGATTGGCAGTATCGGTAGAGGGTCGGACGCCATGCTTTCCAGCATAGTTACGTCCCTTTACGATCTGAGTTCAAATCCCGCCGAGGTTGACTTTGCCTTTCATCCTTACGGGGTCGATAAAATAAAGTACCAGTAATGCACTGGTTAATTGCTGGCCTTGTGCCTAAAGTAGAAACAATTATTCTTAATACATATTAACATTTTCTTTTCATCGCACATATTATTAAACCCTTCAATATACAAACCTTAACTTTACTTTATTTTTCTCTTCGTTAATTTTCAAATTCTTTTAATTTATACATTATCTTCCCACGGTTTTTCAACCTCTCTATGTAAAACAATATATTTTTCTCAGTTATAAAAGCTATCTCTCTCTCTCTATCACCCATCTCTCCTCCTATCTCATCCTTCCTCATTATACTCCTCCCCCTCCATTTTTTACTCTAATCTCCTCCTCTATTTCATCCTTTCCAACCTCCCCCCACCCCCCTCAATTTTTTTTTCCCAATATCACATATCAATCTAAAACTACTTTTCATATGTTGATTCAAAACTGCACTATTCACAAGTGTTTTTTAACCTTCATATCATGTCTTCCTGTTTTATCTGATGAAAACACAAATATTATTGCATGAAGATGTTTGTTTTTGAAATGGGCATAATAAAATACATGGAACTCTTTTAACCATCTTTTGATCTTATATATATATATATATATATATATATATATATATATATAGGGTTTATTTAAAGGAAATTTCATAACTGTGCAATTTTTTGAGACAGGCGCTATGACCCAGTGTTTATATCCTCGGAGTTTGTAATGATTGTTTTTAACATTCTGTATGAGATTTAAGTCTTTTAATCATCACATTATTTACTATCTAAGCACATTTTCTATTTGATTCAAAAAATATAAAATCGCCACTCAGAATAAAATTTCAAATATACAAGCAGTTGTTAAAAACCCCTTAAAATAATTATTGTATATATATATATATATATATGCGTATGTTTGTGAGGGAGATTGAGAAATAATCTAAATATACTATATAGACCTGGAAATAAATATATCTTGAATGGGTTATTTTAAAAGAATTTAATTTTTACAATAGCTGATACTTTGAAATACTGATAGCTTGAATATTAAGAACGAAATTGAACAAATATATAATCAAAACATGTTTAGACATACTCAACATATTGAATATAGCAAACCCTGATACTAAACATATACAAATTACTCAAAATAGATTTTCTTTTTTGTAATGCACGTAATCAAGGCAGACAGATCCGTGGACGGTTTGTAATGAAAGTGTGCAATAACAATAAAGATACAGAATCTAACATCGACAGAAGGCAATGATGACTGCGCATTGTTGTTTACATTTGTTGTGCCAACAGAGGAAACTAGGAGTTTTCTTCGTGAATTCCAAAGCTGCCATGGCAGGAGTTCTTTAAATCATATGTTTTATCAATCAAGTTTGATGTGTGATTACGCAACAACAATATTGGACAGAACAGGTAATATAACACTCTCAGAACGCTACATTGTCTCTGCATATCGAATGCACATCGTATTTCTGAATTTGTTGATTATATACAGTCGCTCTCTCACCACCGTGTAGGTCAGCCCCCTTGAGATGTCACCTTAGACAACGTCACTTGAATAAGTCTTCTCGGTATAATTGGATCCTTCCAGCCTCAACCACAGTGACGGTAGGTACCTGAAGGAGGATAATCATTTTCCCGCACTATATATCCCCTTCATAAGGATTAGTTGTGGCTTGGCTATACAACTGCAATGAAAATAAGATAAGAAAGGAATTACAAACACCCACTTGATGGTTAAAGAATAGAAGAGTACCTTACTGAAAATATGCATAAACAATAGACCTGAGTCGAACGCATTATCCATTGCAACATATCTCTGAAAAAGAAAGTATCGCCAACATAGATATAGTAAACTAATTTACTTAGTCACAGTCAAGATATACAAAATATATAAACACACAGAAATACGTAACAGTAGTTGGATAAAAGACCAATCCAAATGAAGACAGGAAAAGAAAACTGCTAAGAATACTAAGATGAATAAATAAATATATATCGAAATATTAAAATAATTAAGATACGAAACCAAATACAAAATCTTGAGGAAATAGAGCATCGAGAGAAAAGAGTAAGTTACAGAAATAGAAGAGAGATTAAGATAGCAATTATCAGCAAAGACGCAACGTATTAACCGATTTCACTAGCGTAAATGTTTCTTTAAACATAATGAACTATTTGAATAAAACCTCTATAGAAGATTGACTAAGTCAATCACAGAGATAACAGCATCACAAACAAAGCTAAAGCTAATGCAATATTGGATAGATATATGATGAAAATCTATCACCCATAACAGAAATAACTGCATGGCTTATAAAACAGGCCCAACAAAGTCAGAAATTAAAAAGTGGGTATTGCGAAATATATCGATTAAGGAAATGAATTTAGCATTAAAAACACCAGCAAGGAAAAATTCCCTATAATCGATAAGGTACCAACGCATTGGCTGAAATATCGTATGAGTACACACACAACCGATGCAAGAGCTTTCAACAGCCTGATATAATAATCACAAATAATACCAAGGTGGTTAATAGAAGATAAGAAAACAATTATCTCTAAAAGCTTCCACACCACTAACACTCAGGTGATGTCTATCAAAAACACAGAATATTGAACATAAACCTGGTAAAGTACAAAATCTTACCAATTTCCAGAGGAATAAAATAGCTATCAGGAAGAGAAGACCAACACCTCTTTAACAAAATAATAGTAAAAGAAAGAAACATATACAAATATCTATAGCCACTGCATGAATTAACTTTGATAGCGTCCCACATTTCTCAAATCTGGAAGCTCTCTAAATAAATGGAGTTGTATAAGTATCAACTATGTCATGGGAAAATTGATATTACAGAGTTGTATCAACTATGTCATGGGACAGTTAAAGGATAATAACTATTCCAATTCTTATATAAAGACGAATATTCCAGGAAAACCCATTGTCTCCTCCATTAACTTGAATATCAATGTCAAACTGAAATGATTGAGTTTTTCCGTAGTCGCTATACCTGCTTAAAATAGAATCCAAATCTCCCTACCATCTTAAAACAGTATTCGCTGAATAATGTGGTTTGAATTCCTTGCACATAGGGAAAAAATGGTATGGTCATGGCTGATCATATAACTGCTCGGTCAGGACTGCCCTGAGAGTAAATAACAATAATATCAACAACTAAATTGCGATGGAGGGTATCTAAATTACTTTATGTAAGTAGAATAGAAGTTGTTTACAATGAATGAGAAAGAAAGAGAGAAGCGTAATTCCTAGTGGAGTTGTAAGGACACTGTAGTGACATACAGCATTTCTTGCGCATTCTAAACCTTGCAAAGCCCATCCTTTTCAGGGTTTGAAGACAGTTGATTTCTTACAATTTACATTTTATATTCCTTGTCATTGTAAATGAGATTTCCAGATATGGATTCCATTTCTTCTCTTCTGTAAATATGAAGATGTCAGAAAAAGATATAGAGGAAGTATGAACCCCAGTACCGGACTAGTAGTTTGTTTTTTTTGTATCTCAAAAGGATGAAAAGCAAAGCTGACCTCGGTGGGATTTAAATTCAGGGCGTACAGAGCCAGAGCAAATACTGTATAGCATTCTCTCCGACGTTCTGATGACTCTACCAATTCACCGCCTAATAAAATGCGATACTCCAAAACTTCCAAGGATTTGAGAAATGTGTAAAAATCACTTTCCTTAAGAAAAAGCCAATTAACCAACCCACACAAAATAGATATCTAAAACCCAAAGAGGTAAAACAAGAAGAAAAATAAATAGGTATGTATTATTGAAATAGGAAATATACGCCAGGCGCAAATGGAAAAAATAATAGCTTAACCACCAGAAACTATTTGGAAACTATAACCAATAAAACAGGAAACAGTAAATACAGATTATGCATTAATAACCAGGGAATTGATAACAATCTCTTAGGCTGGCAAATTTTAGTCTCAAGCTAGAATACAAATTTATATATGACATATTGATAAGTTTAATTTATATTCATTGACGAATATGAAAAATAAAATCAAGTCAAACAACAATGAATCGTACAGATACTTACAAAACCACACCATTAAAATAACTAAATTATAATAATCTACAATGTGAGTGGATAATGCTATAGGAAAGCAAACGACACTATTATTAACGATTTAATTAAAAAACAAGTTTGTTTATTGAGTTATCAATGTTTACTTACCAAACAATTGTTAGAAATGTAGTTGAGGAATGAAGAAAATGCTTAAAGTATGTTATAGGTAACAAGATACATATGAGGAATAAATGTAAACGTATCATTATATTTGAATCAATAAGCAGATATCAAGCAAACAGCCAAAAACAACAACTATAATTCCAGGTTCTACATATTCAAATAGTATTACATGACGCATTATAAAACCTATGTAGAGCTTTCCTCTCTCTCTCTCTCTCTCTCTCTCTCTCTCTCTCTCTCTCTCTCTCTCTCTCTCTCTCTCTCTCTCTCTCTGCCGTCGGGGTCATACCTTTTCCTATCACCCACTCTACTACCCTAAGTATTAAGTACTCTGGTGCGTTATGGTCCACCTGGTTCCTTACCACAATTCCCTCGTTATATATTTATATATATATATATATATATATATATATATATAAACAATTAAGTTAAAAATGTACATCTACATATGCATACTGAAATACTAGTGTGTATATGAATACACACACGTATACATATGTAGGTGTAACAAGTCTTTCACTGGTTGCTTTACTGTGAGCAGCCCAGCTATTCTGTATGTAAACACACAGACAAACCGGTTTTTAGAGTCATACTGGTTTTCGGGGGAACACCTTCCCTCTATTCTCCAGAAAGCCAGACAAGGAATATTGAACTAGTTTCGTTGTTGTTACAACTCATCAGCAATATTTACCTATCTACCGGCCCTTCTGGTGAATTGTAAAAGCACATATCGTTATATGCTTTTTCTATGAAAATTGTTTAAGCGTCAGTCATACAAAAGTGAGTTACAAACGAAACGAAATTTAATTTCGTTTCGTTATTCGTTTTTATCGTCTCCGCTGAACCGGTGCGTACTCACACTCTATGCAAATTAGTCTGCCCACTACTACTTTTCATAGAAAAAGCATATAACGATATGTGCTTTTACAATTCTCCAGAAGGGCCGGTAGATAGGTAAATATTGCTGATGAGTTGTAACAACAACGAAACTAGTTCAATATTCCTTGTCTGGCTTTCTGGAGAATAGAGGGAAGGTGTTCCCCCGAAAACCAGTATGACTCTAAAAACCGGTTTGTCTGTGTGTTTACATACAGAATAGCTGGGCTGCTCACAGTGAAGCAACCAGTGAAAGACTTGTTACACCTACATATGTATACGTGTGTGTATTCATATACACACTAGTATTTCAGTATGCATATGTAGATGTACATTTTTAACTTAATTGTTTAAGCGTCAGTCATACAAAAGTGAGTTACAAACGAAACGAAATTTAATTTCGTTTCGTTATTCGTTTTTATCGTCTCCGCTGAACCGGTGCGTACTCACACTCTATGCAAATTAGTCTGCCCACTACTAATTTTCATAGAAAAAGCATATAACGATATGTGCTTTTACAATTCTCCAGAAGGGCCGGTAGATAGGTAAATATTGCTGATGAGTTGTAACAACAACGAAACTAGTTCAATATTCCTTGTCTGGCTTTCTAGAGAATAGAGGGAAGGTGTTCCCCCGAAAACCAGTATGACTCTAAAAACCGGTTTGTCTGTGTGTTTACATACAGAATAGCTGGGCTGCTCACAGTAAAGCAACCAGTGAAAGACTTGTTACACCTACATATGTATACGTGTGTGTATTCATATACACACTAGTATTTCAGTATGCATATGTAGATGTACATTTTTAACTTAATTGTTTAAGCGTCAGTCATACAAAAGTGAGTTACAAACGAAACGAAATTTAATTTCGTTTCGTTATTCGTTTTTATCGTCTCCGCTGAACCGGTGCGTACTCACACTCTATGCAAATTAGTCTGCCCACTACTAATTTTCATAGAAAAAGCATATAACGATATGTGCTTTTACAATTCTCCAGAAGGGCCGGTAGATAGGTAAATATTGCTGATGAGTTGTAACAACAACGAAACTAGTTCAATATTCCTTGTCTGGCTTTCTGGAGAATAGAGGCAAGGTGTTCCCCCGAAAACCAGTATGACTCTAAAAACCGGTTTGTCTGTGTGTTTACATACAGAATAGCTGGGCTGCTCACAGTAAAGCAACCAGTGAAAGACTTGTTACACCTACATATGTATACGTGTGTGTATTCATATACACACTAGTATTTCAGTATGCATATGTAGATGTACATTTTTAACTTAATTGTTTAAGCGTCAGTCATACAAAAGTGAGTTACAAACTAAACGAAATTTAATTTCGTTTCGTTATTCGTTTTTATCGTCTCCGCTGAACCGGTGCGTACTCACACTCTATGCAAATTAGTCTGCCCACTACTAATTTTCATAGAAAAAGCATATAACGATATGTGCTTTTACAATTCTCCAGAAGGGCCGGTAGATAGGTAAATATTGCTGATGAGTTGTAACAACAACGAAACTAGTTCAACATTCCTTGTCTGGCTTTCTAGAGAATAGAGGGAAGGTGTTCCCCCGAAAACCAGTATGACTCTAAAAACCGGTTTGTCTGTGTGTTTACATACAGAATAGCTGGGCTGCTCACAGTAAAGCAACCAGTGAAAGACTTGTTACACCTACATATGTATACGTGTGTGTATTCATATACACACTAGTATTTCAGTATGCATATGTAGATGTACATTTTTAACTTAATTGTTTAAGCGTCAGTCATACAAAAGTGAGTTACAAACGAAACGAAATTTAATTTCGTTTCGTTATTCGTTTTTATCGTCTCCGCTGAACCGGTGCGTACTCACACTCTATGCAAATTAGTCTGCCCACTACTAATTTTCATAGAAAAAGCATATAACGATATGTGCTTTTACAATTCTCCAGAAGGGCCGGTAGATAGGTAAATATTGCTGATGAGTTGTAACAACAACGAAACTAGTTCAATATTCCTTGTCTGGCTTTCTGGAGAATAGAGGGAAGGTGTTCCCCCGAAAACCAGTATGACTCTAAAAACCGGTTTGTCTGTGTGTTTACATACAGAATAGCTGGGCTGCTCACAGTAAAGCAACCAGTGAAAGACTTGTTACACCTACATATGTATACGTGTGTGTATTCATATACACACTAGTATTTCAGTATGCATATTAAGATGTACATTTTTAACTTAATTGTTTAAGCGTCAGTCATACAAAAGTGAGTTACAAACGAAACGAAATTTAATTTCGTTTCGTTATTCGTTTTTATCGTCTCCGCTGAACCGGTGCGTACTCACACTCTATGCAAATTAGTCTGCCCACTACTAATTTTCATAGAAAAAGCATATAACGATATGTGCTTTTACAATTCTCCAGAAGGGCCGGTAGATAGGTAAATATTGCTGATGAGTTGTAACAACAACGAAACTAGTTCAATATTCCTTGTCTGGCTTTCTGGAGAATAGAGGGAAGGTGTTCCCCCGAAAACCAGTATGACTCTAAAAACCGGTTTGTCTGTGTGTTTACATACAGAATAGCTGGGCTGCTCACAGTAAAGCAACCAGTGAAAGACTTGTTACACCTACATATGTATACGTGTGTGTATTCATATACACACTAGTATTTCAGTATGCATATGTAGATGTACATTTTTAACTTAATTGTTTAAGCGTCAGTCATACAAAAGTGAGTTACAAACGAAACGAAATTTAATTTCGTTTCGTTATTCGTTTTTATATATATATATATATATATATATATATATATATATATATATATATATATATATATATATTCCAGCCCACCCGTCCCTTCAATCTTTCTTATTTCTCATTCTTTCTTCAGAAACGTTAATACCCTCTTCCTGCTATTTCAAGCGTTAACCTAATATATTCCTTCCATATACTGTACCAATTGTGTTGTTGTTTCTGTTTACCTTTTACACACACACACACACACACATACATACATACATACATACATACATACATACATACATACATACATACATACATACATACATACATACATACATACATACATACATACATGGTGGCTGCCAACTCGTTTTCGAGTACGGCCACTACTTTATATCCATGTAGGAGAACCCCTACTGATGCGTTGAACGAGTGTGACTTTTTAGTCCAGCCAGCGACTTGAAAACTCTGGTACAAACACTACACTTGTGACAATTATTGACACATAGTGCTGGGCCCATGTTACCATGTGACGACAAGTGCAGAGAGATCTCCAGATATAAAGCAATGCCTGTGCCGTGAAGCTTTTATAGTGAGCAAAGGCACTGCACAAAGCCAGTCGCACTCTCTTAACCAAGATGATATTTACCAAAAAGAAGAACAAGTCAACATCATTGGATACCATCAGGCTTGTAGGTGTTATATCAGAGTTTTCCTTCTCCTAGAATTCTGCCTTGACAAAGGCTAAGGGGTCATCTCTCCCGGTGACTTTGGATGGCCATTGACTCTTAAGAGCTCCTTTGCCCTTTGACAGGTTTTGTTTTTAGTCCTGCAGGATGTCCAAAGTCACCCTCCTTACCAAGAAACCTTGGTGGGGTTGCCAGTTTAGTCGTCAACGACCCGACCATGAGACAGGTTGTACTGGGATACATGTTACCAGTAGCACCAACTGGTGACCTGACATACATACATACATACATACATGGTGGCTGCCAACTCGTTTTCGAGTACGGCCACTACATTATATCCATGTAGGAGAACATACATACATACATACATACATACATACATACATACATACATACATACATACATACATATACATATATATATATATATATATATATATATATATATATATATATATATATATACATACACACTTTTTGCACATATGAGTGGGCTTGTTACTGTCCGTAAAATTTATTAAATATTTAACATAGGCATGACATCAGAAGTTTTAGGAGAGGGGTTAGTTGGATCAAATCAACTCGGGTACTTAATGTGGAATTTATTTTATCAATCCAGGAAGGATAGTAGGTAAATTTGATCTCGGTAGCATATGAACTCAGAAGAGAAATAGCCCTAATAAATACCGCAAGGCATTTCATCAGACATTCTAACGATTCTGCCAATTTACCGTACTTAAATAATAATTGTTTCTACTTTTGGCACAAGGCCAGCAATTACCCAGTACATTACTGGTACTTTATTTTATCGACCCCGTAAGGATGAAAGGCAAAGTTAACCTCGACGGGATTTGAACTCAGACCGTAAAGGGACGTAACTGTGCTGGAAAACATGGCGTCCAGCCCTTAATAATGGTTTCTGATTTAGATACAAGCCAACAATTTTAGGGGAGTGAAAAGACGATTAAATCGACTCCAGTGCATTTCTAATGCTGTATTTTATCGGCCCCGTAAGGATGAAAGGCAAAGCTAACCACGATTGGATTTGAGCTCAGCACGTAAAGGGCCGTAACTCTAAGACGCTCTACCGATTATGCAATATTGGTTTCTGATTTAGGCAGGGAAGCCGATTAAATCGTCTAAGGTTTCTTGCATTTGCTCTTTTGAGTGCATCATGAAAGCGCTTTCCCTTTTCCTTGGCTCTTCTCAGCTAAATTGCTCAGCCAAAGAGATGAACACTTTGTGGGAAACAACGCTGCCATGTCTCTTTCTTTAACGATTCAGGGCATGTTCAAAGCCTATCTGTTACAAATAAGGTTAGCAACAATTCTTTCATAAACAGCAGTAACAATGTTTTCAATATTTTTGTTTAACAAATTGTGTATGAGCGTGAATTATTGTCGTTGTTGTTGTTAGCGAAAACCTCACCAGTGTTGTTCTTACTATTTAGATATCAACAGAAAAATTATTATTCTTTTCCTTTTAATATGTATGTTTTTCCGCAAAATATTCTTTGTTTGTGTGGACGTCTTTATTCTCAATTCTGTTTTCTCTATGGAACCGTTTTCTCTCACACACACACACACACATATATATATATATATATATATATATATATATTAAAACAACAGATTAAAGTTTAATAAATATTTGCTCTACGGTTCTTATATATTTGATATATATTTATCCTTATCAAGTCCTCTTTGGATTTTAGTCTTCAAATTTATTATTATTACTATATATATATATATATATATATATATATATATATATATATATATATATATATATATATATATATATATATATATATATTGGAATAAATGCTCTGAAATAGCGATATATATGTGAATATAGACATAGAATATTCGAAAATATTCTGTATGTTTATAATAAACATTTTGAAGACCTAATCGCTATAGAATAGAATACGTCACGTATTACAATTAGATTCTCGATAAAAGCAAGGGAAGTAATCTACGCGTTTCATTCTCGTTAGAAATCATCAGGACTACATATCCAGTGCTTTTATCGAGAATGACACAGCTAGAGACTTATAGAATACTTAGCTGTGTACAGGAACTGGTTTGAAAGAGCGGTTGCCGGTCCGGCAGAAATTAGAAATTGGAATAAATGCTCTGAAATAGCGATATATATGTGAATATAGACATAGAATATTCGAAAATATTCTGTATGTTTATAATAAACATTTTGAAGACCTAATCGCTATAGAATAGAATACGTCACGTATTACAATTAGATTCTCGATAAAAGCAAGGGAAGTAATCTACGCGTTTCATTCTCGTTAGAAATCATCAGGACTACATATCCAGTGCTTTTATCGAGAATGACACAGCTAGAGACTTATAGTTCCTGTACACAGTTCCTGTACACAGCTAAGTATTCTATAAGTCTCTAGCTGTGTCATTCTCGATAAAAGCACTGGATATGTAGTCCTGATGATTTCTAACGAGAATGAAACGCGTAGATTACTTCCCTTGCTTTTATCGAGAATCTAAATGTAATACGTGACGTATTCTATTCTATAGCGATTAGGTCTTCAAAATGTTTATTATAAACATACAGAATATTTTCGAATATTCTATGTCTATATTCACATATATATCGCTATTTCAGAGCATTTATTCCAATTTCTAATTTCTGCCGGACCGGCAACCGCTCTTTCAAACCAGTTCCTGTACACAGCTAAGTATTCTATAAGTCTCTAGCTGTGTCATTCTCGATAAAAGCACTGGATATGTAGTCCTGATGATTTCTAACGAGAATGAAACGCGTAGATTACTTCCCTTGCTTTTATCGAGAATCTAATTGTAATACGTGACGTATTCTATTCTATAGCGATTAGGTCTTCAAAATGTTTATTATAAACATACAGAATATTTTCGAATATTCTATGTCTATATTCACATATATATCGCTATTTCAGAGCATTTATTCCAATTTCTAATTTCTGCCGGACCGGCAACCGCTCTTTCAAACCAGTTCCTGTACACAGCTAAGTATTCTATAAGTCTCTAGCTGTGTCATTCTCGATAAAAGCACTGGATATGTAGTCCTGATGATTTCTAACGAGAATGAAACGCGTAGATTACTTCCCTTGCTTTTATCGAGAATCTAATTGTAATACGTGACGTATTCTATTCTATAGCGATTAGGTCTTCAAAATGTTTATTATAAACATACAGAATATTTTCGAATATTCTATGTCTATATTCACATATATATCGCTATTTCAGAGCATTTATTCCAATTTCTAATTTCTGCCGGACCGGCAACCGCTCTTTCAAACCAGTTCCTGTACACAGCTAAGTATTCTATAAGTCTCTAGCTGTGTCATTCTCGATAAAAGCACTGGATATGTAGTCCTGATGATTTCTAACGAGAATGAAACGCGTAGATTACTTCCCTTGCTTTTATCGAGAATCTAATTGTAATACGTGACGTATTCTATTCTATAGCGATTAGGTCTTCAAAATGTTTATTATAAACATACAGAATATTTTCGAATATTCTATGTCTATATTCATATATATATATATATTTGTGGTAATGTACAAATACTATGGAACTTTAGCATACAGACCACTGGATAGCATATAATAAATCTGACATTATTCTTTATGATAAAAATTATGACAGCGTGTTAATTATCAATAAATCAACGCCACGTTACTATAATTTTGTGCAGAAGCGAGCTGGAAAGTAAAGAGATTACACGGCTCTAGCTGTTGAATGTAAATTATCTGTTGCGTTAAGGAATGTGTCTATCATTCCATTTATAATTGGTATAAACGGAGTGATAGACAACTGTTTCATGAAGGTCATTAACATTGACAAATTTTTGTATAAAATAAGAGAGATGCGTGCCAAAAATCACAATACTAGAATCTGTAAATGTTGTCAGGGCATTCTCATAGATTTGTTGTTAATCTTTGACGTTTGTGTTAACCTTGAGCAGTCTTGTTAAAATTGAATATTTCTATGCTTCTTCGCCAAGATGCACCTAATACTAGTCTTAAAAAGACTCATGATGTATTTCCCAAACCGTGGCGCATAAAAATAAAAATAAAAATAAACGGAAGTAGAAGGGAAACGGTGAAGGGCGCGACTTTCAGTAGTAAATAAAATATCTGTAAAACTAACATATGTATGAGCAGTGTTCAATAGATCGATATCATAATAGCAAAATCTGATATTCATTATAAAACAACAATGTGATAGCCTTCCCTCTATGGATTCGACCTAAGAAGAGATGAGAACTAAAGTCAAAGGAAGACAAATGACAGAAATAGTTGTGCCAGTAGATATTTTAGTAAAACTAACTAGTTACTTAGCTTTAACTAATAACTGTGCATGTTTGGTGGCTGTTGCAGCGGGTGTCACTGGCCATCATGCGGGAGAATGCTTTTGCCATCTTGTCCGTGGGGTGCAGTACTCCTGCCCCCTTGCTCTAGGCCCAAAGCCCAATCACCCTCCCCCCTCATTCCCTCTCTTCTGCGACACCAGAGCTCTTGCCATCCCTTCCCTTTCCCGTTCTTTTTTCTTTCTTTCTCTCTTTTTTTCTATATTTCCCTATTCTTTCTTTCCTTTTGTTTCCCCCCTTTTTTTTTTTTACTTAATAAATGTTCTTATAAATTTAGGATGAAAGATTTTTTAGATAGACTGTGCAGTTAGTTTTGAGCTAAAGATGTCTTTTTCCGAAAGACGAAAGCCCATGAGGCTTGTGAACGTATTGAAGTTATGTGGTGGAAGCTTTAAATGATCGGATAAAATGTTTTGTTGTATTTATTCCAGCGTTCTGAGTTCAAATGGCATCGAGGTCAGCTTTACCTTTCATCCTTCCAGGTTGGATAAAGTAAGTAGCAGTCTCGGGCTGTAGAATCGTTAAAACGTCGGACAAATGACTTATGGCATTTGTTCCGGCTCTTGGCATTCTCTGTTCAAATCCCACCGAT